>CM023538.1:29688898-30067910 GCA_013350335.1 Chimonanthus salicifolius | reverse complement strand
ATTCTTATCCATCTAACATTCATTCCATCTATAAATCTTACATTTAACAATTAAAATATAAATATCCAATGTAATAATGCATTGAAAATCCGGGACGTTACAGACCAACCTTTCCAAGCTCTTTAGCATATGATGCATCATTTCCAACTCCAAAAAGTGTAACTATGCTCGGAGCATTTGATATTAAAAGAAACCTAAAGAAACAAAGTATTCACATAAGTATGCCTACAACCAATAAATGTAAACCATTTTACAAATGAAAAGGAAAAATGAGTACCTCTCCCAACCAAACCATTTGAGATATAGTTGGTTTGATCGTAGAGAATACTTGCATCAATAAGACCATGTTAGAATATTTTTCTTAATCGGATTGAATTTTGGACATCAAGAAATACAAATAATCATTGGAATTCCTTCTCTTTAATATACCCAATATACATAATAAAATCCATTAAACATCAAAGCCTCAGGATCTTGAATCAAACAATGTTTTCAATAAATCATTGATATCATCATGCGGAAATATCATCATAATAATTAAAACATACCTGAACCCATTGATCTAGATTTGTACAGTCTTTCCTCTTGTGTTGTCTTATTGTCCTTCCTGTGACTGCAAAGTCACATGTAGAGATATCACCTCAGAGTTTCTTCTCTTTTTCCTCTTAATTCCTCTCTAGTTTCGTACGGTGATGACTTTAGAAAGAGAGGATCGAATATGGGCAGAGAGATGGACTCTAGGGCTGTGTATTTTTCTATGAATACCTCTTTCCATCAAGTAGGTAGCAAATCCTAAGAAATCTCCCTAAACTGTGTGGCTTACTTGTGTGGGGTCCCATTGAATCCAAATCCATTCGATCACTTTATGTGGGTTAATCACGATATTACATTCTTCGACTGACCCACATTATATCATCATTGGATTCAATAGTAACATAAGGCTCGCACATAATCCACATTCAAATAATCATAATACTGTCATCATCATAATGCTAATATTAAATGACCTACAATGTGAGTAATGCCGATTTCACATCATCTTATCCGACCTGGTCCCTTCCATCACACAACATAAGTGACCCACTTAATACAGCCTTTAGCGACGAAATCTCTTTCATAATGGTCCCAACATAAGTGTCTTAATTCAAATACTATTTTTGTTAGTAATAAAAACATATATAATGTGTACACATAAACATAATAAACAGAAATATACCTTTAGAAACACGTTCATGAGTACTCAAGTGTCAATATATATATATATATATATATATATATATATATATATATATATATATATATATATATATATATACATAATGCAGCTCAAGAGCATTAATTACATCATGATGGATTACATTCAAGACCTATTCTATTGACATGTTCTTTAAATGTCTTTATTGGTAATCCTTTCGATCATGGATCCGCTTTCATAAGTTGAGTGCTTATGTGCTCAATAGACACTTTCTATTTCTGAACTTCTTTTTTTCGGACAAGGTACTTCAGTTCTATGTGTTTCGAGCCATTAGAGTACTTGTCGTTCTTTGAGAAGAATACTGCTGGAGAATTGTCACAATAAATTCTCAGCAGCTTGACAATGCTGTCGACAATTTCAAGTCCTTAGATAAAGTTTCGCAGTCATATTCCTTGAACAGTGGCCTCATAGCACGTCACAAATTCTGCCTCCATGGTAGACGTCGCAGTGATAGTCTGTTTGGTGCTTTTTCATGAAATTGCTCCATTAGCCAAAAGAAACAAATGGCCAAACATTGACTTTCTATTATCAACGCATCCACCAAAATCTGAATATGAGTAGCCAATGACCTTGAGAATGTCGAACCTCCTAAATGTGATCATGAAATCCTTAGTACCCTGTAAATATCTCATTACTTTCTTTGCAGCTTTCTAGTGATCCATTCTAGGGTTATTTTGATATCTGCCTAGCATATCGACGGCAAAGCAAATGTCTTACCTGGTGCAGGTCTGTGCATACATAAGACTACCTACTGTAGAAGCATAAGGGATTCCCTCCATTTATTTTCTTTCAAGTTCATTTTAGGACATTGCTTTAGACTTAGTTTATCTTCTTTCTTTATAGGGGCATCTTGAGAGGAACATTTTATATACTAAATCTCTCTAAGATTCTTTTATATATAGGCTTTCTGAGACAACCTTAACAAACTATGTAGAATTACACACACAGAGATAATTTGGTGTATCTCCCTTAATCAAGGAGAGACGCTGCAATCTTATTTATAGAGATAATTGAATACAAATGAGGAAAGTAAATAAACAGGAAAACCCTAATAGAGAAATACAATATTTGATAATAATATCTTATCACCTAAATATATCATAGTACTAAATATGTGCTAATACTCCCCCTCAAGCTTAGCATGTATGGAAGTAACGCATAGCTTGCCCATAAGAAAATAAATCGTTGCCTAACTACGGGAACATTATCTCCAAAACATCTCAGAACATCACCAAAGGACGGATATCGGGCATTTTTTTTTTGAAACAGGGTAACTACTTTCCGCTCAACAACTAATAAAACAAGATCAGTCATATTGATAACATAATAAACAATCATTGATTGTTCAAATACAGTTGTAGTGTCATCCAAACAAATCACATACATTAATAACTCTATAGAAACAAAGGTCTCTCAAATCAAGCAAAAAGAAAACACAATTATGAAATATCTAACCACTACTTCTACTCCTCGAATGTTTGCTCAAGAGACCCACTTGGCCCCTCAGTAATCGGAGTACCTGAAAGGTAAGGGGATGAGCTAACCAGCCCAGTGAAGAGATAATGCCTATCATAGGTTAGTAGCATAAAATATATCACATGTACGAATGCAAGAATATCAATATAACAAAGGTGCTCATATGCACAATATCCAACCACACCACCAACTAAAGATCCACCAACCGGTTCCAAGACATCATCTTAGTAGCCCAAATCAGGCCCTCCAACAGGTAAGGGTGAGCTAACCAGCTCAGTGAAGGGATAAAGCATATCACCTGCCAGCAACATAAACGTATATCATGTATGAAAAGTAATGAATATCATAATAGAATGGATGTCTTCACACATGAGTACTCAATTGTACTACTAACCACTGGTCCCACTGACCAGTCCAAGACATCACCTCCGTAACTCATAACGGTCCTCCAATAACTCTGGCCTCCCTACCAATACAAATGGGAGAGCACACAATACACAACCGCCTCAACCGCCTGAATGCAACGGGGAAACCCACATCCCCTATGGGGGTTTCAACCGTCGGAGCATAACTGGGAAACCAATTTCAAGGGCAGGAACCTCAACCTCCGTAAAGCAATAGGGAAACCCTTATCTCCTATGGGGGCGTCGACCGCCAGAGCGTAACGGGAAAGTCCTCCCAACATCCAAACCATCATATCATTATAAACACATACACATGTAAACAACCCCTCCATCTCAATACCCAACGGCACATTGTCCGTTTTGGGTTACCTCCCATACATGTACGTGGAATCATGGTCATGTCTAATAATTCAATCTTGTTCTGATATAATTAATCAAGGTCAACGACAAGTGCATCATGTGTAACAAAAGCACAAAACAGGATATCTAAATATACACCTCCATGTTCATCATGATCATGTTCACATGTTGTAAATAATCACACAACATTTTATCAATAAACTTTCAAGCATTATACTCAAAATCCAACGTACATCTCATTCTCATCAGAAATACATATACACGTTATGATTGAACACAAACATATCATCAACAATTTTTGAACATCATGTCCAATATGCAATGCATATCACACTCTCATCATAAATTCAATCCCATGTAATAATTAAACAAACAACATGTTACCCTCAAGTTTCCAAGTTCAAAGAAAATCATCCATCCATCTACAATTCTCCATTAATCGCATATAGTTGACATGAGTGCACCTGAACGGATCCCTTGTCACATGGTCATTCAACGGTTTCCTTACCGAGTGGCTTAATAAACAAAAGGCCCCATTCAAGTCATGACATGTTCAAGGTTAAAGGTTAAATAGATGCGAGTGCATGCTAAAACAGTGATAAGTCCCCTCACCTGTGTGTAATTTTTTTTTGAAATCCAAGCGATGAAAACAGGTCGAAGGACTGAAAGAAGCGACACACGAGCAACCGGGCCTGGGAAGCTAGGGTGGGTCTATATGAAAAAACTGGGACGATCCAACAAAATTGTGTCGATCCCACAAATCTGGCCGCAGAAGAGCTAGAAACGATCCAAAAAGGGCCTAGAAAGGCTCCAGAAGTGATCCCAAAACGGGCCAGAAGCAACCCAAAGCAGGGTCCAAAACGGGTCCGTCCTAGAAAAGGGCCGGGCTTGGAAACGGGTCCGGCCATGCTATTAGGTTGGGCCTGACTGTTGGGCCAAGAGGCTAGCCGGGTCGGACTGGATCTGCTGAGTTGAGCTAAGTTGGGCTAGACTTACATGAGTTGGGCCTGGATATGGCTTCAGGTATGTTGGGCTTCACTGAGTTAGGCCTAGATTTGAGAGGTTTGGGAATTAGGGTTTGGTTTTGGGAGGTGGGTGAAGATATAAAAGAAAAGGAAAGTAAGAGAGAGGGCGGCAGCGGCCCGAGAGGGGAGAGGGAAGAGGGGCGGAGGTGGCAACAACCTAGGGTTAGGGCTTTGAGAGGACGGCGGAGGGAAAGAAGAAGAGAGGATGAGAGAATCGAGAAAAAAAGGGGTGGAGAAGCAGCGGCGGCGGCAAGGGGGTAGGGTTTTAGGGTTTGACATGGAGAAGAAAAAAAGAAGAGAAGAGAAGTGAGGAGCGGAAAGAGAGCCGAAGGAGGGGGAGAGAGAGAGAGAGAGAGAGAATGACGACCGAAGACATGGATTGGTGAAGGGAGTGAGGCGGCTACAATGGGGATTCTAGGGTATACTCGGGAAGGAGGAAGGAGAGGAAGAGAGAAGAGGAGAGAGAGAATAGGAAGGGGCGGCGGCCAAGGTTTGCAAAGGGGAGGGAAAGAGAGATTAAATATGGGGGGTCTTACGGTTTAGTTCTTTTTTTTTTTCAAAAAAATAAGGAAAGCACCACTTTCACAAAATGTTTTTAAAATGGTAACCAAAATGTGATTTTCAAATAATTTAAATGACAAAACAATTAAAATATTAAAATTACCAAAATGCCCTTTGAGGTTCTGAGCTCGAAACCTGGTAAACTGGGGCCCACCACGAAGCCTACACAATCTTCATTGCCACCAAAACACCAAAAACAACTTGGATATCCACAAAACTCTCTAAGACCCCGAATGGGGTCGGGTCATTACAAACAAGGTGAGAAATGTCGCAGTGATCGGCCATAGCATACGTGTCGAAGCAGGCAGCACCAAGCTCGACTGAAAGAGTAATTTCGTAGTCAAGAGCGAGCAAAAAATAAGAGGACGATGACACCAGCAGTAAGAAGAGATCTAACAGCAAGAGAAGATTCGTCGGTCAAAGAGAGGGGACCATGGATATGGGTCATGGAGAGAAAGGCGTTGTCCGAGAGCAGGGAGAAGACTGCAGTTCTAATGGCGACAAAGAAAAGGAAAGAATCATTAGGCACAGGGAGACATTGGAGAGAAAGAAGCCGGAGGTTGGTACCATAAAAGAAGTTGTTGTAGAGAAGGCTCCTGAAGATAGCCGGAGGTAGAGGATGCATTAGAGGAAAGAGTTATGGCTGAAGCTTGTAGAATAATGGGCGCAATGGGCACGCGGATGAGAGCTGGCAACGGTAGAGACGTATGTAGCAGCAAATGCAGCCAAGAGGGTTGAACTAGATTTGAAGCAAGAAATCTCAATGGAGAAGGAGAAGACCAGCAATAGCAAGAGAGGAAATAAGGAGAACAAATCTTGAGAGAACGCTACTGGAAGCGTGTTGCACGATCTGGACGTCAACAAGGAGAAGACGACAAGAGCAGAGAGAGAACAATACAACAGCAAAATGAAACCAAAGAAATAGATCTGCGACTAGAGAATCAGATCTGGTGGCGGAGAAGTAGATTTGTCCGGCAAGGGAAGAGGCGACAAGATCTAAGAGAATATTGTTGCCGATTTGAGAAGAGAGGTGACGGCTGCTGCAGATGAGGGACTGCAGATTAGTACCAGCGATGAAGAAGAAAGCTTGGAGCTAGAGGCGTCTTGGCTGGTCTGGAGCACGACCATATCAGAGGAAAAGAGGATAACTTCGAGCTTCAGAGAGGAAAACATCCGGTGAGATCTACTGTGCTAGAGACAACAAATCTGAGAAAGAGCAGATCTGAGACAACGGTGAGAGGAGTTAACACCAAGCAGAAGGGAGACCGATCCTGTTGATTGGCAAAGGGCTAGGTCTGTGACATGTTGAAGACGACAATGGTAAGAAACAGAGAGATCTGGGCTCAAGGGCGGGAGGGTTTATTTTTTTGTGTTTGTTTTGAGAAAATAATGAAAATAGTTGCATTGAAAGAGAAACTAAGCATTGGCACCTCCCTTTGCCGAAAGATTGAAATCAGTACAGGGAGAGAAGGAAGGGGTTATCACGAAAGCTCTCTCAGATGGAGGGTGGGAAAAAAAATTGGATCTAGGTTTGGTTCTGTACCATGTAGAATTACACACACAGATAATTTGGTGTGTATCCCTTAATCAATGAGAAACACTGCAATCTTATTTATAGAGATAATTGAATACAAATGAGGAAAGTAAATAGAGGAAAACCCTAAATAGGGAAATACAATATTTGATAATAATATCTTATCACCTAAATATATCAAAATACTAAATATGTCTTAATATACCACGTGTTCGATTACGGAATATTTCTATTTCAATCACGTAACATGCCTCTCCCATATATTTCATTTCAAAGTTAATACAGAGAATTTTTTGGTTTCAAACATCATACCAAGATTATTAGTGGCAATCAAAATATCATCAATGTACAATGTCAAAATGATATATTTGTTCCCACTAACCTTCAGGTATATACACCTATCAAATGTATTTTTCTTAAATCCGAATGAAGTAATAGTATCATTGAACTTAAGATATCATTATCGGGAGGATTGTTTAAGACCATAAATTGACTTGTTAAGTTTGCATGCCGTATGTTCCTTCTCCTCTATGGAGAAACCCTTAGGTTGATCTATATACACATCCTTATCTAGATTACCATTCAAAAATGTAGTTTTGACATCTATCTGGTATAACTCCAAATTATAATGAGCCACCAAAGCCATAATAATTCTTAAAAAGTCCTTTCTGGATACAAGGGAGAATGTCTCTTTATAATCAATATTATCTCTTTGAGTGAACCCCTTGGCCACAAGTCTAGTTTTATACCATTCAATATTGCCCTTTGAGTCTCGTTTAGTCTTAAAGACCCATTTGCATCTAACTTTCTTGTATCCTTTGGGCAATTCTACTAAATCTCAGACTTCATTGTAGTTCATGTCTTCTAACTCATCTTTCATGTCATCTAACCATTTATCAAAATTTTCACATCCTATGGCTTCTTCATAAGCGACCGGGTCTTTAACACTCCTTATATCATAATTTGATTCTTCTATGTAAACCACATAATCATTCGAAATAGCAGGTCTTCTTTGTCTTTAAGACCTTCTTAAGGCTATTTCAGTGGTTGTTCTATAATCGATTCATTATTGGTGATTGTTTTATCATGGAGTGATTCATCATTGTGTTGTTCTATTTCATTAAGTTGTTCAATAACATTAGGAACAACAACACTTTTCGAAGTTACGGGTATAGGGACTTGTACCCTTACTTCTTTTATACTTATTGTTTTCATTATATCACTCCCACTAACCTCACCATTTTCAATGAATCTTGTATTTTCAATCTTAACTATCCTCATTCTATGGTTTGGGTAATAAATATATGTACCCTTTGAATTTCTCAAGATAACTTATGAAGTAACAACTGATTGTCCTCTTATCAAGTTTTCTTTCTTGTGGATTATATATTCTAGTTTCAGCATGACAACCTCATACATATAGGTGTCCCAAATTGGACTTCCTTCCTGTCCACAATTCAAAAGATGTCTTAGGCACTGACTTAGAAGGAACCCGGTTCAATATATACAATGTGATTCTTAATGCATACATCCACAACATAATAGGTACAGTGATATTACACAACACGCTTTTCAGCAACACCATTCTGCTGAGGCGGAAAAAGCACTTGCTAAGAAGCTTGAAAACTCGAGGTGATCAAGAGTGAAGATCATGCTCCACTGGATTGAAGCTCATCGTATATGGCAATCACAACAGGTATTTCGCCATAGATGACTTTACATGGTACCCTCACCGTATGAGAACTATCTCTAAGCTTAGTTAAACAAATGGTAAATCCATAAAGAAGCCTAAGAGAGGAAGCTGGACAGTGAACTTGGAAATATGAATTAAATTCATTATCAGCTCGACCAGTCGTTCTCACCGATCCCTTGGTGAAAACAAGATCGACCCATCGTGGTTGAAAGATTGGTCGGCCAAATTGACAAAGGTTCTGTAACGTAGTACTGTTATTCTGGGTATGCCTCTGATCGAGAGTCTCGTATGCACCGATCCCTCGGTGAAAGGTTGAAACGACCCATCGTGGTCAACGACTCGTCAATGATAACTTATGAGTCCTGGAATCTAGAACTCAAATGGATTCTCGAGGAAACAGACATCTCGGTATTTCAAGACTGATCGAGAGTACCAAGGCCGACCCCTCGGTAAAGGGCGACAGGTCCGTCTAGGTAAGACTAGTTTCTGGACTTGAAACTCTGTCAGCATGGCATTGTCCTAGACCGAGTCTCTCGTATGGACCTGCCACTCGGTGCCATGACTGTCGACCCATCGGTGACACCGACCTGCCGACCGGGAAGTAATAATGCCGTTGGGAGTGCATTTAATGTGTAACGGTCAGGTGGTTGAATGGTAATAAATATGAACACCGACCTGTCGGTACTGGACAGTTTGAAAAAACTGTGAAAACTACTCTATATATGAGTGTTATGTGATCATTTAATTATCTTCCTTGAACTGACAAGAGTCACACACTCTAAGGAACGATCACTTTCTTGTGCCTACACCTGAGACTCATAAACAATCAATCTATTGATTGAGTTTGAAAGAGAAAAAGAGAGGAGGAAATAAAAGATATAAACTAGGAAAGCTTTGGTAAAACCTGTTAGTGCCCCAGCCTTGCCAAGTCTCTATTTGTCAATTCCATGACTCGGGAAGAAGAACTTGCTAAGAAGTTTGAAGACCCAAGATGATCAAGAATGAAGATCATGCTCCACCAAGTTCAAGCTCATTGATATGACAATCACAAAAAACAGGTAATTGGCCATAGATGACCTTAGGTGGTACCCACACTTGAGAAATGATTATTCCTAGGCTTAGTTGCATATGCTGGTATTAAACATAATAAAGCCTAGAGAGGATGCTGGACAGTGAACTTGGAAATATGAATTATGTTCACTATCAGCTCGACCAGTCATTCTCACCACTCCCTCTGTGGAGACAGGATCGACCCATCGTGGTCAAAGACTGGTCAACCAGATTGACAGAAGTTCTGAAACAAAGAACTATCATTTTAGGTATGCCTCTGACCGAGAGTCTCGTATGCACCGACCCCTCGGTGATGAACTTAAACTACCTCTCGTGGTCGACGACTCGTCCATAAAAGACATGAGTTCTGGACTGTGAACTCAAACGGGCTCTCGAAGAAACAAACATATCGGAACATCAAGATTGACCGAGAGTAACAAGACCGACCCATCGGTAAAGGGCGACAGGTCGTTCTGGGTAATATGTTTCTATACTAGAAACTACTATCAGCATGTCTTCTCCCTAGACCGAGCCTCTCGTATGGATCGACCTATCGGTGCCATAACTGTCGACCCATCGGCGACACCGATATGTCGACAAGTTACGCCGTTGGGAGTTCATTTAATGCGCAATGGTCGGGTGGTTGAACGGTAATAAATATGAACACCGACCCATCAGTGCCACTGACCTGTCGGTCCTGGACAGTTAGAAAGACCGTTAAGACTCCTCTATAAATATGAGTATTGGGTGATCGTTTTACTATCTTCCTTGAGCTGAAAAGAGTTATACACTATAAGGAACAATCAATACTCTTCTGAGAAAGAGAGGAGGAAAGAAAAGTCTTTATCAACCAATCTATTGATTGAGTTTGTCAATGAGGATAAGAGAAAAAGAAGAACTAATCTAGGAAAGCTTTGGTTCAGCCAAGTTTCCTTATCACCCTGAGTTTGTGATTGTTATACGACGGCTACAAGGAGGAGCGTGGACACTCAGTGGGTGGAATCTTCAAGAAGCACACATCAGCGAGGAAGAGCTTCAAGGCAAGTGCTTCTTGGTTTTATTTTATTTTAAAACATTTTACCCAAAAATGGATTAAGGGAGATTTGCTCCGGAACCACTATAAAAAACTCTATAGCGTTTTCTCTGGCACAGTGGTGGATGGAATTCCCAGCCGATTGAGTGAGGTAGAATTCTTACTCTAATTGTGAGGGTGTAAGTACCCACATAGTGAATTTGGAGATAATTTAGGGTTGAGCGAGTCCTAATAGTGGATTTAGGTTGGCGAACCGAACCACTTTATATCTTTTGTCCTTTGTTTGTGGTGTTAGAGTTATTTTCTTGTGTTGATTGTTTAATCACATTTACTAACACACACACTTGATTGATATATCCGCTGCACTTAATTAATCAATCAAGATAATTTTAAAGTACTCCGTCATGCTTCTTACATTTAGTGTTTTCATGAGTCCACTTCCAACTCATTTAATCTTTCTATTTATCAATGCATGCTTCTTATGCATTCAAGCATTGATCTCTCCCACAGTGTAATGCAAATTGTCATTGCATTACTATTTTTCTTCTTCTTCCCCTTTAAGATATGTGTTGTCTTAAAGGTGTTCTCCCAACGGGGTCAAGCTAACTTATCTAGCTTCTCCTTTTGGAGTCTTCTCCCCCATTCTCCAAGCTATCTTTTCTAGCTTCTTCGACCCAGCTTCCCCATAAACTTAGTTGCATTTAAGTTTATTTTTCTTCAAGTTTTTTTTTCACGCATGGATCATCCTTCCTCCCTACACTGTCATGACCAGTGACAGATGCTAAGCAACACATTCTTTGTGCTCCCCCAAACTCCAAGGATGTGTGCAACATCACAGCCGGATCCCTATCTCCTTAACATGCCAATACAAAACCAACTCATCCAAACCTACATGTTAGTCTGTTTAACAAAAACCATGTTAACCATACACAAGAGATAGAAGGCATTCAAACACAACAATGCACACATCAAACCATATCATATCATTGATAATCAAAATATTCAGTACATATGGTTTTGGAGGGGGCATCGTGGATGCTTAGACAAAATATCAAAAGATATAGTTTTTCAAAATTCAACATGAAGAACTATCCTAGGCAGGGCCATCCTGAGGAGGTGACGGAGGAGAAGGGGATCGAGAATCTGGAAATGTGTTATCAGATCTGGCAGAGGAGGAGATACCAGAGACTAGTTCTTGGACAGACATCCTGATGTCATCTAGACTTCTTTCAAGGTAGTCTATTCTCCTTTCAAGTGTGAAGACCTTTCTGCCTAGATTTACATTCTCTTGAGAGGCATATTGGCATTCTTTTTCTTCCTCAATGTCTCTCCAAAAGTCCTCAGAACGATGACTTTCATCCTCATTGCTGTCGTCAGAGATAATGACATGGTCTACATTACTAGTTCTAAGATCATTCTCCTCTTCTGCATCTTCTCTCCTTCCTTCACGACGTTCTTCGATGAAGATGACATATTTGTCAATGATGGGATCTTTTTCACTTTTGGTTGGGTTTTCTAGTGAGAGCAGGATTCTGGTCTGTGGGGAGAGAACTTATCAACCTGAACAGACGTAGGATTTCAAGAGCTAGGGCAAGGGCAAGATTGAGAGGTTGATCTTTTGGTTCTTTTGGGCCACTGACTAGTTTCACGTCGTTATTCAGAGGTCAGAGGGCGTGACCGGGCTGCCATCTTTCTGGGCATGGTTTTTCCAAGAGGAGATCCTCAAACAGTGGCTTGTAGGTGGATGAGGTGAAGACTGGAGGTGGATGAGGTGAAGACTAAGCCTAAACTGATCTAAGGGAATCACAAAACTGTGTTTCCAAGCTTCTAGAGACGGGATGAACAAAAACCCAATAGTTTTTCAGATAGAAATCACTCCGAGAGGTCTTATCAACTGGTCTAGGGCATGGGAGGCGAAAGAGGGACCACCAGACCTTCGCGTGAGAGGAGATGACAAATTCGAAAGGATTTTCGTTTTTGTAGAAAGGGTCCCTTTTAATTTAAACAATCTTTCTCACCGACATGTCGTTTCCATCGACATGTCAAATCTTTCGACAAGTTTCCCCCTTTTTAACAATGTTCGATTTAGCACAGTACCGACATGTCTATTACACCGATCCGTCTATTCACAGATATGTCTACTATACCGAGAGGTTTAGATAGCAGAGCAATCATCCTTGATTTGTGCAACTTGATGAAATCGTATTCTAAGCACGGCATACACAGATTTATTCCAATACATAAATATGCCAAACATAATTCATCAAATCATTTAAAACATGCACAATATCAAAATTTACATTCCAAAACACATAAAGCTCAAAACACTTTGAATGGAATGTATGGTTTTCCAAGTAGACTATGTACTATAGCCAGGAAGAGTACATTCTAGACTTTTAGTTAGCCAATTTTTCTTTCCTCATGTCACAACACTTTTCTGCTATGTGAACTCGCATGGTCTCTTGTTAGTCCATTTGTAGTGGTCTAAGATATGGAAGTGAATCTTAAACCAAACCAAAACATGAATGGTGATCTATCTCCTAGGTACAAAGATTGTGGCATTTGGTGTTTTATACACACCCCTATGATCATACCTTTGATGACCAATTTTGGAATCCTTCAACTCTTTTAAGACATGATTCAACTGTTTTAACAAAGAGCCTTTCATTGTGTCCACCTTCCATGGATTTCTTTTAAGGTTAGGTGTTGGTGGATGTCTTTTAGGCATAGGTTTTATTGGATTCTGCCTCTTAGCTTGTGCTTGCCTTTCTAAGTATCACTTCCAATGGTAGCAATTTCTTTTGAAATCCACATCCTTCTGACAGAAATAACACTTATCCATTGAAGGGTGAGAGATACTTGTATTTCCAAACACCGCATGATGTATAGGTTCTTTAGTGGATGAGGCACCAAGACCTAACCTACCACCATATTGTTTACCCACCCCTAGGAGTCTTTTAAGTCTTTCATCTCCTTGGATAAACTTATCTTGGAATTTTTCTTTATGAATTCTTAACTCTTTTAATTACAAAGATAGTTTTTTAATATCCTCTTCAATAAAATTATTGTGATGCCACAGATTTTCGACATTCCTGCAGTGAATACTTATCTCTTCTTGAAGTCTTTTATTATTCTCTTTAAGCTTGGTGTTTCAACATCTAAGAGTTCAACCTTAGAGATTAGAAGAGATTTTTCAGTTTTCAAATCTTTCATTTGATTAGAGAGGTTAAGGTTTTCATTTTTAACCTTGTTTAATTTCTTGGCTAACGTCTCATTTTCAAGAAACAGGGCACTTAGGAGGCTTGAAGATTTTCATCATCTTCACTTTCATCATCCTCCATTACAATTGTGGGATTTTCTTGATCACCAATGATCGCCACGATGAGACCTTTTGATACATCAATTTTTCTTTCGGTCTCTTTATCAGAATCACTATTTGATTTAAAGGTTTCCACATGGATCACACCCACATTCATAGCTTTCTTAATTTTATCTAAGGGACATTCGTTCATGAAGTGTCTTCTCCCCCCACAATTAAAACAGGTCTGCTCCTTAGCAACTTCTCTCTCCTACCCTTTTCCTCTGATTTCTTCTTGCCTTTTTGTGTACTTTTTATTTGTTTCACCCTTACCCAATCTTCTCAAGTTGTTTCTTTTTACAATTTTTTTGTAAAACCTTTTTGGCAAACATTGTTGTTTCATCACTTGAGAATTCATCTTCCGAAGAATCTTCCTTTTCTTTTGTTTTATGGAAGATTTCAAGGCAATGGATTTGTCTTTTGGTTTTTCAAAGTGTAGTTCATAAGTTTGCAGTGAACTAACCAAATCATCGATGTTCATTAGATACACATCTCTGCTATCCTCCATAGCCACAACCTTGGGTTTGAATATTTCTGCAAGATTCTGAAAAATTAGGTACATACCTTATCCTCGGATATCCCTTCACCTAGAGTGAACATTTGATTCACAATGTCGCTTATCTCAGAATAGAAATCCATGAAGACTTCATCCTCCCTCATTTTAAGAGTATCAAATTGATTTTGGAGGATCTGAAGTTTGGACCTCTTAACTATTGAGGTACCTTCATGAGTTCTTTTAAGAACTTCCCATGCCTTCTTTGTAGTTTTATAGGTCATAATTCGCATGTACTCGCTATCGGATACTGCACAGTTAAGGGCATTCATGCTTTGCCGTCAGCTGTCTGAGCATTTTTTTCAACAGGGGTCCAAGAGGCGTAAGGTTTGGGCGACACAAACATGGTTGAGGTGGTTGTTGTTATCTTCTCATCCATGACTGTCTCCCATAGTGTTCTAGCTTGGATAAACTCGGATGGTTAAATCATTGTACAGAGAATTAGGTTCTGATAGCAATTGAAAGTTCTCCATTTGATGCTATAACCAATTGACCCTAGAGGGTGGTGAATAGGTCAATCTAAAAATCGTTGGTCCCTTTAAAAGTTATTTGATTGATTTATTAAGTGCAGCGGATAGAACAATCAAGTGTGTATGTGTTAGAAAATGTGATTAAGTAATCAACACAAGCAATTAGCTCTAACACCACAAGCACAAGGACATAAGATATATATTGGTTCGGTTTGCCAACTTATATCCACTGTTAGGACTCGCTCAACCTTGAGCTATCTCCAAATTCACTAAATGGGGACTTACACCCTCACAATTGAGTAGGAATTCCACGTCACTCAATCGACTGGGAATTCCACCCACCACATGTGCTAGAGATGACATTCTAGATTTTTTATATTGGTTCCGGAGCCAAGCCTCCTTAATCCACTTTCACGGGACAAAGGTTTTAAAACAAAAATTAAAACCAAGAAGCACTTGCCTTGAAGCTTTTTCTTGAAGATCTGTGCTTCTCAAAGATCCACCCAATGGGTGCCGATGCTCCTCCTTTTAGCCATCGTAGAGCAATCACAATTTCAAGGTGACTAGGAAATTGGTTGTACCAAATCTTTCATAGTTTGTATCTTTTCATTCCTCATATTTTTCTTTCTTTCACTAACTCAATCAATAGATTAGTTGTATTTGATTCTCAAGTGTAGACACAAGAGAGTTGATTGTTCCTTAAAGTGTGTGACTCTTCTCAGTTCAAGGAAGATGATTAAACGATCACACAAAACTCATGTTTATAGAGGAGTCTTCACAGTTTTTCAAACTGTCCAGTACCGACAGGCCAGGGGTACCGATGGGTCGGTGTTCATATTTATTATCGTTCAACCACCCGACCGTAGCACATTAAATGCACTCCCAACGACATCATTAATTATGAGTTGATAGGTCGGTGTCACCTATGGGTCAACAGTCATGGCACTGAGAGGTCGGTCTATATGAGGGTCTCGATCTGGGGCAGCACCATGCAGACAGAATTTCATGTCCCGAAACTTGTCCTGCTCAGAACGACCTGTCCTCCTTTACCGAGGGGTCGGTCCTAATACTCTCGATCGGTCTTGAATGACCAAGATGTCTGTTTCTTCGAGAGTCCACTTGAGCTTTAAGTTCCAGAACTCATAAGTTATCATCGACGAGTCGTTGACCACGAGAGGTCGTTATGTTCATCACCTAGGGGTCGGTTCATATGAGACTCTTGATCAAAGGCATACCCAGAATGACAGTTCTATGATCCAGAATCTTTGTCAATCTAGTTGACCAGTCTTTGACCACGATGGGTAGATCTTTTCTCCACCGAGGGATCGGTTTGAACAACTGGTCGAACTTACCGTGAACTTAATTCATATTTCCAAGTTCGCTTCCAGTTCACTGTCCAGCTTCCTCTCTTAGGCTTCTTATGATTTTATCATTTGTTCAATTAAGCCTAGAGATAGTCCTCCTAAGGTATGGGTACCACCTAAAGTCATCTATGGCTAAATACATGTTTTGTGATTGCCATAATGATGAACTTTAATTTGGTGAAGCATGATCTTCACTCTTGATCACCTTGAGTCTTAAAGCTTCTTAGCAAGTGTTTCTTCCCGAGCCATGGAATTGACAAGCTTAGGGACTCGGCAAGCCGGGACACTAACAATATTAACTATTTTTCTTTTCAAACCAAACTCCTTTTATGCCAGTCTTTCTGAAAGTGCCTTTTTTTGGGTAAAAAATGGAACTTCATGCCACCTTTCCCTTTCTCATAAGCCTGAAAACTCGAACTAGGTTGATGTGGTTTTAATAAAGCTTTCTTAAATTTCATGGGCTTCTTTCATTTCGTATTGGGCCCTTCATTCATTAGATGGAGTGAGTGATGTCTAATTTGCTTAAGTCTAATCTCCTCTTGAATCAACATATTTGTAAATTTATTTATTTGTCATTTGTCTTTCATTGTGTTATAACTAATTTAAAATGACATGTACTGAAGAGTTAGAGTATTCATAATAAACTGGACAAGGAAGAAATTATCCACATTCATTTCCAAGTTCTTTAATTGAGCAGTTATATTTATCATTTCCATTACATGCTCATACATTCCTCAACTCCCATCAAATTTCATGGTGGTAAGTCTTGCCATATGTGTCTCATCTAAGAACTTGTCTGCTAATTTGAACTTGTTTTCTACATTTTGGAGGAAATTCTAAACATTATTTATTTTGGGTAGTGTTGACTTAATGTTGTTCACTATCGTCATGTGCATGTACATAAGGCTAAGTCTGTTAGACTTAATCCACGCTTCAAATGATGATTTTTCTTGAGCATTACTCTCATTAGTTATAGTAGGTTGATGCGAAAGAATTGCTTTATCAAGATCTAGTACATCAATGTGAAACTCGACTTGTTCTTTCCATTTTAGGAAATTCATCACATCAGTATGAAAACAAACGAAGCTTGCATGTGAAGTGTAACATGTAAGAATGATGCTACAAATACATAATACATAATTTCATTATCACTATATGACACTATGAGTATTAAACATAATTTGAAACACATAAATAATTTACTTTAATGAACGGTGATATCGGATCTACCTTTCGGTAATCTTATGACACACTATTTAAAATATTATCTTTAGTAAATATGGTTACCAGTGATCTACCTTTAGGTAATCTAATGGCACACTATTTTAAGCATCACGATGATTCTCAGTCACCGATAGGACTAATCAACAAAATACAAGTGATCAAATACCGCCGTCATCTTTGGATATCCGTATGAATACCAACCACAAGTACCTATCAATTTTCCTACCCAAATTCGTTAACTACTAGGAACGGTGCTCCTTTGGGCCAAACTAATATCTTTGTGGCTAAAGATTACGATTTGCAAAGCCACTATCATTTAACACTTGGGAGGAGTATTAAATACATTTATGTGATTTAATGTTCAATACATTCCGATCAGGCCACTTTGGTGACTAACAAACCATATCATAATTTGAATTTAAGTCAAAGATAATGACTTTACTCCATAATTGAATTAAATAAATTATATCTAATTCAAAATTTTATAAATTGAAGCACACATTTTGTTTACTTCATGTGATCCAATAACATAATGAAACATCATTTGAAAAAACAATTTAATACAATAATGGTCGACCATTCACACATAATAACCAACGTCACTCTTTAATTGAATCTACCAAGCTTCATATTCAATTCATAAATCAAGATTTAAGGACCATAAAATTTAAAGTGCATAGGATCATAACATACATCGTTATCATAAGGTCCATAAATCATAATCATAAAATCCATAAAACTTGAAATTCCATAAAGTCCAACACTTAAGGCCTAAAAACATACATGCCATCACTACTCTGGCCGATCGATCGCTCCAGAGACTGGATTGTTCCTGGCCGATCGATCGCAACACAGATCGATCGGTGACAGAACTGAATCTCTATTTTTGTTTCTTAGATCCGAAAATATATTTTTCCTAATGAAATATATTATTATTAAAATATATATATTCCTCATCATACGATCTTAATGAAAACATCATGTGATTCAAAGAAAACCATACGCTCTGATACCAATTGTTAGAATATCTTTGTTAATCGGATTGAATCTTGGACATCAAGAAATACAAATAATCATTGGAATTCCTTCTATTTAATATACCCAATATACATAATAGAATGCATAAAACATCAAAGCCTCAGGATCTTGAATCAAACAATGTTTTCAATAAATCATTGACATCATCATCATGTACAAATATCATCATAATTAAAACATACCTGAACCCATTAGATCTAGATTTGTACGGTCTTTCCTCTTGTGTTGTCTTCTTGTCCTTCTTGTGACTGCAAATCACATGTAGAGATATCACCTCGGAGTTTCTTCTCCTTTCCCTTTTAATTCCTCTTTAGTTTCGTACGGTGATGGCTTTAGAAAGAGAGGATCGAATATGGGTAGAGAGATGGGCTCTAGGACTGTGTATTTTTCTATAAATACCTCTTTCCATCAAAGTAGGTAGACATATCCTAAGAAATCTCCCTAAACTGTGTGGCTTACTTGTGTGTGGCTCCCACTGAATCCAAATCCCATTCGGTCATCTTAATGTGGGTTAATTACGGTATTATAGACCATTCATGGAGTTATCCATTTAAAGTCACAAGAAAAAGAAGGAAGAGGGAAAAAGGAGAGCAAAGGAAAATATGCGTTAGTGAAGAGGAAGGGTGAAGAGATCTCACGTATGCATTTGCGAGCAAAAAAGGATGATGAAAACACTAGGGCAAAAAAGTTACTCTCAGGTAACAGAAGAATGCGTTACCTGAAATTGAGTTAATACTCTAACTATTGAGGTTGAGTTTATGCACTAACTTTTAACTTTTGAGTTTATGCGCTAATTAGTGAGGTTGAGATTTTGCACTAACTTTTGAGTTTATGTGTCTACGAATGGAAATAAATGTTAGCACAGTTGGGTATATGTGCTAGCGCATATAGAATGCGCTACTTATTAAGTTATTAGATGTATGCGCCAGTAAATGTGATTGACTGCGCTATTTATGAGAGTACATTGCACAACGCGGCGTAGTAAGCCAAATTAGGGTTTATACGACTCTAAATGCATGTAGGTCCAAGTAGATGGAGTCTTAAAAGCAACAATTCAATGTGTGGTAGCCTATGAAGGGCTTTTTCGTAAAAAAAAAATCGAACTAGGTTTAAAGTTTTTGGAAGCATGCCACTCAAAATGGTAGTTTTTGAAATATTTTCATAAAACTTTTTCTAAATTTTTTCATTTTACCCTTTATTGTAATTACACAAAATACCAATTTTCTTCTAGTTGATTTGAATGAGGACAGAAGAAGAATTTCAAAAATCAATTCATACAGTGTAATAATCAATTCCCATTAATAACTTTTTATCAGATAAATTTTCAAAGTCTGGAGCCATGAAACTCAAAAAGATAAATTTTCAAAGTCTGGAATAAAACTCATAAAGATAAATTTTCAAAGTTTGGAGCCATAAAACTCAAAAAGATAAATTTTCAAAGTGTGGAGCCATGAAACTCAAAAAGATAAATTATCAAAGTTTGGAGCAATGAACTCAAGTTTTTTAGCATCAATGTTCATCACATTCGATGTAAAAAAGTGTCGGAGCAACTTTTGTCCTTGATTTCCCTTCGTCCAAACGCAGCCACTTTTGTCCTTGATTTCCCTTCGTCCAAACGCAGCCGTACTTCGAGGCGACAGCAAACTAATTCGCAGCGGATAATTTCGCGCATTTCGTTCTCGCCAGTGAAGGTACGAACCAGCAACGTTACTCTCCATCTCTCCTCTCTCACTCTCAAAAGTGTCAATGGCTTTTGGATGCAGTAGCAAACCTCATTTCCTTCGCATTTTGCTCGGCCGTTCCAAAACTACATCCGCCCAATACGTGTCCTCGCAAGCACGCGACCCCACTTTTGAGAAGTTGATGCGTCAATACAAAAACCTGCTGAAGGTGGTTGCCGTCCAGGACCTCATTCTCGCCAGTCCGCAGCTCTCGGTTTCCCTCCCTCTTCTCTCCCGCCTCTCCCAACGCCTCCATCTCAACCGCGGCCCCGTCTCCTTCCTCCGCAAATACCCTCACATCTTTGTCCTTTTCTATGACACCACCACCAATACTCTCTCCTGCCGGCTCACCCCCACCGCCTCCCTTGTCTCCGCCGAAGAATCCTTCGCATCCTCCTCCTCCATCCCCTTTGCTGTCAATCGTCTCTCCTGCCTTCTCTCCATCTCTTCATCCAAATCTCTCCCCCTCCGTGCTGTCTTCCGCATCTGGCGAGAGCTTGGCCTCCCCGATGATTTTGAGGACTCCGTGATTGCCCAAAACCCCACACTCTTTGCCCTCTCCCCTTCCCCTCTTGAACCCAACACCCATCTCTTGAAGCTTATCCGAAACCCCTATTGTCCACCCACTGCGGCAGTTGAAACTTGGAGGCAGCAAATGCTCTTCAATTCCTCTTCTCCTTCTTCCAATTCTTCTGCCCTCGAGGAGTCAGAACTCCAATCTGGATTCAAGCACAACTACCCACCAGGAATGAAACTGAGCAAGCAGTTTAGGGCGAGGGTTAGGGAATGGCAGAAGCTGCCATATGTTGGACCATACGATGAGATTGGGAGGAGATCATCTTCTTTTTCGTCATCCATGGGTGGGACGAACAGGGCGATGGAGAAAAGAGTGGTGGGGATTGTCCATGAGTTCTTGAGCTTGACTGTGGAGAAGATGGTGGAGTTGGAGAAAATCAGCCATTTCAGAAAGTGGTTTGGGATCAATTTGAATATAAGGGATCTGTTCTTGGATCATCCGGGCATCTTTTATCTCTCCACCAAAGGAAAGCGGCACACCATTTTCCTGAGGGAGGCATATGACAGAGGTTGCTTGATTGAGCCCAACCCGATATATGATGCAAGAAGAAAGCTTCTTGATCTAGTGATATTGGGGCGACGAGGCATTGTTTCAAGTGGGGGACACAAGGGGAGCTCTGGAGACTGAAGAGGAGGATGAACTGCAAGAATTGAATGATGATGATGACAATGATGTCAATTGAGCTCAAGAATGTGGTTGGATGCCCAAGTAATGGCCATTCTTTATATTCAGGTAAGGACTTGAAACAACCATTCTATTGATTTGTGGTGAAATACAAATTGTGGTTTTTTTTTTTTGGTTTCACCTCATGCAGCTTGTTTTCCCATACTGCAAACTATGTGTCGTAGAATAATTTATCTGAAAATCCATTTCATTGCGACACACAAATTTTGAGTTTAAATGGAGTGGGGATGGATAAGCTACTAATATCCAACTCCTGTGAGCATCGTATTGCTGTCAAATGCCACAGGTTCTAGGGTTTCACATTGTTCGTGAAACTTATTTTTTAGTGATTTAGATTTTAGATTTGAACAAATTTGTAGTATGGGTAAAGTTTGGATTGTGTGAAGAGCATGGTGGTTGAATTTTGAATTGGTTAGGAAATGTTATTCTCTAGTGACAGTTGAGATTAGTCTTTTCTAATGGGTAAGGGATGGTGGTTGGGAATAACTTATTGTGATTGTGATTAGTCTTTGAATTTGTTTGTTGATGAGGTAATTTTATGAGTGAATCAAATTTTGTAATGGCATCGGTTCCCTTTCAATGAATAAAAAAGACGATGTTGGCCATTGAATTTCGAAAATTCATATAAAGGGAAATTGTAGAAGTTGACATGAGATTAATGTCTTAATGGTATTTTGCAATTGATTTTAATTCCATGTTGCTATGGGCTTTTCTGCAAGCCATTGGGCCCACGACTCTAGCCATTCAAGTTCTTTACTAGCTTCTTAGGGCCATTTGCTAGGTAGAAAGGAAAATATTGTTTTATAAGCTTGAATTCTAGAAACATTGAAAGGAATGGCACAAGATATTGACATGTACTTGAATAATGTGTTATATCTGATGGTATATGAACTTCTTTATGTATGAGATGCTGTGGATTTGTTGGGGAGTGATATAGAACTCTCTTCCTCTATGATTTATGTAGGAATTTCAGCAAACACAAAGGCTACAATATGAAATATGCCAATCCGCCACAACCACCAAAAGCAATGAAATAGAGAATAAAGAAAAATGAAAAAAAAATATTTACATGGAAAACCTCTGAAATCAAGAGGGAAAACTGTGAGATGACAATCCAAATTCATTGTACAAGAATAGGGTTACAACATACCTTCTCATGACACTAACTTCAGGATCACTATTTCATGAATATAGGAACAGTCCTTTGCCACTCCTTTGAGACAGAAGAGAAAACAAGATCTCACTCTCTCTACAACAAGAGGAACTCTCACATGAGCTTCTCTTTCTCCCAAACTTCACTTTTCTACACTCAAGCCAAGGATTCTTAATGTTGTGTTATGAAATAAGGGAGAGTGAAGAGACTCACATGTGCCAATGCCACAAAATATGGGTCCCATAACTTATTTGCCCATATTTTAAAACTCATCCATGTGTGTAAAAATAAGTGGGCCCCACATCAAGATGGACCTCTAAAACCAAATCTCCTCCCCCTCCAGACTCATGAGAGAGGCTCACTTCTTGCATATGATTGCCCAACAAACCAATGTTCATGTAGCATCAAGCCATATGAGGCTTTGACAAAGCTTCACTTGTCATTTGATAGGGTCATTTGTTTGTGCCTCGGTTTGACTGAGTCTCTAGTTTGTCAATTTCATGACTGTGTCAGACTTTGCCTTGGAAGAATGAACTTTGAAGAATCAAGATCCAAAAGCAAGCTACGGTCATCTCATCATGTGTTTGGCAACCATCTAGGTAAAATGAACCTTAGTGGACCATAGGTTGAACCCAAACACCTCTAGGCTAGAAGGCTTTGGAATAGAATGCAAAAGGGACCTAGGAAGACCTAGATGACCTTGACTTATCCCTGGGATTAAACTTTAGAATCCATAGTTTAAAATTGGTATAACTTATAGGACTCTTAGGTTAGATGAATCTGCCCTATATTGGACTAGCTCTTGCGTCTATCAAATGTGATCAAACATCAGTTAAATCTTTATTATTGGATAGAACATTAAATGAGCTTTCTGAAAAGTCCAAGATCTCTCAAATCCGAGTTCGTGAGCTCAAGTTATGATTGTTTTAGTGAAATGGGTGCTGAGTGATTACTGTCCTGAGGCCTCAAGCACTATAGCTTCCAGACCTCGAGCACTGTAGTATTTGGTGAGTGAATAGTGCCCGAGGCCTTGAGGCTGAGAGCAAATTTTATGACAACAAGACTATCCGTTGGCTTAGCTGTACTAGCTGTTGTAGGCTCCTTGAGCCCTCGAGCTACAGTACTCGAGGCCTAGAGGTTTAGCCGTTATGAACAGTAAACCTATAAATATGACTTGTTTCTCTAAGCACAAGGAAGCCTAATTAAGTGAGATTAATTCTAATCTATCCCAGACTCTCAGAAGGGGTTCCTACCTTTGCAAATTATCCTAAACCTCCTTCAATCTCCTCTAATCACTTCAACAATTGTTAATGGTGATTTCAAAGCTATCTTAGCTTTAAATGAAAGTGATTAAGAGATGATCATCTAGGAAAATCCTGTAGCATCATTATCCTACCTTAGATTCAGCCTATCCTATGGTTGCAAACACTGGAGCATCTCAAGTATTGAAGATCAAAGCCTTGAGGCATCACTGAAGAACACACTCTCAAGATCAAAGCTAAACCAAAGCAAGTGTTCTTTGTTTATTTCATTTATCATTATACAGTGGATTATGACTCTGTATTCGAACCACTATAAAAAATAGGAGTCAAGGATTAGACTAGGGCGGTCAAATCTTTCAAAATCTAGGTGTGTAATGTTAGAGTGGTTTACCCTATCATAGTGAGTTCCGGATAGCCCAAGGTTGGGTGAGTCCAAGAGTGGATGTAGGTTCAGGTGAACTGAACCATTATAAGTCATTGTGCATCTGTGGTTTGATTTGTTTATTATTATTTGCACACATGTTTGATTATTTCCGCCGCACTCATTGTTTAATTGATTTATTTTAAAAGGTTAATAAAAATTGGAATTGGTTCTATTCACCCCCCTCTAGGCCCCGTGCATTGGTCTAGTCCAGATTTTTATCATTGTCATCTTGTCTAATGGAATTTTGCCTATTATGAATTTCCTTCAGCTTTATCAGCCTCAACGATGGGACATTCTTATCCTGCGATAGTGTAAGTGATGACGGCTAAGTTGGGTTTAACGCTACTTAAAGCATCAACGTGAAATAAGAGTTTTAGACTCGATCGAATCAAGGATTTCGTACGAAACCTTGGATATCCAACTCTGAAAGGAAGAGATTGTTCTAATTTTGACGGGACAAAATTCACTGACGAAAGTAGGCGTTTTAAGAATTCAATTCAAATAAGGAATTGGGAATTCAAATGTTAAGTTCTAATGCACTTAATTAAACAGAATTAAATGCAATTAAGAAATTAAACATGCATGAATTTTAATCTGGCTTGAATTCGGATTGAAAATCGACGAACCTTCTAATGAATCTATTTGAATGTGGAATTAAAATTTAATCGAGCAATTGAAACATGAAAGATAAGCTACTAATATCTAACTCCTGTGAGCATCGTATTGATGTCAAATGCCACAGGTTCTAGGGTTTCACATTGTTCGTGAAACTTGTTTTAGTGATTTAGATTTTAGATTGAAGTAAAGTTTGGATTGTGGGAAGAGCATGGTGGTTGAATTTTGAATTGGTTAGGAAATGGTATTCCTTAGTGACAATTGATATTAGTCTTTTCTAATGGGTAAGGGTTGGTGGTTGGGAATAACTTATTGTGATTGTGATTAGTCTTTGAATTCGTTCATTGATGAGGTAATTTTATGAGTGAATCAAATTTTTTAATGGCATCGGTTCCCTTTCAATGTAAAAAAAGGACGATGTTAGCCATTGAATTTCAAAAATTCATATAAAGGGAAATTGTAGAAGTTGACTTGAGATTAATGTCTTAATGGATACCTTTATTTTGCAATTGATTTTAATTCCATGTTGCTATGGGCTTTTCTGCAAGCCATTGTGCCCACGACCCCAAGCCATTCAAGTTCTTTACTAGCTACTTAGGGTCATTTGCTAGGTAGCAAGAAAAATATTATGTTTTATAAACTTGAATTCTAGAAACATTGAAAGGAATGACACAAGATATTGACATGTACTTAAGTAATATGTATATCTGACGGTATATGAACTTCTTTATGTATGAGATGCTGTGGATTTGCTGGGGAGTGATATAAAACTCTTTTCCTCTATGAGTTATGTAGGAATTTCAACAAACACACAGGCTACAATATGAAATATGCCAATCCGCCACAACCACCAAGGGCAATGAAATAGAGGATAAAGAGAGCAATAAAGAAAAATGAAAAAAACGATTTACATGAAAAAGCTCTGAAATCAAGAGGGAAAACCGTGAGATGACAATCCAAATTCCTTGTACAGGAATAGGGTTACAACATACCTTCTGATGACACTAACTTCAGGATCACTATTTCATGAATATAGGAACAGTCCTTTGCCACTCCTTTAAGAGAGGAGAAAACAAGATCTCTCACTTCTCTCTACAACAAGAGGAACTCTCACACGAGTTTTGTTTCTTTCTCCCAAACCTCACTTTTCTACACTCAAGCCAAGGATTCTTATGTTGTGTTATGAAATAAGGGAGAGTGAAGAGACTCACATGTGCCAAATGCCACAAAATATGGGTCCCATAACTTATTTGCCATATTTTAAAAGTCATCCATGTGGCTAAAAAATAAGTGGGCCCCACATCAAGATGGACCTCTAAAACCAAATCTCCTCCCCCTCCAGACTCATGAGAGAGGCTCACTTCTTGCATATGATTACCCAACAAACCAATGTTCATGTAGCATCAAGCCCATTGAAGCTTTGACAAAGCTTCACTTTGTCGGTCACTCTCATCTTGTCTATTGGAATTTTGCCTATTATGAATTTCCTTCTACTTTATCAGCCTCAACGATGGGACTTTCTTATCCTGCGATAGTGTAAGTGATGACAACCACGTTGGGTTTAACGTTTCTTAAACCATCAACGTGAAATAAGGGTTTTAGACTCGAGATCCTCGAATCTGAATCAAGGATTTCGTACGAAACCTTGGATATCCAACTCCCACTCTTACTCTGAAAGGAAGAGATTGTTCTAATTTCGACAGGACAAAATTCACTGAAAAAATTAGGCGTTTTAAGAATTCAATTCAAATGAGTAATTGGAAATCGAATGTTAAGTTCTAGTGCACTTAATTAAACAGAATTAAATGCAATTAAAAAATTAAACATGCATGAATTTTAATCCGGCTTGAACTCGGATTGAAAATCGACGAACCTTCTAATGAATGTGTTTGAATGTGGAATTAAAATTTAATCCAGCAATTGAAGCATGAAAGACATGAACAAATTAAATTTCACCATGCAAAAACATTCAATACTTAGATTAAAAATTTAATTCAAACACAAATTCAAATTAAGATCCAAAGAAATCCAATAAAGAGACTCACCAAACTCGGGGACTCAACAAGGAAACTTTGCTCAAATTTCACCCAAAGTTTTCAGTTCTACAATGCTCTGGCCATTACTGAATTTATAGGCTTTATTTCACCTAAAGGAAACGGAAAAGAAATTAAAAAAAAAAAACAAATTCATTGCTGGGCCTGGCTTTCCCGAATTGGACTTGAGTGGGTTTCCTTAATTATTGGTCAAGAAAAGAAAGAAAAAAAAAATACAACGAACCTGCTGTAAGAACAGGTTGTAATATCAGTCACTCATCCCATCTTCTTGCTTTGTAAACTGATCAAAAGATCAGTCCAAAAACACCTCAAATACAGGCTCAGTATCGGGTAGATCCTGCCACATTTTAGTCACTTTAAAACACAGATCTGTTTGCTGTTTTTCACCCAATCCACCGGATCTTATCGCTGAATTTTTGGACCTAAATCGACCAGATCTCTCCCAGAAATCAGATCCGTCCCTATCTTTTCTTGTAAAACCCCAAAAAAATCAGCTAGAAAATCTGCCTGAAATCAGGCTTTCAGCCATTCATTTCTCCTCTCTCGCCCAGGGCCATGTCTGTGCCAATACTCTCGGTTCAGGCTGGGTTTGCAGAGGATTTTTCGCTAAAGGTCTTGGTTTTCTTTCTGTCGGGTCGGTTAAATCTGGATCATTATCATAAGGATCAATAGGATCTTGCTCGGGTGTCTCAGAGTCAATCAATGCCAAATGACTGCGACACTCATGTGATCTATGGGCAACTTTACCACACTTGAAGCACTTGTCCATGTTTGGGCGAGAATAAGGGTTTGAGGATGAGGATGAGGATGATTGACTGGGTTGATTTTGTGAAGGGTAGGTGGAGCGTTAGGGTGGTGGACGGTTATTATTGTAGGGGCGGGAATTATTGGATGATTGAGGTTTAGAGTAGTGGGAGTTGGGGTTGGGAGGAGGTTGGGTAGATGCGAGTTGGTGGTTATTATTGTGATTCTGGGATTGGTTATAGGGGAAAGATGGGCGGGATGAGTTAGGGCGGGTATTGGCTTGGTACCTTGGTAGAGAGGTATCAGTGAATTCTTTCACGTTTAAAGTGGCACTAATAGCCGATGTCAAAGCGAAGTGGCTATGAGATGCAAGTGCTTTGCGAATATCCCATCTCAGATCACGTAGAAAGCATGGAATCTTTTGCTCTTCTGTCTCATGGAGATTATTAAGAGAGAGGAGGAGATAGAAGTCATCAACATATTCCTGAACAGAGCGTGTACCTTGCTAGCAGTCATGAAGTTTGTTGAATAAGGCCTGAGAGTAATGAGGAGACATATACCGACTTTTCAAAAGCTGCTTCATGTGGAACCATATACGAACAGGAGCCAAATTTTGTCTTGATCTATCCTGTTGAGTCTGCTCCCACCAAGAGGAAGCACTTTCAGTGAGTTTGAAAGCAACTAATGGAACTTGTTTGGCTTCAGGGACTCCCATGTATTCAAAGAAACGCTCAACCGTGGTGACCCATTCCATAAACTCTTTGATGTGGAGAAGTCCATTGAAGGATGGAAGTTCAACCTTAGGTCGATATTCATTGTTGTCAGATGATTGGCGAGTGGCGCTAGAATTCTGTGTATTGGGATTGGGTGGGTGGGTGTTGAGAACTAGTTGCTTGACGTCCTCATCATCCCGATCTTCCCGATGTGGTGGCTCTTCTTTTTGATTCTTGGCAGAGAGACTGTCCGCAAACTCTTTAATCATTATTGCGCGAAACTCGGTGAACAATTCTTTCATCTTTGCTTTCATCTCAGCTTTAAAGGTATCAAGTTGAACGGTGGTGACAAACTGATCATTGTTGGCTGCCATCGGAATTTCCTTTTTTTTTTTTTTCTTTTTTCAGATCACCGATGAGGAGCGGGGATCGTTACTGGATGCAGGGAATCTGCCTCTGATCCACTTAATGTAGCACAGCGGGGAATAAATAAAAAATAAGTCAGTTCCGATGAATATTGGGTTACACACGCGTTGGTTTGCTCACATGTGTGGGAATGACTTAAAGGGGTTGCTTTTGGTAGGGCACGTGGGGGTTAAGGTGATAGGGACAAAATTAGGGCTACCTTTGTGGCAAAATACGAATGGGTAGGAAAAGGGAAAAATGAAAGGAGGCGGCGGAAGAGGCACGACAACGGCGGAAGCATAGAGGAGCAAGGGAGAGAGATCGAAGGGAAGAAGGAGAAAGGGAAGCTGGACTATGCACTGTACCTAGGTAAGGAAGTCGAAACTGGAGGAGGATGGAAGCAGAGACGACTTCAATAGAATCTGGTGATGAATCTGCAAACCGGAACAACAGATCTGTAACTGGGATTAAGCCCAACTGCAACAAGGGTATCACCTCTTGGGATTAAGCCCAAGGATGTTGATGAAGACTCTGGATCTGGCCAGCCACGAAGCTATCCTGCAACTAGGCAGAGAGAGGGAAAACAAGGTAATATCGAGTATTATTTTGGTTTTTTAAAATTAAGGTGTGTTCGTTCTTATAGGCAAACGATTACTATTACAACCTTCCAACTCAGCCGACTCTTACGTGCGGCTCTATCTTTGGAACTTTCCAACTACATATGATTCCACCTTCTATCCTGAGACTTACGATAACCCAGTAAGACTGAGTTTACAAGACCGACACCACTAAAGACCCTAAAATAAGATCGACATAATAAAAGAAATAAAAATAAAACTAAATAAACTAGACAAGTGGGCCCAACTCGAGATTAGGCTCGAAGGTCATGCTTCGCGTCGACCTGTCGTGAATACTTCTTCAACAATCGATCTGCAACCTGTTCTACATCAGATTGCGTGCCCAAACTTGGGCCCTTTTTCCTTTAGATCTGCGTTGAATCAGCCTCTTTGCATCTGGATCCTACATCCTAGGCTTCGCCCTTGCCTCTATCTCCCATCTACGAGCTTTTCGGCTTCACGCGTACGTCGTGGGGTCCACTTCTAGCCTTTTCTGTCAGATCTGCTGCAACTTTTTTTTGAGTTTTCCTCTGCTGTTGTGATTGCTTTCTGATTTGGTCCACTAGTACAACACTATGACATCCTCTTCTACACCTTCTCTTCCCGATGTGGGCCACTCTGGGTCTTCACAAATTGGACGAATCACGACTGTCTTTCTCAATGAGACAAACTACTTTGAATGGTCTTACTTTGCCCAGATGTTCTTGACTGCAAAGTAACTGGTGTCTTTAGTCGATGGTACTGCTCCTGAACTAGCTAAGGCAGATTCTAAGTATTTGGCTTGGATTGTGAATAACTCTTTGGTCCAGTCCTGGCTCCTTCATTCCTAGAAGACTGCAGGAAGAATTAAACCACCTTGTCTTGAACAGCATTAGATTAGACAGGGCACCAGGCGCATTAACTTCCGGCGGTAGTAGCAGATTTTGCCGAGGTATTCCCAACAGAGCTCCTTGGTTTGCCACCGAAGAGGGAGATAAACTTTGAGATCAAGTTATATCCCGGCACTGCTCCAGTATCGTTGCCACATTATAGGATGGCACCAGCTGAGATGGTCGAGTTGAAGAAGCAGATTGATGAATTGCTCAGATTAGGCTTTATTCGGAACAGCACATCCGCATGGGGAGCCCCGGTATTATTTGTGAAAAAGAAAGACGGTACCCTTCGGATGTGTGTGGACTACATGAAATTAAACCAGTTGATTGTCAGGAACAAGTATCCCTTACCCAGAATTGACGATCTGTTTAATCAACTTAGGTTTTCCTCTCACTTCTCCAAGATTGATCTGATGTTCGGGTACCATCAAATCCGGGTTAGGGAGGAGGATATAGAGAAGACAGCTTTTAGAACACAGTATGGTCTATATGAGTATGTAGTCATGCCATTTGGACTTACTAATGCACCCGCTGTGTTCATGGACCTGATGAATAGGATATTCCGGCCTTACTTGGATCAGTTTGTGATTGTATTCATTGATGATATTCTGATCTATTCTAAGAATCAGGAGGAACATGCTGAGCACTTGCGGATAGTCCTGGACACCTTGAGAAAGAACCAGTTGTATGCCAAAGCTAGCAAGTGTGAATTCTGGCTATCTGAGGTCAACTTCTTGGGGCACGTTATATCGGAGGAAGGTATAGCCGTGGACCCGACTAAGGTAGCGGCAGTGAAGGAGTGGAAAGCGCCGACGAATGTGACGGAGATCCGCAGTTTTCTAGGATTGGCCGGTTACTCTAGGAAATTCATAATGGACTTCTCCAAGATTGCAGCTCCACTTACCCGACTAACTCAGAAAGGAGTCAAATTTGAGTGGTCAGATTTGTGCAACAAGAGATTTGAGGAGTTAAAAGAGGCTTACAGCCGCCCCTATTCTGATCCTACCGGAAAGAGGCAGAAATTATGAGGTGTATTGTGATGCCTCAGGTGAGGGACTGGGGTGTACTCTCAGTCAAGGTAATCGTGCGGTGGCGTACGGGTCAAGACAGATGAAAGTTCATGAACGCCATTCCCACACACGATCTGGAACTAGCAGCAGCGGTCTTCGCTCTCAAAAGCTGGAGACACTACCTGTATGGTGAGAAATTTGAGGTGTTTTCAGATCACAAGAGTCTGAAATATTTGTTTGATCAGAAAGAACTCAACATGAGATAGCGCAGATGGATGGAATATCTGGCAGATTATGAGTTCGCACTTCGGTATCATCCAGGCAAGGCGAACAAGGTGGCAGATGCCCTCAGCCGCATGTCACATGCGACAGTAGCTAGCTTGATCAGGACGGAATGGGAGGTATTGAATACCATCAGAGAGTTCAAACTATACCTCAATAATCACGGGACCATATATAATCTGATCATACGATCCAACATGGTCTCCGAGATTGAACGGGAACAACGAACAGACCCAGAGATGGAGGAGATATGGACTACGATGTCTACCGATGAAGTTGTACCGGAGTGGGAATTGCGACCAGGACAGGGTCTTGTATTCCGAGGCAGAACGTATGTGCCTAAGAGCTGCAGAAGAGAGTTATTGATTGAAGCACACCAAACTAAGCTCTCTATCCATCCGGGCAGCACCAAGATGTATCATGATCTTAAGAGGCACTATTGGTGGCGGGGACTCGAGAGAGATGTGGCGGACTTTGTTGCTCGTTGCCTAACTTACCAGCAGGTTAAGGCGGAACATCGGAAACCACCGGGTTTACTCGCACCCTTACCAGTGCCGGAGTGGAAATGGGAGCACATATCTATGGATTTCGTATCAGGGTTGCCAAGGTCATCAAAGGGCAACGATGCGATATGGGTCGTAGTGGATTGGTTGACTAAATCTGCGCATTTCCTTCCCATCAAGACGACCGATTCATCGGAGACATTGGGTCGATGGTACATCCGGGATATCATCAGACTACATGGTATTCCTTGGACTATTGTGTCCGATAGGGATGGCCGATTCACCGGTAGAGTATGGCAGGGCATGCAGTCGGCTATGGGGACCGACATATTGACTAGCACAGCATTTCATCCACAGACTGATGGACAGTAGGAGAGGACAATACAGACATTAGAGAATATGCTGAGAGCATGCATGCTAGACTTCAAGGGCTGATGGGAGGATCATTTGCCACTGGTGGAGTTCTCTTACAATAACAGTTACCAGGCAAGCCTCCAGATGGCTCTGTTTGAGGCCTTATATGGTAGGCCGTGTAAATCGCCAGTGTGTTGGACAGAGGCCGGTGAGCCTGCGCTGATTGGACCGGAGTTGGTTGAGGAGACTACAGTGCAGATTAAGTTGATACGGCAACACCTACTCACCGCACAGAGCCGTCAAAAGAGTTACGCCGACAAGAGGAGAAGGTTCCTCGAGTTTGAGGTGGGAGACTTGGTGTTTTTGAAAGTCTCACCACGGAAGGGGCACATGAGATTCGGAAAGAAAGGGAAACTGTCGCCTAGATTTGTGGGGCCGTTTCCGATCCTGAAGAGGGGGGGGTAGCTTATCAGTTGGCGCTCCCTCCACAGCTATCCTCTCTACATGATGTATTCTATGTATCCATGTTGAGGAAGTACAACTCCGATCCTTCACATATATTTAACGTGCAAGACGTTGATGTACAAAGCGACGTGACGTATGTGGAGAAGCCGATCAGAGTGATCGGGAGCGAACAAAGGGTACTGCGGAACCGCACTATTCAGTTGGTCAAGGTCGTATGGGAACGACATGGCAATGAAGAAACCACCTGGGAACTTGAGTCAGAGATGAGAGTCGCTCATCCGGAACTCTTTGTATGAGATGTTTTTAACCTCTACTTCGCTCGAATTTTCGGAACGAAAATTTCAAAAGAGGATTGTATTGTAATACCTCGGAATTTTTAAATCAATGAATATGTAGATATTATTTATTTTAATGATGGAAATTGAGAATTTTAATGGAATGAATGTTAAGTGGATCAAAATATGGACAATGGACCAATTATGGCCCAATTGGACCATGGATTGGATGAAATTCATTTAATGGGTCAATAATGACTAATTGGGTCAAGAATGGTTAAATTGGGTCAAATACCTATTTGGGACCCAATGGATCAAGGAGATGTAAGCCCTAAGGTAAATGAGTAAGATGAAAATGTAATTGGGCCTGGGCCCAATGGTGATCCAATTAGAATGAATGGAATGAGTTTAAATCACCTAGGTTAATTTGAAGTTGACAAAGGTGACATGGTCCAATGGGACCCACCTCCACCTCACTGAGTGAGGTGGCGTGTGGACCCAGAGGTTTGGTGGGGCAGGCCACCATGGTTGAATTGGTCAACCATGGGTGTACGCATAAAGGGAATTTAAGCAAATGGAGTTAAGTTGAATGGAATTAATTAACCTAATGATCTAATTAAATAATTAAGTAAGCTTATTCAAATGAGGTGGTCAAATGGTCAAATGGGAAGACCCAAGTCATCTTATCCTAAGACACAAAAACGTTGGCTTTAGGTGGTGGTTTATTCCAACCACCACCATAAAGTATGTAAAAGATCTTAGGAGTTGGTGGGAGAAATTAGTGGTAAGCTTTATCTTAGCCAATCAAAAGGAGATAGGTTTATCTTGTTTTCTTATCTCTTCCATCTAACTCTCATTTCACTCTCTCCCCATTTTGCTCTCTCATGGCCGTCCCACACTAGGAAGAGGAAGAAAAGAAAAATTAAGGAGAAAAGAAGAGAAGGAGAGAAGAAAAAAAATGCAATTTCTTAGTTCATTACTCTAAGATCAAGGTCTATTTTTTCCCTCTTATTATCTCCTCCTTTCCCTCTCTCAAGCAAACCCTACCTTAGCCGACCCTAAGCTTTGCGGTTTTCACTATTGACAAGCATCTTGGCCGACCAAAGATCAAGAAGAAGAAGAAAGGAGGCTAAGGAAGCCGACAGGAGTGGCGAAAGTCGGAGGAGCCGTCGGATTGTGAGTATTTTTTAAACAAGAGGTTTAGATTTTTCTTAGGATTTAAGAGGCTATGAAATCCATTTCTTGGATTTAGAGGTAGCCAAATCATGGCCTTGGATTTCAAATCCATCAAATTGAAGGATGGAAAGTGGACAAAAACCTAATGGGTAAATTAGGGTTAGTTTAAGGAAAAATAAATGGATTAAGGAATGTAATGTAATTAAGTTATTAAGCATGGAATTATGTGGAATTGGAAGGAAATTGTGAGCCATAGGGTTCGGCCATGTAGTATGGCCAAACCCCATGGTGGGTGATTAGGTAATGTGTGATTTTCTTAGGGTTTTAAGGAATGGAGGACATTGTGTAATTTAATTAATTAAGAATGGAAGCATGGAGAATGGTTTAGAATTTTAAGTGCTTAATGATTAAATGTTGCAAATTTTAAAAGAATTATGAGGGAGTTTATGAATGATGTGAATGATTTGGTGGCCTTAAAAAGGCATGAATGGATAATGAACCCCATGGTGGGTGATTAGGTGATTGGTTATATGATTGATTAATTGTTAGGGTTTTGATAATTGAATGGGGTAATTCTTAAAGGCATTGTAAATGAATAATGCATGGGAAGTATGAATGATGTTAAAGGCCTCAAAAAGAGTGGTAATTGGGAGTGGATCATGAACCATGGGTTCGGCCATGGTGTATGGCCGAACCCTATGGTGATCCAATGGTGGATTAATGGTTATGAATTATAGAAAAATAAATGGGAAATGTGGGTGGTGTTGATGGACCAAAAGGGACCCAATGTTATTAGTTGTGATGGGAATATGGCTAAGTTTATGGACTTGAATGTGATTAAGAATGATGATTTAAATGTATAAATTAAACCCTTCATGGAAGGGCTTGTGATGGGTGCAAATGTGTAAATAGGCCAAAGAAAAAAATGGGATAAAGAAATCATGGGTTCGGCCATGGTGTATGGCCGAACCCATGACCCATTTGTGGATTAAATTTGGTGCTATGTATGGGAGAAATGAATGAGGGTTAGAGTATTTAAATACCTAATTTTTCTAGTGTAGTTATGTTATGGGTAATAATACATCAATGGACCCATTTTGTGAACCAATTAAGGCCTAAGATTAATGTTTATTTGTAATAGCCCGAAATTTTAAATCAATATATTTTTGGCATTTATTTACTTTAATTTAAAGTTTGATGTGATGGAATGCCAAATGGATCAAATTTTGGGACAAAGACCCAAGAAGGACCCAATGGACCATAGAGTGAATGGAATTCGTCGGAAGGATCAACGATGGTGAAAGTGGGCCCGATCACCATGTGGGACCTAATGGATCAAAATTGGTCTAAACTCTAAGGTAAAGGGTAGAAAATAATTTGGTTGGGCCGTGGGGCCAATGGTGGCCCAATTGATTTAAAAAGGGTGAATTGAAATTAAACCCTCTAAGTTAGTAATGAAATGAAATGGCATGACCAAGTGGGGCCCACCTCCACCTCACCAAGTGAGGTGGCGTGTGGACCAAGACAAAGGTGGGGCCAACCATCATGGTTGACTTGGTCAACCATGGATAAATTGAGAGGACTAATGTGGATTAAGGTGGATTAAATTGATTAAAATTATTGTAAAATTATCTAAGTTAAAATTAATGGAATAAAAGTGACATGGCCAAGTGGGGCCCACCTCTACCTCATCAAGTGAGGTGGCGGGTGGGGTAGATATAGGTGGGGGCAGTCCACCATGGTTGACTTGGTCAACCATGGGTGGATTACTTAGATAGATAAATTTTATGAAATTAAATTGGATGGAAATTAATTAACCTAAGTGAGGATTTAATTTAATTAATTAGATTGGTCAATTAGGGTCAACATAGACAAGTCAAAGGGGACAAGTCAATGGTGGTTTCATCTCATTGAAACCACCTAAGAAAAACAAGAAAAATACCATGGTCTTGGGTGGTGGTTTCATCTCAACCACCACCACCCAAAGTATGGTGACCCATACCTAGCCATGTGTTGGTCAAGGGGCCAACATGGGAAGACCAAACCACCAAATTGAAACACCCAAAACCATTGGCTAGTGGTGGTTTTGTCTCAACCACCACCACCAAAGTCAAGGTAGCCCATACTTGGTTGGTGGAGCCATAATGGAGGAGCATGGTCCAAGTAAGACCAAAGAAATGAGATGGGTTTTCCATCTCATCCCTCTCATTTCACTCTCTCATTCTCACCACCTCTCCACCGTCCTCCACCAAGAGAAAAATAAGAAAAGAAAACTTAGAAGAAAAAGAAGAGAAGAAAGAAGTAAAATCTTGGTCCACCCCTCCAAGATCAAAGGTTAGGATCTTGTTTCTCATCACCTTCCCCTCTCCCTCTCTCAAGCAAACCCACTCAATCTTGGCCGATCCTAAGCTTAGAGGGCCTCACCATTTGATCAAGCTCATCTTGACCGTACATCAAGGAGAAGAAGAGAAGAGAAGGCTAAGGAGAGCAAAGAGGAAAGAAGGACCGGAGGAGTCATCGGGTGGTAAGAATTCTTAAAACAAGAGTTTATATATATTTTTTTAAGATAGGATATGGAATCCATTTCTTAGACTAAATATGGCCAAAACTGTTGTGGGCCATGGATCTAAGATCTATCCAACGGTAGGATAAGAAATGGATGAGATGGAAGGAGATGGTTTAAGAAAAAATAAATGAATGGATTAAGCATGGAAAAATAGAAATTTTAATGGATTGATGGGCCATAGGATTCGACCATGTAGCATGGCCGAACCCCATGGTAAATGATGGATGATTTTTAATTAGGGTTTGAGGTCTAAAATTATGGAGAAGTGTTAATGATGTTGAGGTTTTAAGTGATTAAAAAGTTGATGATTTTTAAGGAGTTTAATGAGAAAACCATGAGGAATGTAAATAGGTATTTTGGTTTTAAAAATGGCATGGATAAGATGGACCATGAACCATGGGTTCGGCCATGGTGTATGTCCGAACCCTATGGTGTTGAAAAGTGATTTTTTTAAATGGGTTTAAAGGATGGAAATGATGGATTAATATGTTAATATTTTGGAAGTTTTTAAAGGGCCAAAATGAATGAAGGTTTTTGATTTTAAAAATGGATTGTTTTTGGACAAAACATTGGTCTTAAAATGGCACTAATAAAAGTGAGCCATGAACCATGGGTTCGGCCATGGTGTTTGGTCGAACCCTATGGTGGTAATTTGTGATTTTAATGAATAGAAAATGATGGAGAAGAATGATAAAATTTAAATGGATTTATGGGACTATGTGATGTTTTAATGGGATGAGAAATGAGGTTTTAAATGAAGGATTTAAATTCATTAGAGATAGGATTAAAGGGGGTAAAAATGAACCCCAAAAAAATGAAATTAGGTATCATAGGTTCGGCCATGGGAATGGGATTAAATGTGTGCAAAATTAATTAAAATAGGTGGCTGATTTTATGATGCTAGGCCGTGATTAAATGGATCTAAGTATGAATGAATCTTGACCGTTCAAAAAAAAAAGTATGAATGAATTTTGGACTTAGAATGTACATAAATGAATGGATGATAAACCATGGGAGAGGATGGCAAAACGGTAAATATTAGCCACTTTGAAGAACCATGGGTTCGGAACCCTATGTATGGTAGACATAAAATTGGATACATTGCAAATGATTAAATGAAACGGATAGATGCTGCGTTTTAGGCTAGCAAATCGGAATATTTAAAATGGCCAAAATTGGATTTATGGATGTGTTTTAAACCACGGAAAATGGGGCTAAGTTAGGGGCTAATTTTGATAAACGTATAACGTAATTAAGAATTTAAAATTGTAATCAGTTAGGGACTTAATCATGGAAAACATATGGACTAATTCGGTAAATATGTAATAAGGTAGGATTCCTACCTCTTTGTAAGTCGTGGATATGTGATGTTTATTTTAATCTATTTTGATGATTATGGGACTTGTATTATGATGAGTTTTAATTTATGAATTATATGATAGTGTTATGGATTATATTTTAACATTATGCATTATATGGCTATGTATGGTATATTAAATTTATGGTTTATCTATATATTACATAGCATAATGCACGTACATCTCATGCATGGCATGGGCGGGAAAATAATGAAACCGGAGTCCATGTTCCGTTGGGGCGACTGAGAATCAGACATGGGGATAGCCTGAGGGCTATAACCGGAGTCCATGCTCCGTCGGGGCGACCGAGAATCAGACATGGGGATAGCCTGAGGGCTATAACCGGAGTCCATGCTCCACGGGGTGACCGAGAAGCAAACATGGGGACAATACATTGTATGATCATACGGATGATGGGTGGGACGCATGACATAGGCACCCATGGCATAGCATTCATTACATGCTTATTTTGTTATATTTTTATTTTATCGGTATGCGTGTTATCACTAATCCATGTGCTAGCCCTACTCGGAGTCCTACTGGGCGCGCTGACTAACGCCCTACTTCTACCCTAGCTGATGACGCAGGAGATGGCTGAAACGGTGGACACGCCGGGAGCCAAGCTTAGGAGCTTGGGAAGCGGATATCTAGTTTTATTTAAGTTTCATTTTGGAGATGTAATTTAAAGTAGCTTAGCTCGTCGGATTGTATAATTTATATTTCTTGCTATGGTTTGGACTACATTATGGACAATATCGTTCTGAGGCATAAATGTGAACATAGGGGTATTTTGGTAATTTAATGTTGTATCTTCCCTTCTATCTAAAAACCGGTAGGATCGACTCTATTATCACGTTCCGCATTCAGTTAGTTTCCGCGAGCTTACTTTCTACGCGTGAACCGTTCCCGTGGACTTAGTTCCGCGCACGCGTGGGGTTGACCAGTTAAGCGTCGGGCTTTAGAAGCTCGGACTTAACTCGTGTCGTGATGTCCGCGCCCTCTCTCACTCTCCATTTCAAAAAAAAAAAAAATAGACTCTGATTTTCGAGTAGCGAGTGAAAAAGGGGCGGGTGTTACAGTATTTGTATGTTAGGTTAATGGAGTTTAAGTAAATTAAATGGCTAATTTTAATGGTCATGTGACATGGTGGAGTGGGTCATTAATGGATCCAAATCTATGAATCAAGTATGGACTTAATTATGCATGGATGAATGAGTGATTAGCCATGGAGGAAAGGGTAGTGGCAAAACTGTAAATAATGACTAAAATGAAGAACTCCATGGGAGATGATCATGGGTTTAGGGATTCTAAGTAGTATCATCATGTATGGCCAAATAAAGCCTAGGATGGCTAGTTTGTTTTAAACTCACAAATTAAAGGGTCTAATGGGTTAAATGGGACCCACAAAACCTAAATAGTGACCGATTATTCATGTGGACTTAGAAATGATTAATGGGCTTGGAAATAGTTAAAAAACATAGACTAATTATTAATGTGTAATAAGGTACTGGACATCGCAGGCGGTGCGCGATCGGCGACCGGGTTTATCGAACGGAAAACGTAAAAGGACGCAAGTTGGTATTCGGTAGGATTCCTACCTATTTGTAAGCCATGGATTAGATGCTATGTGAATGGTTTATTGGTTTATTTTTAGTAATTATATGATTGGTTATATGATGGTTTAAGAAATTATGATTTATATGTACTTATGGCATATGGCTAACCTATGAGTTATATGTTGATGATATGAGTAATATGTAAAGGCTATGACCCAAATTTATTACATAGCATAATGCATTACATCTCATGCATGGCATGGGTGGGAAAATAAAGGAACCGGAGTCCATGCTCCGTCGAGGTGACTGAGAAACAGGCATGGGGATAGCCTAATAGGCTATAACCGGAGTCCATGCTCCGTCGGGGCGACCGAGAACAGGCATGGGGATAGCCTAATAGGCTATAACCGGAGTCCATGCTCCGTCGGGGCTACCGAGAACAGGCATGGGGACACCTTGACGAAGCCTTGCCGTCAAGGGGGATATTTTATGATTGGATATACCTTGACGATTTTTTTTCCGTCAAGGGGGATATGACATCATGATGGGTGGGATTCATAACACAGACACCCATGGCATGGCATTCACTTTATAGTTTCATTATATGATGTTCTACCAATTTTCACTATATTATTATATGTATATTTGTTATCACTAATCCATGTGCTAGCCCTACTTGGAGTCCTACTGGGCGCGTGGTCTAACGCCCTACTTCTACCCTAGCTGATGACGCAAGAAATACCAGAGCAGAAGGACGAGATGGGAGCCAAGCTTAGGAGCTTGGGAAGGCGTACTAATTATTTTGTTTTAGTTATTTTGGGAAATGTGTATTTGTATAGTTTAGCTTGTCAGAAATGTAATATATTAGACTTATTGCTATGATTTGGATTTTATTGTAGACATATGATGTTATGGCATTTTAGTAATTAAATGATGAAATCTTCCCTGCTATCTAAAAAAAATTGTAGGTTAGCCTTTATTGTAATGTCCGCACTTAGGGTAGTATTCCTCGAGCTTACTTCTGCGTGTGAACCGTTTTTCGTGGACTTCGTTCCACGCACACGTGGGGTTGGCCAGTTAAGGGCCGGGCTTTAGAAGCTCGGACTTAATTCGCGTCGTGACGTCCGCGCCCTTTTTCACTTAAAAAAAAAATAGACTCTGATTTTCGCTGAAAAGGGGCGGGCGTTACAGGAGACGTACCCAGAATGACAGCTCTATGTTTCCAGAACTTCTATCAAACTGGCCAACCAGTCTTTGACCACGATGGGTCGATCCTTTCTCCACCAATGGGTCGGTGAGTACGACTGGTCGAGCTGACAGTGAACATAATTCAGTTCAATGTCCAACATCATCTCTTAGGCTTCTTTATGAATTTACCATTTGTTCAACTAAGCCTAGAGATAGTCCTCTCTAAGGTGTGGGTACCACTTAAGGTCATCTATGGCCAATTACCTGTTTTTGTGATTGCCATACCGATGACTTTGAACTTGGTGGAGATGATCTTCATTCTTGATCATCTTGGTCTTCAAACTTCTTGGTAAGTGTTTTTTCCTGAGTCATGGAATTGACAAACAGGGACTCGGCCAAGCCGGGGCACTAACAATCTCCCCCTTGTCAATTCATGACAAAACCTAGAAACTAACCCAATTACTAGCCCACCCTTATTACAACACATTTGAATACAAAAATATTACATCTCGTCTACATAGTCAAATGGAAATACACGAGTATGGTATTTGCATGTTCTTGTTCAGCTTGCTTCTTTTTATATTTTCCTGTTCAAGCGCATAAGTAAGTAACACTAGGCAATTCATTAGATGAGTTAGTCCAAAACATAAGCATGCATTCATGGACTAAACAACAATGATTTCCTAGCCAACAACACTACCCAGAATCGAGAAGATTTTCTCCCCAATCTTCTTGAGTTTGATCTCCCAAACTCTCCCCAAACTCTGCCAAGTCCTTTGGCTCCATAGGCTTCTTCATCTTTTTCCCTTTAGAGCTTTTACATTTTCTCCCCCATTTTGTAATTCAATTGACAAAGATTTAGTTGATAGACATCGAGTTCAAGCACTCCCCGATGCTTCTTGCATTTAGTGCTTAACAAGTTGTGCTCCAACACATGGTTCTCCCCCATGGTTCAATGCATACTTTTCGTGCATCAAGTTTTATTTTCCCTTGCTCAAGCTCAAGTTTCTTCATGGGTTAAGCTATGTGCCTAGCTTCCTTTGAGTTTCCTCCCCCATTCTCTAAGCTATCTTCTCACCTTATTCTCCCTAGCTCCCCCGTAAACTTGGCTGCCCTTAAGTCCGAGCTTCCTTTTAAGTTTGCGTCCACATTCTTCCATATACTGTCATGACCAACGACAACAGCTAATCAACACATACTTTGTGCTGTCTCATACTCCAAAGATTTTCGTAATGTCACATCCCGATCCCTATTTCCCTGTTGTGCCAATACAAAAACCAACTCTTTCAAACCTGCATGTTAGTCTTCTTAACAAAGCCATGTTTAACTATAGGAGATATAAGACAGTCAAACACATCAATACATACAATAGCCATAACATGCCAGAATGGAATTTGCACACAGAGTGCTTAATGTTTTGAAACCCAGAATATCAATTTTTCAAAAAAGAAATTGAAATATTTAAAGTTTTGTGGCAAAGGGAGGGGACGAAGGAGGGGCCGAGATAGAAGGCTGAGGACTGAGCAAACAGAGGGCTGACTGGAAGTGAGAGAAGTAATAGCACACAAAAGTTGTTTTAGGAGGCGATTGTGCTCATCTTGTCTGTTTGCAATGTCTGCGAGTAGTTCACTTTGATGATTGAGTTGATCCTCTATAGCTTTCAATCTGGATGATTGGGTTGTATGTGTTTCGCCTTCCTCTTGTTCTTTTTCTTCTTCATCTTCATTAGGTTCTTCAAACACTGGATGACCAGAAGAGGAAGGTTCATTTTTCCCAAAGATAGACTTAGCTAAGCTTTTAGGAAGGCTCTTTCGAAGAATTGCCTCATCGATGGGTCTAGAGGACCTTGGTACTTCCCCCTTTCTTGGCTTGATTTTGAGGTGCTTAGCCAGTATAGACATAAGGTAACAGAATGGAGGATATCCTTTCTTTGCTGATTTCCAGTACATAGAGATGGAATGACACATCCAAGTAGACTGGTAAAATTTCTTTTCACGAGCGACCCTTTATAGTAGAAAAATCATGGGAGGATTCAAATCAGTCATGTTCCCATGTTTAGGATATAGATTAGAACATAAGAGAAGATGGAAAACTTTCTATTGTGATAACAAGTCATCACTTCTGATCCGTATATTATTCTTCCATTCTAATTCTTTTCCACACAATCTTTTTGCAAATGTCTTTTGTTCTGGCACTTCTATCTTGGGAGGAATGATGGGTTGTAACGCCTCGCCCTCTCCGAGAAATCAGAGTCTAATTTTTTTTTTTTAAAATAATAATATAACATCGGAAGAGTGCGGGCGGCGTCACGACGCGAGCTAAGTTCGAACTACCCAAGTCCGACCCTTAACTGGCCACCAATGTGTGCGTGGACTAAACCCACGATATCAAACCACACATGGAACTAACAATGTCATTCGGAATAAACTAGACTAATTGCGGAATTAGATTGAACAGATAGCAAGTATAAGTCATTCTTTCCAGATTACTTAAACCAAATTAAGATTCATCAAATCATACTCAAACCATAGCAAACAACTACATTTTTACATGTCCATAATAAAGTATTCAAATGAAAGTCATCATAAATCCACTTTAATATTCAAGCGTTTACGCTTGGCTCCCCTTCTGGTCATCAACCTTCTCTTTCCCCTTCCTTGTTCCTGCATTCTCGTCTGAGGATAGAATGGCGTTAGATCAACGCGCCCAGTAGGTTCCTGATCAGGGCTACCACATGGTTAGCTTATAAAACATGCATATATCAAATATATGATTATCAAAAACAGGTAAATCAATGCTATGAAATATGCACATGTAATCAGTCCCTCCCAACATGCATATACATAGCCATCACTTGACGTGACTCTCACCGTCAAGGTAAAATACAATAACATTTCTCCTGGCGGGACCTACATCGCCTAAGGAGACCAATGTATTATCATCATCATGATACTACTCCTGGCGGGACCTGCATCGCCTAAGGAGGTTTAACAGTTGCATCACAGCATATCACCAGAGTGTGGGCTCCGGGTTCCACAATCATCATCCCATGCCATGCATGAGATGTCAATGCATTGTATGTCATTTGTAAACACATAATTCATCATTCGAAACCACATTTAAAACATAAATCAATTACAACATATCTCATAAAAACGTAATAAAACCAAATCATAATTGTGGTTACAAGTAGGTAGGAAACCTACTGAGGATTCACTTCAGCGTCCGTTCTTTCTTAGGCTTTATCCGGTCACGACTCGCACGTCGTTCAACTTCCGTTACCTTGTCCATATAACAATAAGTAAATCATACTATCATTTAATTATTCATTCACCTCTACGACCCCACCCACTTTAATTTGATCTCTTTATCCCTTCATAAATGTATCATGCTTAAACTTTAGAACCACTAATTATTTCCATGAAATGTAATCATAAAACCCATAAACATGGTCATGGGGTTCGGCCATACATATGGCCGAACCCTATGGCTTTCCCTATTTAAACCTTTCCATCATATCTTAGCCATAAAAACCCTATGGTTCGGCCATGAAATGGCCAACCCATATCTTGTCCAATTGCTCACTTAGAACCCTTTTAAATACCTCATATTGTTCCATAATATAGGAACTTGAAACCCCTTTGTTTTAACCAAAACAGTCCATATAAAATGGTCCATGGGGTTCGGCCATACACATGGCCGAACCCAATGGTTCCCTCCTATGTTCTTAACTTAGGTTCTACACCCTTTCACCAAGGTAGTTACATGGTTCAGCCATCCATAGGCTGAGCGAAATCAGTAACCATAACTCCAAGTAATTCACATACAACAACCCATACAGCAACCCATGGGGTTCGGCCATTCACATGGCCGAACCTCATGGTTCTTTAGATGCAATTCTTCCAATGATCTTACATAATTTATCATGCATCTTAGCCATAAAAAACAGCAAGGTTTAACCATCCATTGTCGATCCCATATAGTTAATTAATTCCATTTTACAATCCTTTTAAACATCAATACACTTGGTATAGTTTTTTATCCCCAAAAACCATACCATTCACCAATGATTTCCATGGGGTTCGGCCATCCCAAGTGGCCGAACTCCATGCTTTAAATTTCCATCCTTTTCAACCTCATCATCTTACTTTAGATCATTGATAAATTCATCATAACATGACCTAATTAAAACAAGTAAAAACGTCCACCACCGGTATGGTTTTGCATGGTTTTTAACCTTCCAAAAACCATCAAAATGTCAACATCAATTCATGGGGTTCGGCCATCCAAAGTGGCCGAACCCAATAATCCACTTTATCAATTTATACCCAAGGTTTAGACCCATGATACCTCCAGCCATTCATAACATCCAATTCCATGTTTTAAACCTTTTTAAAACATGCATTTTAAGTCTAATAGAAACATCTAAAAATAGTCCCACAATTGCATGGTTTTCATGTTTCAAAGACCATCAAAACCAACCAATTATTTCCATGGGGTTCGGCCCTCCAAGGTGGCCGAACCCAATGATCCCTTTTATCATTTTAAAACCTCTATTAATCAAGGTTTAAACCTTGATGCATTCTGCCATACCCATGGCCCAAAACATGTTCCATTTGTCCCATCTTTTTAAACAAAAATCCATGGAAATACTTACCAAATTCCAAGCTTTCCTTCTTGCCCTTGCTCTTTACTTCCTATCTTTTTTAACCTCCCTTCCTTTGCTGGTTTATGCTTGATCAATTGGTGCAAACACCACTGCTGGTTCAGCCAAGAGAAAGAGTTTGGAGAGAGGGAGAGGGAGATGGGGATTCTCAAGATTTTCTATGTGAAAATCGTCCAAATGAGGTGGTCTATCCCTTTTGTAATTCAGCCACAACATCCATTCATTTCCCTCATTACTTCTTGGTAAAAACGATGGGTCATTGGGTGCCATCCAAGGCACCCCTTGGTACCAAACGTTGCATCATTCACTTCAGGCCATGCATCTCATGAGATGAGATGCATGACGCCATTGCTTGGTGTCCCTTGGCTTTTGTCAAGGCACCCCTTCATCCAATGGCTAGGATTTGTCTATCTAAGAGTTGTGTGAGATTAGAACACCTTTCCACTTCCTCTTGACTCACTTGACTCATGATCTTTTTATTCCAACTCAACTCATCCAACTCAACACATTTAATGCACCATATTTGAGTCAACTCTTTTCTTAATTAAAACTCAATCCAAATTAGTCCAACTCGAGCTGCACTAACTCATACCTGAGCTCAGTTGAGGGCCCACACGGTCAGCCATGGTCAAACTAGTCAACCCGACCCATTGGGTCCTCGATTAGCCCCTTGACCCGTTTTGACAACATGGCCCATTAATGGGCGGATTTAGCCATTTTTAAGTGGTTTTCATAGGTGCATCAAGCCTACCCATTTTTGCTCTACTTGATTTCCAATAAATTCAGCTTAACCCCATTTAATTTGAGCTCACACAATGGTCAAATAATCCACTATGACCAATTGGTCCCAATTGGGCCCTTTGACCAATTTAGCCATTTTTGACCCAATTGATGTACATTATCCATTCAATCAAATTTGGCACTTATAATATGCTCATAGGGTCTTAATTTGAACAATGGGCCCCACTATTTTCTCATTTAACATCATAATTAATAAATTTACCAATCTATAGGCATTTTCGTAATTATCCATCTCATTGAGAAATTGGGGTGTTACATGGGTAAAGCAGTGTTTGGCACAAGGAGGATCCCAATAAGTTCAGAAACCAGCTGATGGGTAACTCGTACTGACTCTCCATTTTTAAACAGAATTTTGAAACAATTTGTTTTGGAATCATCTCTAATGGAGCAGTACATTCTCATTGCCAAGGAAGAATACATTTTTTCACCCCAGCGTACCATATTCGACCAGCCCATGTCATGTAATAATTGCATAGCCCCACATTTATGCAGATCAGCTACACGGCTAGTTCATTCAATATTGAAATCTTTGAAACATTTATGTCGAACTAGGGGATGAGGATAAGGCCAGCCCCCTCTTCGTCTGAGGATTCCCCTTCCTCATCACTTATCCCAGAAGCCCTAACTCTTTCTTCGTTCCTAATTTCGGTGCTTTCTTCTTCATTATCCATGTCTTCTTTTTCTCTAACTTCTTCCTGGTCGTTGTGTTCTTCTGCAGCTAGTTCTTCTACCCTTTCAGATGGGACTTGAGGATGAGTTTACCCTACAGACATGGATCTGACAAAAGGTAGTTTAGCTACAGGAGTATTCTCAGAATTTGAATCCCTAAATCTTATTGGGATATGGCTAGGTCTCGAGGAAGTAGATGTTTTCTCCCTAGCAGGTTTTGGTCTTATGGGATGTGGAGTGTAATAGCCCGGATTTTTAAATCAATATATATGTTGGCTATTATTTATTTTAATGATGGAAATTGGGAATTTGGATGGTATGAATATTAAGTGGATCCAAATTTGGGCAAAGGCCCAAGTATGGTCCAATAGACCATGGGTTGGATGAAATTCATTTAATTGGTCAATGATGATTAATTGGGTCATGGATGGTCAAATTGGGTCCAATACCCATTTGGGACCCAATGGGTCAAGATGATTAAGCTCTAAGATAAATGGGTAGGAAATAAATTTAATTGGGCCATGGGCCCAATGGCGATCCAATTAGTTGCAAGGGATTGAAGTGATTAAAATCACCTAAGTTAAAGTGTAATTAATTAAATTTAAATCACCTAAATTAGGGGTGAATAAATTAAGATGGCATAACCAAGTGGGGCCCACCTCCACCTCATCAAGTGAGGTGACGTGTGGACCAAGGCATAGGTGGGGCTGACCATCATGGTTGACTTGGTCAACCATGGATAAGTCAAAGGGAATTAAGGAGGATCAAGGTGAATTAATGTGAATCACCTAAGTTAATTTTGATTAAGCCTAGGTGACATGGCCGAATGGGACCCACCTCCACCTTACCAATGAGGTGGCGGGTAGGCTAGGAGTTAGTAGGGTAGAGGGAATTTAATGGAATTAAATTAAATGGGAATTAATTAGCCTAAGTTAAGGATCCAATTAATTAATTAATTAGGTTAGTCAAATTGGGTCAAATGGATAAGTCAAAGGGATAAGTCAAGGGGTGGTTTCATCTCATTGAAACCACCCAAAGAAACACAAACAAACCATGGACTGAGGGTGGTGGTTTCATCTCAACCACCACCACCCAAAGCATGATGACCCATACCCCATGATGATAGATGGTCAATGCACTTGATGGAAGACCAAACCACCTAGCTAAGAACACATAAAACCGTTGGCTTGTGGTGGTGGTTTCATCTCAACCACCACCACTAAGGCATGGGAGCCATGCTTGGTTGGTGGATGGGCATCATGGAAGAGTGTAGTCTAAGAAACCAAAATGAGATGGTTTTCATCTCATCTCTCAATTCCACTCTCATCTCTCTCTCTCCCTCTCCCCCTCCCTCTCATTGCCGATCCATGCTCTAAGGAAATGAAGGAGAAAGACTTAGGAGAAAGGAGGGAAAAACAAGGCTTGGCCGACCACCCCTCAAGACCAAAGCTTGAGACATTTTTTTCCCCATCCTCTCCTCCCTTCCCTCTCTCAAACCTATCCCTACCTTAGCCGAACCCAAACCTTGGAGACTTCATCTTGATCAAGCACATCTTGGCCGAACATCAAGGAGAAGAAGAAGGAGAAAAGGCCAAGGAAATCAAGAGGAGAAAGAAAAGCCGGAGGAGCCGTCGGATTGGTAAGTAATTCTTAAACAAGATTTTACATTTGTTAAGAGTTAAAAAGGAAATCAAGGAGTCCATTTCTTAGATTAAATGGTGGCCAAAAATGTTATGGGCCATGGATCTAAGATCCATCTAAGGAAGGGATGAGAAATGGACAAAATGGATAAATTAGGTTAAGAAAAATTAATGGACATTAAGGACATTATGTATTAAAATTTATTTAAGCATGGATGTATGTGATTTTTGGAAGGAACCATGGACCATAGGATTCGGCCATGTAGTATGGCCGAACCCCATGGAAGGTGATTAGGAGATTTTACTGGGGTTTTAAAGAATGGAAACCATGGAGTATGATTAATGTTTTTTAAAGGTTTTGAATGATTAAATTTTAGTGATTTTTAAAGGGGTTTTAAATGAGAAAATCATGGGAGATGTAAATGATTTTTAATGGCCTCAAAAAGTGGTAGATGAAGGTGAGCCATGAACCATGGGTTCGGCCGTGGTGTATGGCCGAACCCTATGGTGATGTTTAATAATTTTAATGGGGGTAAAAGATGGAAAAATAATGGGGGAGTGTTGGTAGTTTTGATGGATTAAGTATTTTGGAACCATGAAAAATAAATGGGAATATGGCTAAGTTAATGGACCCAAATGTGGTTAAGAATGATGGTTTAAATGTGTGATTTAAACCCCCTCAAGAAAGGACTTATGGTGGATCTAAATGTTGTGAATAGGCCCAAGGAAAAAATGGGGAAAACACATCATGGGTTCGGCCAAGATGTATGGCCGAACCCATGACCCATTTTACAAGCCATTTGATGGGTTAAGTTGGAGTCATGTATGTGTTTAAATTAAGGGGGATTAGGTTAAATTAAAGGGGCTGATTTTAATGATTCTATGACATGATTGGTGAGTCATTGATGAAGTCAAAAATGTACCAAATGATGATCAAAATTGATTATTTAAATGCATAATGTAAACCCCCCTCATGGGAGGATTTGTTGTGGATCAAAAATGTGATAAATGATCCAAGGAAAAAATGAGGAGAAGACATCATGGGTTCGTGTATGGCCGAACCCATGACCCATTTGAGAGCCATTTTATGGGCTAAGGTTAAGTCCATGCATGTGGCTAGATGATTGGGAATTTGATTAAGTTAATGGCTGTTTTTTAATGTTTTCATGTCATGGTTGATGGATCATTAATGGATCTAAGTTTGTGGATCAGATATGGACTTAATTATGCATGGATAAATGAGTGATTAGTCATGGAAAGGAGTAGTGGCAAAATCGTAAATAATGACCAAAATGAAGAACCATGGGTTCGGCCATGCTACATGGCCGAACCCCATGGGGGATGATCATGGACTTTAATGCTTTGATGAATGATCTTATGTGTGGATTAATGAAGCCTAGGGTGGCTGGTTTATAGGCTCATGAAATTAAAATAATTAATAGATTAAATGGGACCCAAAAACCTAATTAGTGAGGTTCGGCCATGGGGTATGGCAGAACCCCACTAAGGCATGTGATTAGGGACTTAATCATAGATAAAACATGGGCTGATTATTAATATGCAGTAAGGTATCGGAAATCGCAAGCGGTGCGCGTATCGGTGACCGGATTATTGGACGGAAACGTAAAAGGACATTAGTCGGTATTCGGTAGGATTCCAACCTCTTTGTAAGCCATGGATTATGTGTTATGTGATGGTTTTCTTTGATTTATTTTGGTAATTATGTGATTGTTTTAAGATGGGTTTTAAGGCTATGAATTATATGTTCAGGCTATGAATTATATATTAAGGCTATGAATTATATATATTACATAGCATAATGCATTTACATCTCATGCATGGCATGGGCGGGAAAATAATGAAACCGGTGTCCATGCTCCGTCGGGACGACCGAAAAGCAAGCATGGGGATATCTTGATGTGATTCATCCATCAAGAGGGGTACTATAAGGTACAACCGAAGTCCATGCTCCGTCGGGGCGACCGAGAAGCAAGCATGGGGATTCCTTGATGAGGCTTTGCCATCAAGGGGGATGCCTAGTGTTGATCATATCTTGATGAGGCTTTTCCATCAAGAGGGACATGGCACAGTGATGGTATGGATGATGGGTGGGACTCATAACATAAGACACCCATGGCATGGCATTCATTTTATGGTTTTCATTATATTATTATCTATGTGCTTGTTATCACTAATCCATGTGTTGGCCCTACTCGGAGTCCTACTGGGCGCGTTGTCTGACGCCCTACTTCCACCTTAGCTGATGGCGCGGGGGATGGCAGAATCGAAGGACGCGATGGGAGCCAAGCGTAGGAGCTTAGGAAAGCGGGCTAGATAGTTTACTTAAATTTATTTTGGAAATGTAATTTGAGTAACTTAGCTCGTCGGACTGTAATAATGTAGATTTCTTACTATGGTTTGGACTTTATTTTGGACGTTATCATTTTGAGATATAATTATGAATTTAGGGGTATTTTAATAATTTAAGCGGCGTACTTCCTTGGTATCTAAAACTGGTAGGATAGTCTCTATTATAATGTTCCGCATTAAGTTATATTCCACGAGCTTACGTCTACGTGTGAACCATTCTTGTGGACTTAGTTCCAAGCACACGTAGGGTTGGCCAGTTAAGGGCCGGGCTTTAAAGGCTCGGACTTAACTCGCTTCGTGACGTCCCGCGCCCTTTGTCACTTTTTATTTAAAAAAAAAAAAATAGACTTTGATTTTTTCAGTAATTTAAGCGTAGTGAAAAAGGGTGGGCATTACATGGAGAACTAGCCTCAGCCTGTTCTTCCAAATCAGAAGTTTGGAAACTCTTTTGCATTCTCATTTTTGGAATGGTTTTCTTGGGTATGGACAAAACAAATGAAATGAGGAGGGAGGAGTTTCTGCGATTACCTGAACACGAGAAATCAGAATATTCGTGATACCTTGGTTTCTTGAGGGGAGAGGAGCAAAAACTCTATGCTTTTTCATCGTGAAATTACTCCGAGGGGTTTATCGAATGGTGTAGGGCACGAGAGGAAGAGGAGAAATCGCCAACGTTTTAGCGGGAGGGAGAGAGATGAATTGGAATGAATTTTCGCTCTCATAGAAAATATCTTCTTAACTCAAGCTTTTTGTCCTACTGACATGTCGATTCCATCAACAGGTCGAAGTTTTTGACATTTCCCCCTTTTCATTAGTGCTTGAATTAGCATATAATTGATATGTCTGTCACCGACATATCGACTACACCGAAAGGTACAGAATGCAGAACAATCATCCTTGATATGTACAATTTGATGGAGTCTTATACTAAACACGGCATACATTGATTCATTCCAATGCATAAATATGCCAAACATAATTCATCAAATCATTAAATATGCACACAATCAAAATGTACATTTCAAGGCACATATAATTCAAAAATACTTTGAATGGAATGTATCGCTTTCCAAGTATAATATATACTATAGCCAGGAAGAGTACATTCTAGGCTTGTAGTTGGCCAATTTATCTTCTCATGTCATAGCATTTTTATGCTATGTGAACTCACTTGGTCTTTTGTGACTCCATTTGTAGTGGTCTAAGATATAAAAGTGAATCTTAAGCCACAACAAAACATGACTAATGGTCTATCTCCTAGGAGCCAAAATGGTTGAGTTTGGTCTCTCATACACATTCCTTTGGGCAAATCTTGGTGGTCCAAACATAGGATATCTCAATTTCTTCAAGACTTGGCTGAGATGTCTCAACAAGTAGTCATGCCTTGGGTTTATCTTCATTCGAAGGATCCTACTATTTGGTCTTGGTGGTATCTTTTAAAATTTACCTTAGGACTTTGGAGGTATCTTTTAGCATTGAGATCTGGAGTTTGTTTTTGGCTTTTATTATCCATGTGCCTTTTTCTAAGATTGCATTCATTTAAGTAATGCCCAAACTTGTGGGTTTTAGACACATATCCCTTAAAAAACACCCTTTGGCTAACCGGTCTATTGGTTTTCAATGATGAGCCAAGACCTGACATGTCACCAAACCTGTTACCCATTTTTAAAAGTCTTTCCAATTTTTCTTCTCCTTGGGTAAATTTATGATGAAACTTCTCTTTATGGTTTCTTAAGTCTTGAACTTCTATATTTAGTTCAACCACATGTTTTTCAAGATTTTCTTTAGTGTTACTCAGCAGATTGATATCATCCCTTTGTCTTTGTAACACCCCGCCCTTTTTCACTCTTCGAAAATCAGAGTACTTTTTTTAAAAAAATAAAGAGTGAAAAAGAGCGGGAACGTCACGACGAGAGCAAAGTCTGAGCTTCCAAAGCCCGACCCTGAACTAGCCAACCATGCTTGGGCGCGAACAAGTGCACTAAAACATTTCACACGTGATACTACGACTTGCGGAATACCCATTGCGGAAATAACATCAGATTACAACATTTACTTAGCAAGGAAGGCAATCAATATAAAATAACTTAATCCAGATTAATCATCATTCGATCCATAGCAAATAGTCTAAGCTATTACATACCCAAATACTAGCTACTCAAATTACATTGTCCATGAATAAACTTAAATAAAGTGAAACTAAACTATCCAAGCTCCTAAGATTCGTTCCGATCGAGTCCTTCATTCCGTCCATTTCCTGTGTCATCATCTAAGGTAGAAGTAGGGCGTTAGACAACGCGCCCAGTAGGTACTCCAAGTAGGGTCAACACATGGATTAGTATGAAAATCACATAGATAACATAATATCAAAACCATGCAAGTCAATGCCATGCCATGGGTGTCATATGCCCTGAGTCCCTGTAACACCCCAATTTCTTAATGATATGAATATTTACGAAAATGCCATTGGATTAGTAAATTTATTAGAGGTGATTGTAAATATGGAAATGGTGGGGCCCATTGCTCAAATTAAGACCCTATGGACATATTATAAGGATCAAATTTAAGTAAATGGGTAATGTACGTCAAATGGGGTCAAAATGGTTAATTGGGTCAAAGGACCCAATTGGGACCAATGGGTCATAATGGACTTGTTTGACCATTGGTTGAGCCCAAATTTAATGGTGTTAAGCTGAATTGATTGGAAATTAAGTGGAGCATAAATGGGTAGGCTTGATGCAAATGGGTAAACCACATTCAAAGGGGCTAAGCCACTCAAAATTGGGTCTAGGCATTAATTGGGTCAATAAGCTAAATGGGGACCCAATGGGTCGTGTTGACCATGTGGACTATGGTTGACCGTGTGGACCCTCAAATGAGCTCAATTGTGAGTTAAATCGGGTTGAGTGGGATTGAATTGAGTTGGGTTTAAATTAAGAAATGGAGTTGACTCAAGTGCATTAAATGAGTGTCATTTAATGTGGTGAGTTGGGCTTATGAGTTGGTTGAGTTGAAATGGAAATCAAAGGGGTCTTGTATTCTCATTGAGTCAAAGGGAAGATGAGGAGTTCCCATAACCTTAAACACCATCAAGTGAAGTCCCACACGTTGGTGGGTTGGAATTAAATTTTGGTGCATGGAAACCAATGGAATGAGATAAAAATCTCATGGGAATATGGAGGGGTTTCCATCTCATATGGAAACCCAAGCCTCCAACGTTGGGATGCCAATGGGTGCATTGCTTGGCAGCAAATGTCTCATTGGTTTAAGCAAGAATTGATGGGGATTAATGAGAAGAAGTGGAGTTGATTAACAAAAGGCATACACCACCATACTTGGCCGATTTTCATCCCAAGGAAACCTTAGAATTCTTATCTTTCTCCCTCTCTCAAGAACACACCCTCTTGGCCGAATTATCCTTGGGTGTTTTTCACCAATGATCAAGCATATAATCTTTAATACCTCGAAATTTTTAAATCAATGAATATATGGATATTATTTATTTTAATGATGGAAATTGGGAATTTTAATGGAATAAATGTTAAGTGCATCAAAATTTGGGCAAAGGCCCAAGTATGGTCCAATGGACCATGGGTTGGATGAAATTCATTTAATTGGTCAATAATGATTAATTGGGTCAAGAATGGTCAAATTGAGTCAAATACCCATTTGGGACCCAATGGGTCAAGATAGTTAAGCCCTAAGGTAAATGGATAGGAGGGAATTTAATTGGGCCATGGGCCCAATGGTTATCCAATAAGAAGAATGGATTGAATTGGAAATTAAATCATCTAAATTAATATTAATTGGACCTAAGTGACATCGCCGAATGGGGCCCACCTCCACCTCACCAAGTGAAGTGGCTGGTAGGCTAGGATTGGTGGGGCCGGCCACCATGGTTGACTTGGTCAACCATGGGTGGGTGGATTTCATAGAGGGAATTTAATGGAATTAAATTAAGTGGGAATTAATTAACTTAACCTAATGATCAAATTAATATATTAATTAAGCTAATCAAGTGATGGTCAAAAGGTCAAAGTTGGAAGACCAAAACCACCTAAAGAAACACGAACCACTTAAAAAAAACACAAATTAAACCATGTGCTTAGGGTGGTGGTTTTATCCCAACCACCACCACTAAACACATTAACCCATGTGGGTTGGTGGGAGGAGTTAATGTAGAGTATATCCCAAGCAACCAAGAGATGAGATGACTTTTCATCTCATTCTCTCCATTCCATCTAACTCTTTCACACGTCCTCCCTCTCTTGCCCTCTCAAAATCGTCCCACACTCAAGGAAGGAAAGAAGAAGAAAATTAAGAAGAGAAGAAAAGAGAAGGAAAGTGCAAGTTTTGGGCCACCTCCTCAAGACAAAGACCTTGAGACATCTTTCTCATCTCCATCCTCTCCCTCTCTCAAATCTAACCCTACCTTAGCCAAACCCAAACCTTGGAGACTCCATCTTGATCAAGCATCTTAACCCAAAGATCAAGGAGAAGAAGAGAAGAGAAGGCTAAGGAGATCACGAGGAGAAAGAAAAGCCGGAGGAGTCGTCGGATTGTAAGTGTTTCTTAAACAAGAATTCTACATTTTTTTAGGGTTAAGAAGAGAGCATGGAATCCATTTCTTGGATTGGTTGGTGGCCAAAGTGTTATGGGCCTTGGATTTAAATCCATCCAAAAGATGAAGTAAGGATGAAAAATGGACAAAACCCTAATGGGTAAATTAGGTTAAGAAAAAAAAAATGCACTAAGGACATTGGTATTAAGAATTGTTTTAAGCATGGATGCATGTAAGATTTGAAGGAAATCATGGGCCATAGGGTTCAGCCATGTAGTATGGCCGAACCCCATGGTAAGTGAGGTATGATTTTTAGGGTTTTAAAGAATGGAATACATGGAGGGTGGTTAATGATTTTAGGGTTTTAAATGAATGAATGTGAGTGATTTTTAAAGGGATTTAAATGAGGAAAAATCATGGGGAATATTGGTGATTTCAATGGCCTCAAAAAATGGTGGATGAAAGTGAACCATGAACCATAGGTTCGGCCATGGTGCATGGCCGAACCCTATGGTGATGAAATGGTGGATTTAGTGGGTGTAAAATAATGGAAAAATAAATGGGGAATGTTGGTGGTGTTGATGAACCAAAGTGAACCTAATGTTGATAGTTGTAATGGGAATGTGGCTAAGTTAATGGACTTAAATATGATTAAGGAATGATGAATTGAATGTATGGTTTAGGTTCTCTCAATGGAGAGACTTGTGATGGAACTAAGTGATGTATGTAGACCAAAAAAAAAAATGGGGAAAGAAACATTATGGGTTCGGCCATACATGACCCATTTATGGATTAAATTTGGTGTTATGTATGTGTTAAATGAATGGAGATTAGGTTAATTAAATGGTTGAATTCTAATATTGTTGTGTCATGGTTAATGAGACATAAATGGACCCATTTTGTGAACCAATTGATGGACTAAGATTAAGGTATATGCATATGGATTAATTGATGGGGATTAGATTAAATAAAGGGCTGTTTTTAATAATTTTATGTCATGGTTGATGGGTCATAAATGGATCCAATATTATGGATCAACTATGGGCCTAAGAATGGAGAAATGACATGAGAGCCTAACCATGGAGGAGTAGTGGCAAAACCGTAAATAATGGCCAAGTTTAAGAACCCATGGAAGATGATCATGGACTTAAGGGCTTAAAGTAATAGACTTATGTATGGTTAAATAAAGCCTAGGATGGCTAGTTTTTAGACTCATGTAAGTAAAGGTAATTAATGGATTAAATGGGACCCGCAAACCTGTTAGTGAGGTTCGGCCATGGTGTATGGCCAAACCCCGCTAAGGTGTGATTAATAGACTTAAATGGTTAAAATGTGGACTAATTTGGTAATGTATAATAAGGTATTGGGACATCGCAATCGGTGCGCAATTGGCGACCGGATTCGTAAACGGAAACGAAAAAGGACGCTAGTCGGTATTCGGTAGGATTCCTACCTTTTTGTAAGCCATGGATATGTGGTGGTTATTTTAATTTATTTTGATAATTATATGGTTTGTCTTATGATGGGTTTTTAAGGCTATGAATTTCATGTTAATGCTATCAATTATATTTTAAAGTTATGCATTATATGTTAAGGCTATGTATGATATATTAAGGTTATGGATTATACATATTACATAGCATAATGCATCTACATCTCATGCATGGCATGGGCGGGAAAATAAAGGAGCCGAAGTCCATGCTCCATCGGGGCGACCGAGAAGCAAACATGGGGATAGCCTGATGCGCTATAACCGGAGTCCATGCTCCGTCGGGGCAACCGAAAAGTAGGCATGGGGATATTTTGATATGTTGAGCTATAACCGGAGTCCATACTCCGTCGGGGCGACCGAAAAGTAGACATGGGGATATTTTGATATGTTGAGATATAACCGGAGTCCATGCTCCGTCGGGGCGACCGAGAAGTAGACATGGGGATATCATGATGGTACGGATAATAGGTGGGACACATGACATAAGACACCCATGGCATAGCATTCATTTTATGGTTTTTATCATATTATTATCTGTATGCTTGTTATCACTAATCCATGTGTTAGCCATACTCGGAGTCCTACTGGGCGCGTTGTCTAACGCCCTACTTCTACCCTAGCTGATGACGCAGGAGACGGCGAAAACGGCGGACGCGACGGGAGCCAAGCTTAGGAGCTTGGGAAAGCGGCTACTTAGTTTATTTAAGTTTATGTTGGAAATGTAATTTTAAGTAGCTTAGCTTGTCGGCATGTAATAATTTTAGATTTCTTGCTATGGTTTGGATTTTATTTTGGACATTATAATTATGAGATATTTTAGTAATTTAATGATGTATCTTCCCTTCTATCTAAAACTGGTAGGATAGATTCTATTATAACCCCCGTTTTAATGTTTATTTTCCGTAAGCATAATTCTACCTGTGAACCATTCTTCGTGGACTTAGTTCCACGCAGACGTAGGGTTGGCCAGTTAAGGGTCGTGCTTTTGAAGCTCGGACTTAACTCGCGTCGTGACGTCCGCGCCCTTTGTCATTTTTCATTTCAAAAAAAAAAAAAAAAAAGACTCTAATTTTCGGTGAAAAGGGGCGGGCGTTACATAATCAGCGAAGGAAGGGAGGCTAAGAAAGCTAGGAAGCAAGGATCAAAAGCAAGGAGAAAGGCTTAGAGAATTGGTAAGTAATTCCATGGAATTTTGTTTAATACAATGTGTTAAATGGAACATGATTTGGCCATGGAATGGCCGAATGCATCATGGGTTCAAACCTTGAGTAAAGTTGGTTTAAATGATAAAAAATGGATCATTGGGTTCGGCCACTTTGGATGGCCGAACCCCATGAAGTTATTTGGGCATTTGGATGGTTTTGAAGGGTAAAAACCATACAATACTATGGTGATGTTTACATGTTTTAATGAGGTTAAGTATTTGATAAAGAAGTTCAAATCATAGGCCATAGGGTTCGGCCATTAGGGATGGCCGAACCGCATGAAAGGATTTAATAGACTTATGGTTAATTTTAATGGTTTTGAAAGATAAAAGCATACAAGTTATGAAGGGTGTTTTAATGTGTTGAATGAAGATAAGTTTATTACCTTGGGTTGGCTGAACTATGTGGTTCTTATGGCTAAAAGTATTGAGCCTAAGTTATGTACAAATGATGGAATTATTGATCCAAGAGAACCATTGGGTTTGGCCATGGGTATGGCCAAACTCCATGGACCATTTTTGGGATAAATGGACCCTAGTAGGGGTGTTTGGATTTAAGTTCATGAGTATGAATTGTTAAGTGTTGTTATGATATTTTAAAAGGTTGACATAGATGAAAGAATCATGGACTTAGATGCTCATTGGTTCATCAACAAGAGTGGTAAGTGGAGCATCAAAACCAAAAAGGGGTGAGGTTCGGCCATCGGGTATGGCCGAACCCCACCAAGTGATTTGAATAGCATTTGAATGTGATTAAAATGGATTAAGAGATCCAAATGGGATTAGTGAGGTTCGGCCATGTTATATAGCCGAACCCCACTAAGGTGGTTTTTATGGATCTTATTTTTCTAAACAAGATTAAATATGGTTAGGTCAATGGTAAAACCGTAAATACAAGTCAAAGTGTAAAGGATTGATCAAAAAACTTGAAAAGAGGGGTCCAATACCAAAGTGGTATGGTTCGGCCATGTTGTATGGCCGAACCCTACCAAGATATGTTTGAAGGGTAAAGTGTTTAAGGTTTGATCAAATAAAAAGGAAGATTAAATCCTAAGTTGGTGAAGTTCGGCCATGGGTATGGCCGAACCCCACAAGATGATTTATGGTGTTTTGGACTTAGTTAGAAATCAGATGGTATGTTGTATTGACTGATTGACATGAAATAAGGTAACGGAAGTTGAACGGCATGCGAGTCGTGATTGAGTAAAGCTTGAAAGGAACGGACACTTAAGCGAAGTTTCCGTAGGTTTCCTACCTACTTGTAACCACATTTACACTTGTTTTCATGATGGTTTTTATGAGACATTGTTATACTATTATTTATCATATTTTGAATGATGAGATTTATTTACATGTTGCATCTATTCATTGGCATCTCATGCATGGACATGGGATGATGATTATGGAACCCGGAGCCCACACTCCGGTGATATGCTGTGATGCAACTGTGAGACCTCCTTAGGTGATGAGGGTCCCGCCAGGAGTAGTATCATGATGATAAGAATTACATATCGGCCTCCTTAGGCGATGAGGGTCCCGCCAGGAGGAATGTTATAATGATGAGAGCCACATTGGTCTCCTTAGGCGATGAGGGTCCCGCCAGGAGGAATATCATCAACATGAAATGAAAGAGTAATGTGACTTACCTTGACGATGAGAGTCTCGTCAAGTGATGGCAATGTATATGTGTGATGGGAGAGACTCATTACATGTGCATACATACATAGCATTGATTTATCTGTTTTTGATGACCATATATACTATGATATATGCATGTTTTATATACTAACCGTGTGGTAGCCCTAATCGGAAATCCTACTGGGCGCGTTGATCTAACGCCTTAATTCTATCCTTAGAGGATAATGCAGGAAAAGGAAAAGGGAAAGAGAAGGTCGTGGACCTGGAGGGGAGCCAAGCTTAAGCGCTTGAATGATGATTGGGATTTCTATATTACTGACTTTTGAATTACATTTTTGTGGTCATGTAATAGCTAGTAAACTTTGCTATGGTTTGGGAACTATTTGATGAACCTTGATTTGGTATAAGTAGTTTATAATGGATGACCTGTGCTTTGCTATCTAGGAGTGTATGGTTAATTTAAGATTGATTATAATTCCGCATATTTGATTTATTCCGTAATCAGTTGTGTTTATTCCGCATGATTTATTTAGTTCCATGTGTGGATCGATTTTCATGGTCTTAGTCCATGCACACATGGGTGGCCAGTTAAGGGTCGGACTTGGGAAGTCCGAACTTAGCTCGCGTCGTGACACCGCCCGCTCTCTTCCGGTGTTGTTATATTATTAAAAAAGAAATTAGACTCTGAATTCTCGAAAAAGGCGGGGCGTTACAGTCCCACCCATCATCCATATCACAATCACATAGTATCCTCTTGATGGAAAAATCCTCATCAAGGTATCCCCACGAATGCCTTATCAGTTGCCCCGAGCGGAGCGTGGACTCCGGTTACATTACAAACATAGTATCCTCTTGATGGAAAATCCTCATCAAGGTATCCCAGAATGCCTTATCGGTCGCCCCGAACGGAGCGTGGACTCCGGTTACAAATCCATAGGAATCAGTGTAGATTCCCCCACGATTGTTTATCGGTCCCACCGGACGAAGCGTGGACTCCATTTACATCACAATCATCATAACCCGGAATCAGTGTAGATTCCTCCCCACGATTGTTTATCGGTCCCACAGAACGAAGCGTGGACTTCGTTTACACCACAATCATCATAACTCAGAATCAGTGCAGATTCCTCCTAATGATTGTTTATCGGTCCCACCGAATGAAGCGTGGACTCCGCTTACATCACAATCATCATAACCTGGAATCAGTGTAGATTCCTCCCCAAGATTGTTTTATCAGAAAACTGAATGGAAGCGTGGACTCCCCTCATTTGATCCCTCCCATGCCATGCATGAGATGCAAATGCCAATATGCTATGTAATATTAAACATCATAGCATTTAAAATTCCATAATTGAAACATATCATTTGATACCAAAATAACTCATCAAAACATGAATTAAAATCATCATATATATATATATATATATTCCATGGTTTTCAATAAGGTAGGAATCCTACCAACGTCCAAATAACGGGTCCTTGTGTTTCTGTCCAAAAATCGATCACCGATCCCGTCAAGCCGATCGTTCACCGTTTGTGAAATCCCGTTACCTTATTACATTTAACATATACATACATTAATTTGATGATCCATTTAATTCCATAAAATAACCAAATTAATTATTCCAATTGATTTAAACCATTCCCTTCATCCTTCCAATTTAACCTAACCATTTGGAAAATCATATAAATATTTCATTTTTAAAATCAGCAGGTTACCTGCTGTCCACTGTCCACCGTCCACCATTTAGTGTCCACTATCCACTAAAACTCACTTGTGGGGTTCGGCCATACAACATGGCCGAACCTCACTCTTTGGTTTTGGCCCCCTTTTTAACCCTTGTTTTAATTTACACAAAATGGGTCCATCACCATCCATCTTTGATTTATTCATCCAATCACATAAATTAATCATTTAACAACCTAAGTCCATAAAGATGTCATCTTCATCATACACCTAGGTTCATGAAAAGCCCTTCATGGGGTTTGGCCATACAATATGGCCGAACCCATGGTTCCTTATTTTGTCATTTCCCATCTTAACCACCATCCATTTTCATAGTTAATCACCTAACTTATTTACACATAACTTAGGTCCATGAATGATTTATTAACATAAAATAAATCCATAATAAATCCCTCCATTTTCTTAGCTTGATCATTCATCCTTTAAACAAGCATAGATCTTGATCCATCAAAATGGTTCATCTTTTCCTCTTAAAAATCACATCCCCATATTTAGATCACTTAATGGGGTTCGGCCATTCAACATGGCCGAACCTCATTTTGCCTTTCTTTAAATGGATCTTAAATCCATGGCATCCAACATTTTGGCCAACCATTTCCAATCTATATGGAATGTTCCCTTAAACCTCTTTTTACTTGATAGAATCTTGTCAAGTGCCACTTACCGATTCCGCGACTCCTCCGATCTTCTTTCATTCCTTAGTCTTTCTTTTCTCTTCCTCCTTAATCTTTAGCCAAAGTGTGTTGCTTGAAAGGGAGATGGTCTAAGATGAAAACCCCGAAGAGATGGTTCGGCCAAGGAAGAGGTTTGGGAGAGGGAGAGGAGGAGAAAATGGAAAACCTTAAGTCTTTTCCTTGTCTTGTGAGAGATCAGCCCAAAGAGTGAGAGGGAGAGGAGTTGAGATAGAAATCTTTAGGTCTTTCTTGTCTTAGTGAGAGGATCGGCCAAGGGTGGTGTCTTTTGGGTTATGCTCCTTTGTGATAACAAAACCCTTCACCTCTTTCATTAATGTTTCCTTTGGAGTTTCATCCCATGAGATGAAACTCCCACCTCCCCAACGTGTATGCCTTAGGTTGTGCCCCTCTGTAACAACAAAACCTTCACCTCCTTCATTAATGTTTCCTTTGGAGTTTCATCCCACGAGATGAAACTCCCACCTCTCCAACGTGTATGCCTTTTGGGTTTCTTCCTTTGAGATGGAAATCCAACATCTTCCCACTCCACTCACTTAAAATGAAAGTCCCATTAACTTCCCATTCAACTCACCTTAACTCAAATATTTTTAATTCTTTTAAACTCAAGACTTGTACTCATTTATTAACTCAATTCCTTGATTCCATTTTGAACTCACTCAATTGAACTTAATCCAATTTAATTCAGCCACCTTAATTAAACTTGAACTCATTTGGTGGTCGACCAAGTCAACCATGACACATGGCACTTGGGGTCCCACTCAGCCATGTCACACACATGGCACCTCACTTGATGAGGTGGATCTCATGCCTTCTATCTTAATTGGTTATTAGACCCAATTATCAAACCTTACCCATTTACTTCTAATTAGCTCATCTATGACCCATTGGGTCCCAATTGGGCATTTGACCCAATTGACCACCTTGACCCAATTAACTTTATCCTCTACTCAATTACATTCCAAAACCATTTACCTTGACTCATCTTAATAAATTAATCACCCTTTAATTTCATTCTTAAAAGGGAATTTCCTTTATTTCCTGGGTTAAGATCTCAATGTGCTACAGTCTTTTCAATGATTCTTGGAGAAATACTTCAATTTCTTTGATTTTTAAAACTTCTTCATATGAAGATTTTAGCTCTAAAATGAAAGACTCATAGTCTTTCCTCAAGACTTCCACTTGGTTTCCAAGATTTAATTTTTCAGATTTAAATGTGTCTACCTTCTTAGCCAATTTCTCACTTTCTAGATACAAAGCATTGTAAGATTCCTGAAGGTCATCTTCCTCATCAAGATTTTCTGTACTATCCTTGTGACACCCCAATTTCTCAATAAAGTGGATAATTACGAAAATGCCCCTGGTTTGTTAAATTAATTATTTTGAGATGTCAAATAAGGAAATGGTGGGACCCATTGGTCAAATTAAGGTCATATGAGCATATTATAAATGTCAAGTTTGATTGGATGGGTAATGAACATCAATTGGGTCGAAAATGGCTAAATGGGTCAAAGGGCCCAATTGGACCCAATGGGTCAAAATGGATGATTTGACCATTGTGTAAGCTCAAATTAAATGGGGTCAAGTTGGATGGGTAATGAACATCAATTGGGTCGAAAATGGCTAAATGGGTCAAAGGGCCCAATTGGACCCAATGGGTCAAAATGGATGATTTGACCATTGTGTAAGCTCAAATTAAATGGGGTCAAGTTGAACTGATTGGAAATCAGGTATAGCAAAAATGGGTAGGCTTGAAACACAAGTGAAAACCAGTTAAAAATGGCAAAAATCAGCCCATGAATGGGTCATGTTGTCAAAACGCATCAAGGGGCTGATTGGGGACCCAATGGGTCGGGTTGAGTAGGTTGACCATGGATGACCGTGTGGGCCCTCAAATTGAACTCAAGTGTGAGTTAATTCAGCTTGAGTTGGACTGATTTGAAGTGAGTTTGATTTAAGAAAAGAGTTGACTCAAACTTGGTGAATTAAATGTGATGAGTTGGATGAGTTGGGTTAGAATAAAAATATCTTGAGTTAAGTGAGTCAAGAGGAAGTGGAAAGGCATTGTTAATCACACATAACTCTTGGAGAATCCATCTCAGCCGTTGAGTGTGAAGAGGTGCTTTGGCAAAGCCAAAAGACACCAAAGTTGGGTGGCACCAATTCATGAATGGATGCATTGGTTCATTTCCAAAGAGATGCAATGTTTGGCACCAAGGGGTGTCTTGGTTAACACCCACTACCCCATCGTGTTTAACAAGATTAAATGAGGGAGGATGAATGGGAGATGGGGCTGAAACTACAAAAGGCAAAGGTTACCTTTCTTGGCCGTTTTTGTCATTGGAAATCCAAGAATTCCCATCTCTCTCTCCCTCTCTCCAATTCGTTTTTCCTGGCTGGAACAGCAGAGGTTTTGGCACCACTTATTCAAGCATAAACCAGAAAAGAATTAAGGAAGAAAGGAAGAAATAAAAGGGAGGAAGCAAGGATCTTAGGCAAAGGAAGATTGGTAAGTATTTATGTGTTATTTTGGTTTAATAACATGGAACAAATGGGGTGTGTATTGGGCCATGGTTATGGCCGAATACACCAAGATTTTAACCTTGATTAATAGAGGTTTTAAATTGGTAAAGATGACCATTGGGTTCGGCCACCATGGAGGGCCGAACCCCATGTAAAAGATAGGTTGATTTTGATGTTTTGAAACATAGAAACCATGGAGTTTTTATGGACTATTTTTGAGGTTTCTTTAAGATTCAAATGCATGTTTTTAAAGAGGGTTAAAAACATGGACTTAGATGACATAAGGATTGAAGCTATCATGGGTCTAAACAGTGGATTAAAATTGATGAAATGGACCATTTGGATCAGCCATCTTGGATGGCCGAATCCCATGAAATATTATGGTCTTTTCGATAAGTTGATGAACTTATGTGGATGTTTTAAGAGGTAAAAATGCAGTAATGTTATGCTAATTATTACTTGTCTAAATGAGATTTAAAACATGCTTAAGAGGACCAAAACATGGACATAGGGTTCGGCCACTTTGGATGGCCGAACCCCATGATAGTATTTGATGATTTTGGTGAGTTTAAAACCATATAAAATATGGTGTTTGATGTGATTGGATGAAGTTTAACGTGCTGTTATTGGTTGGCCAATATAGGGCTAAACCATGCCAATATTAGGGTTAAGTTATTGATTCAAATCAAGGGTAGATGATGGACAAAATAAATCAAGAGAACCATTGGGTTCGGCCATGCATGGGGCTGTTTTTGGGATTAATGGACTAAAGTTTATGGGTTTCTTATGTGATTTAAATGGGATAAGCTTACTGTTTTGGTGGGTTATTGGATGGCTGAACTATGTAAAAATCATAACCAAAAAGTATGTATGAATGTTGAAGTTATGGAACCAAGGGAACCATTGGGTTCGGCCATAGACATATGGCCGAACCCCATGGACTATTTTATATGGTTGAAAAGTTTCTAAGTTATGGAATTTAGTGAACTTAGTGTAAGCAAATAACAAATCATGGTTGATGAAGGAAAATGGGATAAAAACCCATCAACAATTATTTGATGGAATGGGTTAAGTAATTAAGAGTTGATTAAATGAAAAAGGAAGTTAAATCTTAAGTTGCTGATATTCGACCATGGGCATGGCCAAACCCCACATGATGTGGTTGGGTCTTAGATGCGAATGAACCAGTAGATGATAGTATGATTTACTGATTGTCAAATGGTCAAGGTATCGGAAGTTGACGACGTGCGAGTCGTGACCGGGTGACGCAAAAGAAAGATCAATTACTGAAGTGAATCTTCAGTAGGTTTCCTACCTACTTGTAACCACATTTACACCTGTTTTCATGAAGGGTTTTATGAGATATTGACATACTATTACTTACCATATTTTGAATGATGAATTATGCATTTCCAACTGACATACAAAGCATTGGCATCTCATGCATGGACATGGGATGATGACTGAGGTTATACATTGTTGGAATTATGAGTTACGTCCTCCTTAGGCGATGAGAGTCCCGCCAGGAGGAGTAACATGATGATCATAGTCACATTGGTCTCCTTTGGCGATGAGAGTCCCGCCAGGAGGACTAATATGTGATACGAATCAACTCAATGATGAAGCGTCTTTCCACAGGTAACAAGGATTACTGTGGATTACCTTATCATGTGAGACTCAGATGGAAGTGTATTGTGATTTACCTTGAGGGTGCGAGGCGCGTCAAGCGATGGCTATGAATGTACATGATGGGAGAGACTCATTGCATGTGCATACTTCATAGCATTGTTTTACCTGTTTTTGATGATCATGTACGATGATAAATATACATGTTTTATATGCTAACATGTGGTAGCCCTGATTCGGGAACCTACTTGGCGCGTTGATCTAACGCCCTAATTCTATCCTCAGAGGAGAATGCAGGTACAAGGAAAGGGAAAGAGAAGGTCGATGACCGGGAGGGGAGTCAAGCTTAAGCGCTTGAATGTTGAACTGGACTTCTTTATTACTGTCATTTGAATTTATAGTTTGTGGACATGTAATAAGTTATCAATTTGCTATGGTTTGATTAGGTTACTAACTATGGATGGTTATTTATATTAATTAATATTTGAGACTGTTACTTGCTATATAGTCATTCTATTCCGCAAATAGTATAGTTTATTCCGCAAGTTATTGTTAATTCCATGTGTGTATTATCTTTCATGGTCTAGTCCATGTACACATGGGTGGCCAGTTAAGGTTCAGACTTGAGTAGTCTAAACTTAACTCGCATCGTGACGCCGCCCGGTCTCTTCCACTCTGTGTTTCTTTCAAAAGAAATTTTCAGACTCTGATTTTCGGAAAGGGCGGGGCGTTACAATCCTCACCTCCACTTGAATGTTCCTCTAGATTATTACTAACAAAGGCTATGAGACATTTCAATTTCTCACCTTTCTCCTGATTCTTCAATTTGTTACTAAAGGTGGAACCTTCTGTTGAGTTATCCAAAACTTTACAAGAATTTTCACTAGACTTATCTTGGATAAAAGTACAATTATCTTTACTATGGGATTCATGTTTTTTTTTTTTTTAAATAAGAGTAAATAAATAATAAATAAAAACGAGTACCCATTATGGTGTTCTAGTTCGGATCTAATAGGACGGTTAAATCCTTGTAACGAGCAATAGGCTCTGATACCAATTGAAAGTCCCCTTTTCTTGGGAGTTAGAACACGATTGACCCAAGTAGGGGGAGTGAATAGGTCAATCCAAATTCATTGGTCCTTTTAATAATAACTTGATTGATTAATTAATGGCAGTGGATACAACAATCAAGCGTGTGTATGTGTGTTAACAAATGTGATTAAGCAATCGACACAAGAAATTAGCTCTAACACCATAATGGGTACTCGTTTTCTAACCTACATCCACTGTTAGGACTCGCTCAACCTTATGCTATCCTCAAATTCAATGTGTGGGGACTTAAACCCCCAAAATTCAAGTAAGAATTCCACCTCACTCAATTGGCTGGGGATTCTAGCCACCACTGTGCCAGAGACGACGTTCTAGATTTTTTTATAATGGTTCCGGAGAAAATCCCCCTTAATCCACTTTCGGGTTGAAGGTTTTAAAATAAATTAAAACCAAGAAGCATTTGCCTTCAAGCTCTTTCTCGCTGATGTGTGCTTCTTGAAGATCTCACCCAATGTAAGCCGACGCTTCTGTAACACCCCGATTTCTCAAAGATATTGATATTTATAAAAATGCCATTGGAATGGTAAATTAGAAGGTTATGATCGTAGATCAGAAAATGGTGGGCCCATTGCTCAAATTAAGGCCTATTGTACATATTATAAAGATCAAATTAGATTAAATGGTTATTGTACATCTAATTGGGTCAAGAGGGTTATTTGGGTCAATGGACCCAATTGGGACCCCATGGGTCATGATGGACTTATTTGACCATTGGGTGAGTCCAATTTTAATGGGGTTAGGCTTAATTAATTTGGAGTTAAATGGAGGATAGATGGTAGACTTGAGGCAAATGTGTAAGCCACATTTAAATGGGTAAACCACGCATAAATGGGTCATGGCGTCAAATTGGATCAAAGGACCCAATTGAGACCCAATGGGTCGAGTTGACCATGGTTGACCATGTGGACCCTCAAGTGAGCTCAAATGTGAGTTAAATTAGGTTGAGTTGGGACTGAAATGAGTTGGATTTGAATTAAGTAATGGAGTTGACTAAAGTGCATTAAATGAATGGCATTAAAAGTGGTGAGTTGGGCTAATGAGTTGGGTGAGTTAAATTGAAAATCAAAAGGACATTGAAGTCAAGTGAGTCAAAGGGAGAGGTGAGGAGTTGCCTTGGTCTCAAACACCACCAAACATAGGTCCCACACGTTGATGGCATGGAGTGTTTCCCATGCATAAGGTTTAATGAAATGAGATAAAATCTCATGGGGAATATGGAGGGTTTCCATCTCATAATGGAAACCCAAGCTCCAACGTTGGGAGTGCCAAGGGATGCCTTGGTTGGCAGCAAGTGACTCCTTGGTTTGATCAAGGATTGATGAGGGTGAATGAGAGGTTCAATGGTTGTTTTAATAAAAGGTTGTGCACCACACTCTTGGCCGAATTTTACATTGCAAAAGCTTGGAGCTTTCATCTCTCTCCCTCATTCAAGAACCTACCTCCTTGGCTGAATTATCCTTTGGTGTTTTCACCATTGTTCAAGATTTCAATCAGTTAAGTATTAAGGGAGCAAGAAGGAAGAAAGCAAGGATCAAAAGGAGAGAACAAAAGCAAAGGAAATTGGTAAGTATTTACATAAGAATTTAGTTAAATAAATTAGTAAAAGGGAGCATGATTTGGCCATGGAATGGCTGAATCCATCAAGGGTTTAAACCTTGGATGGTGCTTCATAAAAAGGATAAAAACTGGATCATAGGGTTCGGCCACTTTGGATGGTCGAACCCCATGAAAAGAGTTGGTTAGGTTGATGGTTTTTGAAGGCTAAAAACCATGCAAAACCATGGAGATTTTTACATGTTTTAATGAGGCACAAAATATATGTTATGGCCGAATTAATCCACGGTTTAAATTATGATGATGAGGTTTAAAAAGAATAGAAACTTGGAACATAAGGTTCGGCCACTTAGGATGGCCGAACCCCATGAAAAGATTTGATAAGTTTATGGTTATTTGTGATGGTTTTTGAGAAATAAAAACCATGCAATATTATGGGGTGTTTATGTGATTTAATTGGAGTTAAGGCTAATGTGTAGGATCGGCCAATGTATGGCTGAATCATATTATTTTTATGATTAAGATATGTGTATGAACCATGCACAAGGATAGAAGGATTGAACCAAAGAGAACCATAGGGTTCGGCCATGTGTATGGCCGAACCCCATGGACCATTTTATGGGATAAATGGACCCTTGAATGGGTATTTGGATTAAGGAATCATATATGCTTATCTTTGGACTTAGTGATAAGTAAATAATCAGCAATTATATATGATGGAAAAAGGGACAAAATTAGTATGGTGAGGTTCGGCCATGTAGCATGGCCGAACCTCACTAATGGTGATTTGGTAGACCTAGTGGCTAATTTGTAATTTGATTGGTTAAAATCAAAATGAAGATTTATGTATGAAATGTGTAAAAGGATCAAAAACAAAGTGGTGAGGTTCGGCCATGTTGTATGGCGGAACCCCACTAAAGTGGATTGGTCATATGGACTTTGACTATGAAGCAAAGATTAAGCATTGATGGGTCCAATGGCAAAAACGTAAATACAAGTCAAATGGTAAAAATGAAGGGATTGATCAAAGGACTTGAAAAGAGGGGTCCAAAACCAAAGTGATAAGGTTCGGCCATGTTGTATGGCCGAACCTGTAACACCCGCCCCTTTTCACCGTAAAATCAAAGTAAATTTTTTTTTTTTAAATAAAAGTGACAAAGGGCGCGGACGTCACGACGCGAGTTAAGTTCCGAGCTTCTAAAGCCCGGCCCTTAACTGGCCAACCCTACGCGTGCGTGGAACATAAGTCCACGAGTACGGTTCACGCGTAGCAAGTAAGCTCACGGAACATAAAAATAAGTGCGGATGATAATAGACATTATCCTACCAATCTTCAGATAGCAGGGAAGAGATATCCATTAAATTACTAAAATGCCCTCATACTGTACTGTCCAAAATAATTTATAAAACATAGCAAGACATCTAAGTTATTACATTTCCGACAAGCTAAATTATGCAAATACACATTTTCCCAAAATAAACTCAAACAAAATAATTAGTCCGCCTTCCCAAGCTCCTAAGCTTGACTCCCGTCCTGTCCTTCCGTTCCGCCATCTCCTGCATCGTCAGCTAGGGTAGAAGTAGGGCGTTAGAACACGCGCCCAGTAGGACTCCGAGTAGGGCTAACACATGGATTAGTGATAACAAAGCATATAGATAATACATAACGAAGACCATAAAAATGAATGCTATGCCATGGGTGTCGATGTTATGAATCCCACCCATCATCCATACCATCATGCTGTCATATCTCCCTTGACGGCAAGACCTCGTCAAGATACAAACAATCACAAATCATCCCCATGGACGGCAAAACCTCGTCCAGATATAAAACAATCACAAATCATTCCCCTGGACGGCAAAACCTCGTCCAGATATAAAACAATCACAAATCATTCCCCTGGACGGCAAAACCTCGTCCAGATATAAAACAATCACAAATCCTCCCCCTTGATGGAAGAACCATCATCAAGGTATCATAATTACATACAACATCCCTGATACATCAAACACATCAAAATATCTCCATGTCTATTTATCGGTCGCCCCGACGAAGCATGGACTTCGGTTTCATTTCATCCTTCCCCTGTCATATCCCTCCCATGCCATGCATGAGATGTAGATGCCATATGCCATGTAATGAATATAATAACAAACCATGACATTTAAAGAAAATCCCATCAATAAAACATATAACTTGATTACCCAAAATAGATCAAGCGAAGCCTCCATAATCACATCATAGCATTAAAACCCATTTTAAACCAATCATATGCTTACCAGAATGAATCAAGTAAAAACCCCTACATAATACATAATTCAAAACCCATCTTAAAACATACCATATAATTTCCGAAATAATTCAAGGAAACCATCACTCAATCCATGGCTTACAAAAAGGTTAGAATCCTACCGAATACCGACTAGCGTTCTTTCTTCCGTTTCCGTCCGACAGACCCGGTCGCCGATCATGCACCGCTTGCGATGTCCAATACCTTATTACATACACATAATCAGTCCATATTTTAACTATTTCTAAGCCCATTAATCATTTCCAAGTCCACATGAATAATCGGTCACCATTTAGGTTTTGCGGGACCCATTTAATCCATTAACCCCTTTAATTTGTGAGTTTAAAACTATCTAGCCATCCTAGGCTTTATTTAGCCATAAATAATGCAATTACTTAGAATCCCTAAACCCATGATCATCTCCCATGGAGTTCTTCATTTTAGCCATTATTTACAATTTTGCCACTACCCCTTCCTCCATGGCTAATCACTCATTCATCCATGCATGATAAAGTCCATACTTGATTTATAGATTTGGATCCATTAATGACCCATCACACATATCTTAAAAATCATTAAATTTAGCCACTTAATTTATCCTAAAGTCCATTAATTTAATCATATAAAAACACATTAACCTTAGGCCATAATGATCTACAGTTGAGTTATTAAAAATCAGCCCTTTAAATACTCTAAACCTCATTCATTTCTCACATACATAACACCAAACTTAATCCATAAGTTTACCCACAAATGGGTCATGGGTTCGGCCATACACCATGGCCGAACCCATGATGTCTTTATCCTATTTTTCTTTGGCCTATTCACATATTTAAATCATCATCCTTGATCACATTCGAATCCATAAACTTAGCCACATAAAGTGGTTCATAAAATTAATTCATGGGTTCAAAATACCCAATTCATCAAGTCTTCCCATGGGGTTTACCTTATGCATTTAAACCACATTGAGTCCATTATCCATTCATGCCCTTTGGAGGCCATAAACATCATTCACATTTCAATCTAACACATCACAAGTCCCTCCATGTGGGGATTTCATCATACATTATTAACATTCCCCATTTTTTTTTTTTTCATAAACATTAAATCCACCACTTGACCACCATTACACCACCATAGGGTTTGGCCATACACCATAGCCAAACCCATGGTTCATGGTCCATTAGTCCATTGGTGCCCTTTTTTATCACAAAGACACTTTACATTTATTCATTAAGCACTTAAAAATCCTACCATTCTCCATACTTCCATCTCCTATGATTCTCTCATTTAAAACTTCTTTACAAAATTCACGACATTCAATTATTTACAACACTAAAAATTATAAACATTCTCCATGCTTGATTAATACCTAATTACACAATGCACTCAATCCATTTATTTTTCCTTAACCTAACCCTAATTTACCCATTAGGGTTTTGTCCACTTTCCATCCTTCAAATTGATGGATTTAAAATCCATGGCATAAAATCATTTGGCAACCATTAAGTTTACAAAATGAATCCCAAATCTTAAACCCTAAAAATCCAAAATTTCTTGTTTAAGAAAATACTTACAATCCGACGCCTCTTCCGAGTTTTGCCACTCCCGTCGGCTTCTTTAGCCTCCTTTCTCCTTCCTCTCCTTGTTTGATCGGCTAGGATGCTTGATCAATGGTGAAAACCCCCAAGCTTGGGCTTGGCCATGATAGGGTTTGATTTGAGAGAGAGAAGGGAGGAGAGGATAAAGAGGTGTCTAGCTTCCTTGGCTTTGAGGTGAAGGGCCCAAGCTAAATCCTTTCTTCTCTTCTTTTCTTCTTCTTTTCTTCTCTTCCAAATTTTCCTTCTTCTTTTTTTTTTCCTTAGAGATGAGGAACGGCCATGAGAGAGTGGAAGAGATGGAGAGAATGAGATGAGGGTGAAATGGAGAGAATAAGATAAAAACTTATCTTATCTCTTTGGGTTGCTTTAGTTATACTTTACATTAACTCTCCCAACCACCCCACATGAGATATTTCTCATGCTTTATGACCCAAGACAACTAGCCAACGTTTCCTTTTTTTTTTTTTTTTTTTTGATGCCTTAAGATATTTTCCATACTTTAATGGTTTATGCTTTATGCTTTAAGATTCATGGTGGTATTTGAGATAAACCACCACCCAACGTTTTTTTTTTTTTTTTGTATTTACAAATGAGATGGCTTTTGGTCTTTATTTAACCATTTGACCATTTGACCACCTCATTTGATTATTTTAATCATTTAATAAATTAACTAATTACCTTAGCTTAATTAATTCTCACCTAATTTAATTCCATTTCTTATCTTCCTTCTATGTATCCACCCATGGTTGACCAAGTCAACCATGGTGGTCGGCCCCACCAAACCTTGGTCCACACGCCACCTCACTTAGTGAGGTGGAGGTGGGTCCCATTGGACCATGTCACCTTGGTCAACTCATCACCAACTTAGGTGATTCAAATTTCATTAAGTCCATTCCCACTAGATGGGCCACCATTGGGCCCATGGCCCAATTACAGTCATCCTTACCTCTTTATCTTAGAGTTTACATTATCTTGACCCATTGGGTCCCAAATGGGTATTGAGCCTAATTTGACCATCCTTGGCCCAATTGACCACCATTGACCCTTTAAGTAAACTTAAATCCAATCCATAATCCATTGGGCCCTAGTTGGGCCTTTGTCCAAATTTTGGTCCATTTACCCTTTATTCCATTAGATTTCCAATTTCCACCATTAAAACAAACAATAACCACATATATTTTGATTTACAAATTCCGGGCCATTACATTAATCATTATTGACCAACTAAATGAATTTCATCCAACCCATGGTCCATTGGACCATACTTGGGCCTTTGCCCAAATTTTGATTCACTTAACATTTATTCCATTAAAATTCTCAATTTCCATCACTAAAATAAATAATAACCACAGTGATTCACAAATTCCGGGTCATTACAATATAATCCTCTTTTGAAATTTTCGTCCCGAAAATTCGAGTGAAGTAGAGATTCCAATCATCTCATACAAAGAGCTCCGGATGAGCGGCACTCATCCCTGACTCAAGTTCCCAGGTGGTTTCCTCATTGCCATGTTGTTCCGATACCACCTTGATCTATGCTATAGTCTTCGCAACCAACTCCGGTCCCATCAGCGCAGGCTCACCGGCCTCTGTCCAACACACTGGCGATCTACACGGCCTACCATATAAGGCCTCAAATGGAGCCATCTGGAGGTTTGCCTGGTAACTATTATTATAGGAGAACTTCACCAGTGGCAAATGATCCTCCCATCCACCTTTGAAGTCCAGCATATATGCTCACAGCATATTCTCCGATATTTGTATTGTCCTCTCCGACTGTCCATCAGTCTGTGGATGGAATGCTGTGTTAGTCAACCCATCGGTCCCCATAGCCGACTGCATACTCTGCCATACCCTGCTAGTGAACCGGCCCTCTCTATCGAACACAATAGTCCGAGGTACACCATGTAGTCTGATAATATCTCGGATGTACCGCCGACCCAAGGTCTCCGATGAATCTGTCGTTTTGACAGGAAGAAAATGTGCAGACTTTGTCAATCAGTCCCCGATGATGCATATTGCATCGTGGCCCCTTTACGACCTTAGTATCCCTGTTACAAAGTCCATGGCTACATATTCCCGTCTCCACTCCAGCACTAGTAAGGGTTTGAGTAAACCCGGTGGCTCCTGATGCCCCACTTTAACCTGCTGACAAGTTAGTGCAGCGAGTAACAAACTCTGCCACATTTCTCTTGAGTCCATGCCACCAATAGTGCCTCTTAAGATCATGGCACATCTTGGCGCTGTCCGGCTGGGTAGAGAGCTTGGTTTGGTGTGCCTCAACCAATAACTCCCTTCTGCAGCTCTCAGGTACATATGTCCTACCTCGGAATAAAAGACCCTGTTCCGGTCGTAATTCCTATTCCGGTACCATCTCGCCTGTAGATATCTTGTCCATATCTCCTCCATTTCTGGGTCTATTCAATGTTCTCGTTTAATCGTGTCAAGTGTCTCTTAATTACATCAACACCACTCATATCAACCTATGAGTTTCATTCTTACAGAATTTACTCTGTCTCATGTTATCTCCTTTTTCTCATGAATCCATTTGCGTTCTTATGCAGATTAACGTATTCTATTTTACTTTTACTCGCTACCAAGACATTTCCCATACATATTCATCCAACACGTTCTTTCGTCTATTCTCTGTGTGAGGTAGCCTGCCAGTACGAGCCTATGCTCAAGTCCTTTGCTGATTCCATTTCAACTAGGTTTCTAGCTGCACTCTCCTGTAACTCCATCGGCTAACTACAGAGTCAGCTAGCTAGACTAACTCGGCAGTCACCCATAGCTTCCCATTCGAGTTTCACTAGACTCCTATCTTTCCATTAACTACCTCTCCAAAACTTAACACCTCTTCATTTGCACATAAGTCACTATGTGACTAACCCTTTTGTTCATAACCTCCACGATACCAATACCTGGCATCAATCCAAGCCACCATGGGAACCCTCATCCATGGTTAGTAGCCATCCATGAATATAACCCTCCTATGGGTATAATCCATTCATGGGCATAACTAATATGTTCGTAGGACTATTCTGTCTATCATAGGGCTAATAGGTCTAACATACGACCCATGTGTCGACTACGAAATCAAATGTCTATCATAATGCTAATATCCGACATCAATCCATGACTATCTACAAACTCCTAATCTTTAGAATTATTCATCAGCCCCACTTAGGTTTCCAACCAAACGCATTGGCATATCACCGCCTCTTCATGCATACTACATATTGACAATTCACAGCACTTTATCAACTCATCATCATATACATAATCTATAACACATCCTTGTTCCTCAATAACTATTCATTGCATAGAATCAATTATCAAAGCAATATCATATAAACTCATTGCAATGATTGATAATTCACAATTTAGTAACATCATAGGGAATCCTCATGCAATCATAAATAAAATATTTTCATAAATTCATGGTCCATCATTCATTCATGCCTTTTAAGGCCATAACCCATTTCAAGGCCTATCATCACTCGTTCATAATCTACACTACAAATTGGGAGAGTGCAATTGCATTATACATACAAGATTTTCATACAACATATTAGTCTTTGCAAGCTAGACCCTTCACATTCTCCTCATAATGTCATCCTCTCACGAGTTTCATGTGGCAAGTTAACCCATGCATTTCATCTCTCTTTCAAGTACATTGTTTATCCAACATCTCTCAAATGGCACTTTGTTCATATGAGAACCTCTTATACCCCCTCACAAAGTGTTTACATCATCACCCATTATATGTCATAACATAAATCTCTTCACTTGGGTCATGACAAATTATCAAGCCATGGGTCATCACCAATATAAAAGCCATTTCTAAAAACCATTGTACCATCCCCCAAGTATACCCATACATCACATTAACAAATATTCCCCACCCTTTTTATTCACATTTACCTCACTCATAAGCATATGCAACATATACCCCACAACAAAAGTTCATGCCTCTTATCCTCATTTGATGCATGCAGTTCATCATTGTACATTTTTTTTTTTACATACTCTTTCCTCACTTAATTAGTATGATCATAACTATTAATCTTTCCACATTTCATCACCTCATACACTCAACAATAAGAATTCAACACATGTATATTCCCATGCACTCACAATACAAGTATGCTTGTGCAATTTAATATCACACTTATTTCCTTCATTTAAAACCCCAAAATCATTAACTATCTTCCAATATAAGGACAGTTAGTCCTCTCTTTCCCGTGTCCATGTAGTCCAGAAATCAGGTATACCACTTCAAGAGGGTAGGGGCAATATGTGCAGTTGCGCCCAACCTGGTTACACAACTCGCACATATAACTAGGTTCCAATTCCCCTACCGACTATTTTATCATCAGAAAGTCTTCCACATTCTCTTCAGAAAGAGATGCTAAATCCTCTTCATCTTCCTCGGGAGGTCCCTCCTGAAAGTCCAGGCTAACTGCTATGCTAGAAGCAGACACCAAATCTATGAAATAGTTAGGGTTTCCCTTATCCCATAATTCCGTACACTCCCTTTCATTTGACATACCTGTATTCATAGAATACAATTAGAACCCAAAAATCATCAACTACAATTTCCAATTAAACCCAATCTCGGTTTTGGGGAATTTCTTATGTATATCACAATGTATTTCGTTTGGGGAAAGTTGCCAAATAAGCACACTTGCTTTTTTCCTTTGTTTCTAGGGGGGGGGAAAAACTCTTAATTCCTATTGTCTGTTGTTCAAATTGGGGATACCGGGGAAGTACATCCTACTTTACTATGTCTGATAAATCTAGTACTGATTCATCAATTTGGGGGAAAAAAACCTAGATGTTTTCTCATTTCTGGGGAAATAAACCCTATCTTGCTATGTTTCAATAAATCTCTCCTAGAATGAATCTTTCTTCCCTTGCTATCATTCATTTCCGTCAATTGTTGTTCTCAGATTAAACACTTCCGTTCGAGTCAATCGAAGTAAATTAACCCGGCCCCCGTGCAGCGGACTCCGAAGAGTCGGTCGGTTGGGATTCTTAGCCGTCAGTGAGACGTGCAACCGTCTTAAATCTTACTTCGAGAGATTCATTCTTCCGAATTCGCTCTGATACCAACTGTAACACCCGCCCCTTTTCACCGTAAAATCAGAGTAAATTTTTTTTTTTAAATAAAAGTGACAAAGGGCGCGGACGTCACGACGCGAGTTAAGTTCCGAGCTTCTAAAGCCCGGCCCTTAACTGGCCAACCCTACGCGTGCGTGGAACATAAGTCCACGAGTACGGTTCACGCGTAGCAAGTAAGCTCACGGAACATAAAAATAAGTGCGGATGATAATAGACATTATCCTACCAATCTTCAGATAGCAGGGAAAAGATATCCATTAAATTACTAAAATGCCCTCATACTGTACTGTCCAAAATAATTTATAAAACATAGCAAGACATCTAAGTTATTACATTTCCGACAAGCTAAATTATGCAAATACACATTTTCCCAAAATAAACTCAAACAAAATAATTAGTCCGCCTTCCCAAGCTCCTAAGCTTGACTCCCGTCCTGTCCTTCCGTTCCGCCATCTCCTGCATCGTCAGCTAGGGTAGAAGTAGGGCGTTAGAACACGCGCCCAGTAGGACTCCGAGTAGGGCTAACACATGGATTAGTGATAACAAAGCATATAGATAATACATAATGAAGACCATAAAAATGAATGCTATGCCATGGGTGTCGATGTTATGAATCCCACCCATCATCCATACCATCATGCTGTCATATCCCCCTTGACGGCAAGACCTCGTCAAGATACAAACAATCACAAATCATCCCCATGGACGGCAAAACCTCGTCCAGATATAAAACAATCACAAATCATTCCCCTGGACGGCAAAACCTCGTCCAGATATAAAACAATCACAAATCATTCCCCTGGACGGCAAAACCTCGTCCAGATATAAAACAATCACAAATCCTCCCCCTTGATGGAAGAACCATCATCAAGGTATCATAATTACATACAACATCCCTGATACATCAAACACATCAAAATATCTCCATGTCTATTTATCGGTCGCCCCGACGAAGCATGGACTTCGGTTTCATTTCATCCTTCCCCTGTCATATCCCTCCCATGCCATGCATGAGATGTAGATGCCATATGCCATGTAATGAATATAATAACAAACCATGACATTTAAAGAAAATCCCATCAATAAAACATATAACTTGATTACCCAAAATAGATCAAGCAAAGCCTCCATAATCACATCATAGCATTAAAACCCATTTTAAACCAATCATATGCTTACCGGAATGAATCAAGTAAAAACCCCTACATAATACATAATTCAAAACCCATCTTAAAACATACCATATAATTTCCGAAATAATTCAAGGAAACCATCACTCAATCCATGGCTTACAAAAAGGTTAGAATCCTACCGAATACCGACTAGCGTTCTTTCTTCCGTTTCCGTCCGACAGACCCGGTCGCCGATCATGCACCGCTTACGATGTCCAATACCTTATTACATACACATAATCAGTCCATATTTTAACTATTTCTAAGCCCATTAATCATTTCCAAGTCCACATGAATAATCGGTCACCATTTAGGTTTTGCGGGACCCATTTAATCCATTAACCCCTTTAATTTGTGAGTTTAAAACTATCTAGCCATCCTAGGCTTTATTTAGCCATAAATAATGCAATTACTTAGAATCCCTAAACCCATGATCATCTCCCATGGAGTTCTTCATTTTAGCCATTATTTACAATTTTGCCACTACCCCTTCCTCCATGGCTAATCACTCATTCATCCATGCATGATAAAGTCCATACTTGATTTATAGATTTGGATCCATTAATGACCCATCACACATATCTTAAAAATCATTAAATTTAGCCACTTAATTTATCCTAAAGTCCATTAATTTAATCATATAAAAACACATTAACCTTAGGCCATAATGATCTACAATTGAGTTATTAAAAATCAGCCCTTTAAATACTCTAAACCTCATTCATTTCTCACATACATAACACCAAACTTAATCCATAAGTTTACCCACAAATGGGTCATGGGTTCGGCCATACACCATGGCCGAACCCATGATGTCTTTATCCTATTTTTCTTTGGCCTATTCACATATTTAAATCATCATCCTTGATCACATTCGAATCCATAAACTTAGCCACATAAAGTGGTTCATAAAATTAATTCATGGGTTCAAAATACCCAATTCATCAAGTCTTCCCATGGGGTTTACCTTATGCATTTAAACCACATTGAGTCCATTATCCATTCATGCCCTTTGGAGGCCATAAACATCATTCACATTTCAATCTAACACATCACAAGTCCCTCCATGTGGGGATTTCATCATACATTATTAACATTCCCCATTTTTTTTTTTTTTTTTCATAAACATTAAATCCACCACTTGACCACCATTACACCACCATAGGGTTTGGCCATACACCATAGCCAAACCCATGGTTCATGGTCCATTAGTCCATTGGTGCCCTTTTTTATCACAAAGACACTTTACATTTATTCATTAAGCACTTAAAAATCCTACCATTCTCCATACTTCCATCTCCTATGATTCTCTCATTTAAAACTTCTTTACAAAATTCACGACATTCAATTATTTACAACACTAAAAATTATAAACATTCTCCATGCTTGATTAATACCTAATTACACAATGCACTCAATCCATTTATTTTTCCTTAACCTAACCCTAATTTACCCATTAGGGTTTTGTCCACTTTCCATCCTTCAAATTGATGGATTTAAAATCCATGGCATAAAATCATTTGGCAACCATTAAGTTTACAAAATGAATCCCAAATCTTAAACCCTAAAAATCCAAAATTTCTTGTTTAAGAAAATACTTACAATCCTACGCCTCTTCCGACTTTTGCCACTCCCGTCGGCTTCTTTAGCCTCCTTTCTCCTTCCTCTCCTTGTTTGATCGGCTAGGATGCTTGATCAATGGTGAAAACCCCCAAGCTTGGGCTTGGCCATGATAGGGTTTGATTTGAGAGAGAGAAGGGAGGAGAGGATAAAGAGGTGTCTAGCTTCCTTGGCTTTGAGGTGAAGGGCCCAAGCTAAATCCTTTCTTCTCTTCTTTTCTTCTTCTTTTCTTCTCTTCCAAATTTTCCTTCTTCTTTTTTTTTTCCTTAGAGATGAGGAACGGCCATGAGAGAGTGGAAGAGATGGAGAGAATGAGATGAGGGTGAAATGGAGAGAATAAGATAAAAACTTATCTTATCTCTTTGGGTTGCTTTAGTTATACTTTACATTAACTCTCCCAACCACCCCACATGAGATATTTCTCATGCTTTATGACCCAAGACAACTAGCCAACGTTTCCTTTTTTTTTTTTGATGCCTTAAGATATTTTCCATACTTTAATGGTTTATGCTTTATGCTTTAAGATTCATGGTGGTATTTGAGATAAACCACCACCCAACGTTTTTTTTTTTTTTTTGTATTTACAAATGAGATGGCTTTTGGTCTTTATTTAACCATTTGACCATTTGACCACCTCATTTGATTATTTTAATCATTTAATAAATTAACTAATTACCTTAGGTTAATTAATTCTCACCTAATTTAATTCCATTTCTTATCTTCCTTCTATGTATCCACCCATGGTTGACCAAGTCAACCATGGTGGTCGGCCCCACCAAACCTTGGTCCACACGCCACCTCACTTAGTGAGGTGGAGGTGGGTCCCATTGGACCATGTCACCTTGGTCAACTCATCACCAACTTAGGTGATTCAAATTTCATTAAGTCCATTCCCACTAGATGGGCCACCATTGGGCCCATGGCCCAATTACAGTCATCCTTACCTCTTTATCTTAGAGTTTACATTATCTTGACCCATTGGGTCCCAAATGGGTATTGAGCCTAATTTGACTATCCTTGGCCCAATTGACCACCATTGACCCTTTAAGTAAACTTAAATCCAATCCATAATCCATTGGGCCCTAGTTGGGCCTTTGTCCAAATTTTGGTCCATTTACCCTTTATTCCATTAGATTTCCAATTTCCACCATTAAAACAAACAATAACCACATATATTTTGATTTACAAATTCCGGGCCATTACATTAATCATTATTGACCAACTAAATGAATTTCATCCAACCCATGGTCCATTGGACCATACTTGGGCCTTTGCCCAAATTTTGATTCACTTAACATTTATTCCATTAAAATTCTCAATTTCCATCACTAAAATAAATAATAACCACAGTGATTCACAAATTCCGGGTCATTACAATATAATCCTCTTTTGAAATTTTCGTCCCGAAAATTCGAGTGAAGTAGAGATTCCAATCATCTCATACAAAGAGCTCCGGATGAGCGGCACTCATCCCTGACTCAAGTTCCCAGGTGGTTTCCTCATTGCCATGTTGTTCCGATACCACCTTGATCTATGCTATAGTCTCCGCAACCAACTCCGGTCCCATCAGCGCAGGCTCACCGGCCTCTGTCCAACACACTGGCGATCTACACGGCCTACCATATAAGGCCTCAAATGGAGCCATCTGGAGGTTTGCCTGGTAACTATTATTATAGGAGAATTTCACCAGTGGCAAATGATCCTCCCATCCACCTTTGAAGTCCAGCATATATGCTCACAGCATATTCTCCGATATTTGTATTGTCCTCTCCGACTGTCCATCAGTCTGTGGATGGAATGCTGTGTTAGTCAACCCATCGGTCCCCATAGCCGACTGCATACTCTGCCATACCCTGCTAGTGAACCGGCCCTCTCTATCGAACACAATAGTCCGAGGTACACCATGTAGTCTGATAATATCTCGGATGTACCGCCGACCCAAGGTCTCCGATGAATCTGTCGTTTTGACAGGAAGAAAATGTGCAGACTTTGTCAATCAGTCCCCGATGATGCATATTGCATCGTGGCCCCTTTACGACCTTAGTATCCCTGTTACAAAGTCCATGGCTACATATTCCCGTCTCCACTCCAGCACTGGTAAGGGTTTGAGTAAACCCGGTGGCTCCTGATGCCCCACTTTAACCTGCTGACAAGTTAGTGCAGCGAGTAACAAACTCTGCCACATTTCTCTTGAGTCCATGCCACCAATAGTGCCTCTTAAGATCATGGCACATCTTGGCGCTGTCCGGCTGGGTAGAGAGCTTGGTTTGGTGTGCCTCAACCAATAACTCCCTTCTGCAGCTCTCAGGTACATATGTCCTACCTCGGAATAAAAGACCCTGTTCCGGTCGTAATTCCTATTCCGGTACCATCTCGCCTGTAGATATCTTGTCCATATCTCCTCCATTTCTGGGTCTATTCAATGTTCTCGTTTAATCGTGTCAAGTGTCTCTTAATTACATCAACACCACTCATATCAACCTATGAGTTTCATTCTTACAGAATTTACTCTGTCTCATGTTATCTCCTTTTTCTCATGAATCCATTTGCGTTCTTATGCAGATTAACGTATTCTATTTTACTTTTACTCGCTACCAAGACATTTCCCATACATATTCATCCAACACGTTCTTTCGTCTATTCTCTGTGTGAGGTAGCCTGCCAGTACGAGCCTATGCTCAAGTCCTTTGCTGAGCACCACCAAACCTTGGTGGTCGGCCCCACCAAACCTTGGTCCACACGCCACCTCACTTAGTGAGGTGGAGGTGGGTCCCATTGGACCATGTCACCTTGGTCAACTCATCACCAACTTAGGTGATTCAAATTTCATTAAGTCCATTCCCACTAGATGGGCCACCATCGGGCCCATGGCCCAATTACAGTCATCCTTACCTCTTTATCTTAGAGTTTACATTATCTTGACCCATTGGGTCCCAAATGGGTATTGAGCCTAATTTGACCATCCTTGGCCCAATTGACCACCATTGACCCTTTAAGTAAACTTAAATCCAATCCATAATCCATTGGGCCCTAGTTGGGCCTTTGTCCAAATTTTGGTCCATTTACCCTTTATTCCATTAGATTTCCAATTTCCACCATTAAAACAAACAATAACCACATATATTTTGATTTACAAATTCCGGGCCATTACATTAATCATTATTGACCAACTAAATGAATTTCATCCAACCCATGGTCCATTGGACCATACTTGGGCCTTTGCCCAAATTTTGATTCACTTAACATTTATTCCATTAAAATTCTCAATTTCCATCACTAAAATAAATAATAACCACAGTGATTCACAAATTCCGGGTCATTACAGAACCCTACCAAGACATGTTTTGAAGTATGAAGTGTTTTAAGTCTTAATCAAATGAAAAGGGAGATCAAATCCAAAGTGGGTGAGGTTCGGCCATACCCACAAGATGGTTTATGGGATCTAGACTTAATGAGAAGTCAAAAGGTTATGTTAATTAATTTGCTGTTATATAAAAAAGGTAATGGGATTTGAACGGCGAGCGAGTCGTGATCGAGTGACGCTTAAGAGGAACGGACGCTTAAGTGAATTTTCAATAGGTTTCCTACCTACTTGTAACCACTTTTATAATTGGCTTTATCATGTTTTTTATGAGATATATTGTTATTGTTTTATGTTTCAAATTGGTTTGAATGATGAGATATATATTTACAAATGACATATATTCATTGACATCTCATGCATGGCATGGGGTGATGATTATGGAAGCCGGAACCCACACTCCGTCGATATGCCCGTGATGTATCTGTGGGGCTTCCTTAGGCGATGAGAGTCCCGCCAGGAGGAATAACTTAATGATGAGAGTCTTATCCATAGGAAATGAGGAGTACTGTGGATTACCTTGACATGAGAGTCCTATCCATAGGAAATGAGGAGTACTGTGGATTACCTTGATGTGAGAGTCCCGTCAAGTGATAGCTATGTATACTTGTGATGGGTGGGACTCATTACATTTGCATTTACATACATAGCATTAATTTCAGATGTTTTTGATGATCAAATATTATGATATATGCATGTTTCTATATACTAACCATGTGGTAGCCCTGATTTGAAAACCTACTGGGCGCGTTGATTTAACGACCTATTTCTATCCTTAGAGGGTAATGCAGGAAAAGGAAAAGTAAAAGAGAAAGTCGAGGACCACGAGGAAAGCCAAGCTTAAGTGCTTGGGTGTTGGAATGGGTTTCTGTTTACTGTTGTTTGGATACATTTATATGGACATGTAATAGTTAGTAACTTTGCTATGGTTTGTTTATAGTTCTGATAATGGATATCTGATTTAAGTAGTTTTAATGGATGATTTGTACTTCCTATCTATTCAGTATAATTCCGCAATCAGTTAGTTCCGTAATTTGTCTAGTATTATTCCGCATGACTTGTTTAGTTCCGTGTGTGTGTTGTTTATCATGGTTTAGACCATGCACACATGGTTGGCCAGTTAAGGGTCTGACTTTGGAAGTCCGAACTTAGCTCGCGTCGTGACGCCTCCCGCTCTCTTCCACTTGACTTTATTTATAAAAAAAAAATAGACTCTGATTTTTGGAAGGTTGGAAAAGGGCGGGGCGTTACAGCTTCTTCTTGTAGACGTTGTAAAGAAATCACAAGCTTAGGGTGACAAAGAAACTAGTTTCTGGTTTCCTAGTTTATGTCTTTCTCACTTGCAAACTCAATCTGTAGATTGGTTGTTTATGATCTTTCTTTCCTCCTCTTTTTCTCTCTCTCATAATCTCAATCAAAGATTGGGCATTTTGTATTTTGGGTATACGCACAAAAGAGATGATTGTTCCTTAGTGTGTATGATTTTTCTCAGTTTAAGGAAGATAGTAAAATGATCATACAACACTCATATTTATAGAGGAACCTTAACGGTCTTTTGGATTGTTGAGAATCGACATGTCGGTGTTCATATTTACCATTCAACCACCCATCCGTTGCACATTAAATGCACTCCCAATGGCATAATTACTTCTTCGTCGACATAGTAGTGTCGCCGATGGGTCGACAGTTATGGCACCGATAGGGCGGTCCATACGAGAGGCTCGGTCTGGGGCACAGGCATACTGACAATAGTTTATAGTCTAGAAACCTGGTACCCAAAACAACCTATCGCCCTTCACCGAGGGATCGGTCCTTGTGCTCTCGATCGGTCTTGAACTACCGATATATCTATTTTCTCGATAGCCCATTGGAGTTCACAGTCTAGAACTCATAAGTCTTTTACCGATGAGTCGTCGATCATGAGGGGTCGTTTACGTTCGTCATCGAAGGGTCGGTGCATGCGAGACTCTCGGTCAGAGGCATACCCAGAATGGCAGTTCTACGTTTCTAGAACTTCTGTCAAACTGGTCAACCAGTCATTGACCATGATGGGTCGATCCTGTCTCCACCGATGGGTCGGTGAGTACGACTGCTTGAGTTAACAGTGAACATAATTCAGTTCAATGTCTTTCATGCTCTCTTAGGCTTCTTTATGGATTTACCATTTGTTCAACTAAACCTAGAGATAGTCCTCTTTAAGGTGTGGGTACCACTTAAAGTCATTTAAGGCCAATTACCTGTTTTTGTGATTGCCATGCCGATGAGCTTTGAACTTGTTGGAGCGTGATCTTCATTCTTGATCATCTTGGGTCTTCAAGCTTCTTGGCAAGTACTTCTTCCCGAGTCATGGAATTGACAAACAGGGACTTGGCCAAATTGGGGCACTGACAAAATATATCATTTTGGTCCAAATAATGTAAATGTTTATTAAAGGAAATAAAGGGAAATTAAAGTTTCCTCGGACGATACATTGATTTGGTCAATGTGTTGGCAAAGCTCAACATCTTTAGATGATGTTTTCATCGATTGGATCGATGTGTCGGGGAAATATGAGATCCAAAACTGAGGTATAAGTTGTCCAAAGGATACATTGATGTTATCGATGTATCGGTGGAAAAGATGATCAAATGGATCAACACATCGACATAGGCAATGTGTTGAGTAGACAGAACGTCTTCAGCAGACTCTCTATCTACCAACGTCCAAACCATTCATTTTTCTATGCATGGGCATTCACAATGCCTCTTCAGTTTTCAAGGACTCAATTAAGAGTCTAGGGCAATCAAAAGATGAAGGTAAAAAGAAGAAAAAATGAAGGGAAAGAGAAGAAAAGAAAGAAAGAAAAAGAGAGGAAAATAGAGAAATAGAGTGCCTGACCATCCCTCTTTATCATCCGAGTACACACTCTCACTCACATCATGGCCCTCAACTCGACCTAGAATCTCTTCACTTCCTCACAGGCTTCCTCTGTTCCGGGAAAGGAAGGAGAAATCAGGCAAGTGCAAAGAGAAATCTGTAATGACCCGACCCGATTTTTTGGGATTTTAGGGGTTCAGTAGCAGTAGGGAGAGGGTGGACTTTGTGGTGGGCCCTGGTTTGCCCGATTTCGAGCTTGAGGACTCAAATGACATTTTGGTAATTTCTAAATTATTGTATATTTTGTCATTTAAAAGTTTAAAGATCACACGTTATCTCCCTCGATGTTCGACGTTTGATTTTTTTCTTTTCTTTTAATGGGTTTTAAATTATTTTTGGAAAATTTAAGATTTTTATTTTTATTTCCCTTGTTTAAAAAAAAAAAAAAAACAACACAAAGCTTAAAGCCCTTAAACCCTAACCCTTTATTTTCCCTCCCCTTCCACGAACCTTAACATGGCTACAGTGCCTCCACTACTACTCTCTCTCTCCCATTCTCTTTTTCTCTCTTTTTTTCATTTATTCCCTCTATTCGGCAAACCCTAGGACCCGTACCCTTTGCCGCCGCCGGCATTGGTTCTCTCTCCCTCACGTTTGGATCTGTCGTTGCTCCTCTCTGCTACTTTCTCCCTCTCTCTCGTTCTCTCTCTTACAACTCTCTCTTCACTCCTTATATTCTCTTCTCTCCTCCTCTTCTATATTCCTGATGTTTCCTCCACCATTTTCCCTTTTTGCCTTTCCCAACCATCAAATTCCCACCCCAGCCGCTGCTGCATCGCCGTACCCTAGCCTCCCTGCGCTAGCTGCTACGAATTGACGTTGTCGTGCTCAGACGTTCCCCAATGTGACCTCAAATCCTTTTCCGTTGTTCAGATCTGATCGGAATCAGGTAATTATAGTCTTCTTCCTCTCTCATATCTTCGTTGTTTTCCTTCCATTTCCCTCTTTTTCCTTCATTTTCCTTCTTTTTTTCCTCTTTGTCCTTTCCTTTCCCTTTTTTTTGCCTAGGTCACCGAGCCAACCTAGTAGCCACTGAGTCGACTCGGTGGGTCTGATTTTGGTCCCTTGTGACCCAGGCCCAGCTTGACCTAGTAGCCAGGCCCGGCCCGGTCCAACACATTATTGGGCCCGACCCAGTTTCAGGCCTAACCTAGTTTAGGCCTAGTTTCAGACATAGTTTCAGTTCGACCCGTTTTCGGTCCAACCTGCTTTTTGGCCCGTTTGCAGTCTAAGTTTATCCTGGCCCGTTTTACCTCAATTTTTACCTTTCTATTCTTGTTTCAACATATTCACCCTCTTCAACCCCTAGACTCGTTCTCTCCCATTGAATTTCAAGGGCACACACAGGTGAGGGAACCTATCACCGATTTTATCATGCACTATATGCATTACTTCTTAACTAATGTACGAGTACGGAATGCGGTGAATGTGGGTCCCCCAGTGTAATGAGTCACTCGGTAAGGGAATCATTGTTATTATTATGTGGCGAGGATCTCCATTCGGGGTATTCGTACCCGATGCTTGTGGAAGCATCTATGAGTTGTTTTTCAAACGTCATGATTGATTGATGGTACGATAACATGGTTGCTTAGAGAGTGAGATAACATACTATGCATGTGATTGATAGTTTGATTAACATGTTGTAGATTCACATGCGGTAGTTAGTAAATAGTATTGGTTACTATACTTGTTTGGGACATGTTTTGGTTGATAACATGCGTAGAGATAATTGTGCATGCATGTAGCTAATGTATATGGAATAATGGCGGGGCATGGGTACTAGGCTACATCAGGAGACTCCCCTTAGCTTGTTGAGTAATTAAGGTTGAGAGGTTGTGGAAAATCTGTAACGCCCCGCCCTCTTTAGAGAATTTCAGAGTCTAATTTTTTTTTTAAAGTAATAATAAAACATCAAAAGAGAACCGGCGGCGTCACGACGCGAGTTAAGTTCAGACTACCCAAGTCTGAACCTTAACTGGCCACCCATGTGTACATGGAATAGACCATGATAATGAATCACACATGGAACTAACATCAACATGCGGAATAACCTAGATTAACTGTGGAATAGAAAGACTAGATAGCAAGTAACAGTCTTAAACATTAATTATCATAGATCAACCATCCAAAGTTATTAACCTAATCAAACCATAGCAAGTAATGACTTATTACATGTCCAACAAAAGTATTCAAATGACAGTAATATAAAGTAGTCCAATCCATCATTCAAACACTTAGGCTTGGCTCCCCTCCCGGTCAACGACCTTTTCTTTCCCTTTGCTCGTACCTGCATTCTCCTCTGAGGATAGAATTAGGGCGTTAGATCAACGCGCCCAGTAGGTTCCCGAATCAGGGCTACCACATGTTAGCATATAAAACATGCATATATATCATATTACATGATCATTAAAAACAGGTAAAACCATGCTATAAAGTATGCACATGCAATGAGCATCCCCCATCATGTACCTTCACGGCCATCACTTGACGTGCCTTGCACCGATAAGGTAAATTACAACACACTTCAATCTCTTCATCATTGACTGACTCATATCACGTATTAGTCCTCCTCGCGGGACTTTCATCGCCTAAGGAGACCAATGTGACTATGATCATTATATTACTCCTCCTGGCGTGACTCGCACCACCGAGAAAGGACGTAACCCATAAATTGCAACACTGTAGAACCTCATTCATTATCCCATGTCTATGCATGAGATGCCAATGCTTGTATGCCATTTGTTAATGCATAATATATCATTTGAAACACATAAAATAAAACAAGAGTCTCATAATAAAAATTGGGGTAAAACTGTGGTTACAAGTAGGTAGGAAACCTACTGAAGAATCACTTCAGCGTCCGTTCTTTCTTAAGCTTTATCCGGTCACGACTCGTTCGTCGTTCAACTCTCGTCACCTTGTGATAAAATAATCAGTAAATCATATTGTCATTTACATGTCCATTCACATATGAGACCTAAAACATCTTATAAGTCCTTTGATCAATCTTTTCATTTGGCTTGTATTCACAGATTTGCCATTGATCTAACCAATGTCTAATCTTGCTCATAATTAAAGTTCATCAAAGTAATCTACCTTAGTGGGGTTCGGCCATACTACTTGGCCGAACCCTACCAATCCAATTTGTATTTCTTAATCCCTTCACAACCATTCAAATCACTTGGTTCCAATCCTCATTTTCATCCACCAACACTACTCCATGTAAATCAAATAAAAACCCTAAAGCAACCCATGAGGTTCACTTGATCTGATTGTTCCCTCAACTTCCCATGATTATTCATGATTTAATCATGTTAACCCAACCATGAATTACACATGGTTCAGCCACATAACCAACCACCAAAACAGTCATTTAAACTTCACCAAAACACATTACTTACTTACATGGGGTTCGGCCATCCAAGGTGGCCGAACCCTATGTCCATGTTTTGATCTTTCACACATGCTTTAGGCGTTATTTAAACATGCAATATCAGTATCATATTGCTGCCTTTAAACCTCTTAGAAACCATCTAATTAAATTCATCCAAACAATCCATAAAAGTCCATGGTTTCCATGTTTCCCAACATGAAAACCAACACTCTTTTACATGGGGTTCGGCCCTCCATGGTAGCCGAACCCAATGGTTATGTTTACTATTTTTAAACCTCCAATCATCATGTAATTAACAACATATTATTACTGAGTTTTACTAATCAAACATCATCCAATAATTAACCCAATTTCATAGGGTTCGGCATTGCTCATTGGCCGAACACCATGACCTTTGGTTTTGAACATTTAACCCTTTATCTTGGGTCTGAAACAAACATCCAAATCCATGTTTTAACCTCCTTAAAACATGCATTTTAAATCTAATAATAACATCTAATATCAGCCCCAAATTATATGGTTTTAATTTCCAAAAACTATCAAAAACAACCACTTGTTTCCATGGGGTTTGGCCATGCAAAGTGGCCGAACCCAACGGTCCATTTCCATATTTTAATCCACTGATTTAGACCATATAAACTTCAGCCTTTTCTGACATTCAGATACAGGTTTATAATCCTTTCAATAACATGTATTTGATTCTTAAATCAAACCCAAAAATCAGTCCATAAAACCCATGGTTTTCATGTTTCCAAAACATGAAAACCAAGCAATCTTCACATGGGGTTCGGCCCTTCATGGTGGCCGAACCCAATGGTCATCTTTACCATTTCTAAACCTCCATTAATCAAGGTTAAAACCTTGGTATATTCGGCCATAACCATGGCCCAATACACACACATTTTATTAATCCAAAAGTCCATGAAACACTTACCAAATTCCAAGCTCTTCCTATTGCCTTTGCTCCTTGCCTTCTTCCTTTTATTTCTTCCTTTCTTCCTTAATTCCTTGCTGGTTTAAGCTTGAATAATTGATGCCAAAACCCTCTGCTGTTCCAGCCAAGAACACCAATTGGAGAGAGGGAGAAAGAGATGGGAAAACTTGGGTTTGCAATGATAAAAGTCGGCTAACCTTGGGGTTCATTGCTTTTGTATTTCAGCCACCATAACCCCTCCACTTCCTCATCAATTCATGCACAAAATGATGGGCATTGGGTGCCATCCAAGGCACCCCTTGGCACCTACCCATGCAGCCATTCAGATTTCCATGTAACTCATCTCAAACCCATCATTTGCATTCATCATTCAACATGGAACTCACCAAAACAAGTCCCCAACATGTGGGACTTGTTTTGGTTGGTTTGAGACCAGCCAACCTCTTCAAACTCCCACTCAACTCACTGATTTATAGTCCCTTCAATTTCCCTTTTGACTCACTTGAACTCAAGGCTATTTAGATTTCCATCTCAACTCACCCAACTCACATACTTAATGCATTTCATTTAATGCACATGTGTTGACTCACCACTTGATTTAATTCCAACTCACTTCAATCCCACTCAACTGATTTAACTCATATTTTAGCTCCCTTGAGGGTCCACACGGTCAACCATAGTCAACTCGACCCGTTGGGTCCACTTTTAGCTCCTTGACCCGTTTTTGACTCCATGACCCAATTATGGGTGTTTTGGTCATTTGTAACTGGTTTTTACATATGGGTCAGGCCTACCCATTTTTACTATACCTGATTTCATATCAGTTCAGCTTGACTCCATTTAATTTGAGCTTACACAATGGTCAAATCATCCATTTTGACCCGATGGGTCCCATTTGGGCTTTTTGACCCATTTAGCCATTTTTGACCCAATTGATGTAAATTACCCAACCAATCAAACTTAACATTCATAATGTGCTCATATGATTTTAATTTGAGCAATGGGCCCCACTATTTCCTTACTTAACATCACAAAATAATTAATTTAACAACTCAGGGGCATTTTGGTAATTATCCATTTCATTGAGAAATTGGGGTGTTACAAAATCATGCCAGGGGACGTGGTATGACTGTGGATTGTTAGATGGTAGAGTATGAGTAAATGTACTCCCTAGTATAGGCTAAACAGTTAAGTCTACTTTTAGTGGTCTTCGGACGAGCCTATGGGAGAGGTTTGGCCCGATTTAAAGGGAAAGGGTCCAAAGTACGATTGATGTACCAGTTGATTATTTACGAGCGTGGGTTGAGGTTTGTCCCCGTGGTCTGGTGTACGGCTGAGGTGCCAGTTGATTATTTACGGACATGTGTTGAGGTTCATCCCCGTGGTCTGGTGTACGGCTAAGGTGCCGGTTGATTATTTATGGATATGGGTTGAGGTTTGTCCCCGTTATCTGGTGTATGGTTGAGGTGCCAGTTGACTATTTACGGACATGGGTTGAGGTTTCTGCCCATAGTCCCGTGTACTGTTGAGGTGCCGGTTGATTATTTATAGACATGGGTTGAGGCTTGTCCTCGTGGTCAAGTGTATGGCTAAGGTGCCAGTTGAATATTTACGGACATGGTTTGAGGTTCATCCTCGTGCTCCGGCGTACGGTTGAGGTGTTGGTTGAATATTTACGGACATTATTAGAGGTTGTTCACATGGTTCAGTTTACAACTGAAGTACTGGTCTCTGGTGTGTACAAATTTCTGTGGAGGTGGCCTTAAAGCTAAAATGGTCGTAGAGTACGTTGAGCACGTACTGGGTCACCCTGGGAGCTAGATGGGATGAGTGTCTGTTCGCCTACACTTTGGCTGAGGGGTGTGGTAGTGTGATTACCAGTGGTTATGATCTTGTGGTCCATTATTGAGATGTGGGTGTTGACTCATTGGAATTTATGGGCGCCTAACGAGCGAGTTCTGTAACACCCCGGATTTTCAAGTTATAAATATTTATGGAAATTGCCCATTTAATTGGTGAATTAATGGATATGGACCTTAGATGGGTAAGGTGTTGGGTCAATTGCCCAATTAAGATCCAACAGATTATGAATAAGGTTCAATTGAAATAAATGGGTAAGATTTATTTAATTGGGTCAAGGTTGTCAATTGGGTCAAAAGTCCAATTGGGACACAATGGATCATATATGAGGTAAATGGGTAAGGTTTGATAATTGGGTCTAATAACCAATTAAGATAGAAGACATGGGACCCACCTCATCAAGTGAGATGGCATGTAAATGAATTGGCTAAGTGGGACCCTAAATACTATATGGTTCATAGTCGGCTAAGCCATGGTTGACTTGGTCAACCAGGGGTGAGTTCAATAGAGTTGAGTTAATGAATGAGCTCAAGTGGGATAAATAATACTTGAGTTGGAACGTGAATGCACATGAGTTGAGAATTTATTAATGTGAGTTCAAGTGCTTGAGTTGGAAAATGAGTTCATTTAAGTTGAGTTGAATTAAAATGAGTGGAGTGGGAAGATGGAGGGTTTCCATCTCAAATGAGGAAACCCAAAAGGCACAATCAAGGTGTACACGTTGGAGGTGGGAGTTTCATCTCATTGGATGAAACTCCAAAAGGATCATTATGAGGAGATGAAGGGAGATTATTGATTTTAAAGGGGCTTTTAAGCATGAAAACCATGAAAGTATATGGGTGATGTGAAAGGGTTTTAAAGGATAGAAACTATAGATGTATGTTAGTGTTTTTAAAAGGTTTTAAAGGACCATAGTGATGAAAGATTATTGGTGATTTTAAGTGGGTTTGAAAGGTTGTAAATGATAACCAAAAATGAGGAAATGGTGAAAAACCATAGACCATGGGTTCGGCCATGTTGTATGGCCGAACCCCATGGAGAAATATTGAGGTATTAACATGTATCAAGACCATGAAGATGATGGAGAAATGTGGTCATCTTAATATGTTTTTAAATATGGAAGATGATGTGGCCAATTGGTGATGGAATTAGACCAAGGTGATGTGGCCAATTGGGAACCACCTCCACCTCACCAAGTGAGGTGGCGTGTGGACCAAGAGTTGGTGGGGCCGGCCACCATGGTTGACTTGGTCAACCATGGGTGAATACATGGAGGGAATTTAAGGAAAGGTAATTAGATTAAATAAGAAACAATTAACCTAGGCTAAGGATTTAACTCATCATATTAGTTAAGTTGGTCAAATTAGTCAAATGGTGGTTTTTAACAAACACAAACAACCCAAAGGAACACACCAACATTGGCTTGGTGGTGGTTATCCCAACCACCACCATAAAGCAAGAAAAATATCCTATGTGTTAGGTGGGAAGAATTAATGATAGAATGTAACATAAGCAACCAAAGGAGATAAGATGGGTTTTCATCTTATCCCATCCTCACCTTTTCCATCGGTGCTCTTTCACTCTTTTCCTCTCTTGTTCTCTCCACCACCGTCCCTCACCTCCAAGGAAAGAAAGGAGAAGAAAGCCAAAGAGAAGAGAAGAAGAAAAGAAAAGAAGAAAACAGAGGAGAAGTATAAGTATAAGCCTCCATCTCAAGATCAAAACTTGAGACCTTCCCTCCCCCATCTCTCTCTCTCTCAATCTATCTCCATCATTGGCCGACCCAAGCTTGGAGGTTTTTCATCTTAATCAATCCCATCTTGGCCGATCAAACAAGGAGAAGAAGAAGGTAGAAGGCTAAGGAAGCCGACGGGAGTGGCGGAAGTCGGAGGAGGCGTCGGATTGTAAGTATTTTCTTAAACAAGAAATTTTGGATTTTTAGGGTTTAAGATTTGGGATTCATTTTGTAAATTTAATGGTGGCCAAATGATTTTATGCCATGGATTTTAAATCCATCAATTTGAAAGGTGGAAAGTGGAGGAAACCCTAATGGATAAATTAGGGTTAGGGAAAGAAAAAAAAATGGAAGCATGGAGAATGTTATAATTTCTAGGGTTGTAAATAATTGAATGTGGTGAATTTTGTAAAGAGGTTTTAAAGGAGAGAATCATAGGAGACGGAAGATAATTTTAATGACCTCAAAAAGAATGGTTTAGGGTTTTAAGTGTTTAATGATCAAATGTTGGTAATTTTTTTAAAGGGATTGTAAATGAGGAATTGATGGGAGATATGAATAATTTTGTGGCCTTAAAAGAAATGAATGAATGAAGATTGGACCATGAACCCTATGGTGATCCAATGGTAGATTAATGGTTATGAATTATGGAAAAATAAATGGGAAATGTGGGTGGTGTTGATGGACAAAAAGGGACCCAATGTTATTAGTTGTAATGGGAATATGGCTAAGTTTATGGACTTGAAGGTGATTAAGAATGATGATTTAAATGTATAAATTTACCCTTCATGGAAGGGCTTGTGATGGGTGCAAATGTGGTAAATAGGCCTAAGAAAATAATGGGAAATTGGGATGGACTAAGTATTTTGGAACCATGGAAAACAAATGGGGAATGTAGCTAAGTTGATGGACTCAAAATATATTTAATGTTGGTGGTTTTGGAATGTACCAAAATGAACCTAGTGTTGATATTTGTAATGGACCCCAATGTAGTAAAAGATGAGGGTTTAAGTGTGTGAATTAAACCCCTTCATGGAGGGACTTGTGATAAATTCAAATGTGTAATAATGGATCCAAGAAAAATGGGAAAAGGACACCATGGGTTCGGCCATGGTGTATGGCCGAACCCATGGCCCATTTGTGAGCCTTTTGATGGGTTAATTGGAGTATGAATGTGTTTAAATTGATTGGGATTAGGTTAAGTTAAGGACTCATTTTTAATGAGTTCATGTTATGGTTGATAGGTCACTAATACATCTAAGTTATGGATCAATTTTGGACTTAAGTGTGGCTAAGTTAATAGACTTTAACGTGATTAAGGGTGATGATTCAAATGTGTAAATAGGCCAAAGAAAGGATGGGGTAAAGACATCATGGATTCGGCCATGGTGTATGGCCGAACCCATGACCCATTTGTGGGTAAAATTATGGATTAAAATTTGGTATTATGTGTGGGAGAAATGAATGAGAGTTAGAGTATTTAAATACCTAAGTTTTCTAGTGTAGTTATGTGATGGGTAATAATACATCAATGGACCCATTTTGTGAACCAATTAAGGCCTAAGATTAATGTGTATTTGTAAGTTAGGTTAATTAAGTGGTTAATTGCTAATGTTCTTATGTCATGGTTAATGAGACATCAATGGATCCATTTTTGTGAACCAATGGATAGGCCAAGATTAAAGTCTATGGATATGCTTTAGCTAATGGGAATTAGGTTAAGATATGGTTGTATCTCATGATTGGTAAGTGTATGGATCAATTATGAATAAAGGGAATGAGTGGATAATGGACTCATTGTGGTTCAAATGCATGATGTAAACCCCATGGAAAGATTTGATGAATTGGGTATTTTGAACCCATGATCCATTAGCCATTTAAAGGGTTAAGTATGGGGTTTTGTATGAATTTAAACGAATAAGGATTAGGTCAATAAAAGGACTAATTTCATGATCACATGATATGATTGCTGGGTCATTAACGGACCTAAGTTATGGATCATTAATGGGTCTAAGTTATGGATCCATTATAGACCATAATGTATGTGGAAGAGGGAATGAATTATCCATGGAAGGGTAATGGCAAAACCGTAAATATTGGCCAAAATGAGGAAAACCCACTAAGACATGATGTATGGGCTTAGAAATGGGTAAAACATGGACTAATTGTTAATATGTAATAAGGTACCGGACATCGCAAGTGGTACGCGGATCGGCGACCAGGTCTATCGGGCTGAAACGAAAGAAAGAACGCTAGTCGGTATTTGGTAGGATTCTAACCTTTTTGTAAGCCATGGATTGAGTGATGGTTTCTTTGAATTATTTTGGAAATTATATGGTTTGTTTTAAGATTGGTTTTGAATTATGTATTATGTAGGGGTTTTTACTTGATTTATTCTGGTAAGCATATGAGTGGTTTAAAATGGGTTTTAAGGCTATGATGTGATTATTGAGGCTTTGCTTGATCTACTTTTGATAATCAAGTTATATGTTTTACTGATGGGATTTTTAAATGTCATGGTCTGTTATCATATTCATTACATGGCATATGGCATCTACATCTCATGCATGGCATGGGAGGGATATGACAGGGGAAGGATGAAATGAAACCGGAGTCCATGATCGGTTGGGGCGACCGATAAACAACCATGGGGATATTCTGATGTGTTTGATTCATCAGGGAGGTTACTATGGGCTCTATGATATGTTGATAAGGTTATTCAAACAAGAATGTTACTATGTGTTATTATACCTTGATGATGGTTTTTCCATCAAGGGGGATGTTGTATTTATTGTTATACCTTGATGATGGTTTTTCCATCAAGGGGGATGTTGTATTTATTGTTATACCTTGATGATGGTTCTTCCATCAAGGGGGATGCCTAGTGTGGACCGCATCTTGATGAGGCTTTTCCATCAAGAGGGTCATGGCACGATGATGGTATGGATTTTATTTGGAACACTATGTATGGTTGAAAAAGGGACATTGTACAATGATGATGAGATTGATGGGTGAGATTCATGACATAGAACACCCATTGCATGACATTGCCCAAAGTGCATGGTTTTATTATAATATTATCTATATGCTTTGTTATCACTAATCCATGTGTTAGCCCTACTCGGAGTCCTACTGGGCGCGTTGTCTAACGCCCTACTTCTGCCCTAGCTGATGACGTAGGAGGTGGCCAAGCTGAGGAGCTTGGAAAGGCGTGCTAGATAGTTTACTAATGTTTATTTTTGATAATGTAATTTGAAATGGTTTAGCTTGTCGGAAATGTAATATTTTAGACTTATTGTTATGTTTTGGATTTTCTGGTAGACGTATGATGTTATGGGATTTTGGTAATTAAATGATGAAATCTTCCCTGCTATCTAGAAAAAATTGGTAGGAGGGTATCTAATTGTCATTCCGCATTTAATGTATTATTCCTCGAGTTTACTTATACGGGTGAACCATTCTCCGTGGACTCCGTTCCACGCACCCGTAGGGTTGGCCAGTTAAGGGTCGGACTTTAGAAGCTCGGACTTAACTCGCGTCGTGACGTCCGCGCCCTTTGTCACTTCTTATAAAAAAAAAAATAGACTTTGATTTCGGTGAAAAGGGGCGGGGGTTACAAGACCTAAGTGTATGATTAAACCCCCCCATGGAGGGACTTCATTTATGGGTTTAAAAATGTTGTAAATAACACAAAGGGAGGATGAAGATGAATACCATGGGTTCGGCCATGTTGTTTGGCCGAACCCCATGGACCATTTTAATGGGTCATGTGGAGATTTATACATGTTTAAATGAATGAATGATTAAGCTAAGAAATGGAGGATTCATTTATGGATCTATGTTTGGTTATGGATCTTGTATGGATCTAAGTATGGATAAGTAAAATTAGGTGATTACTATGGAAGGAAATAATGGCTAAATGGTGAAATTAAAGGACCACCATGGCCGAACCCCATGGATTATGTTTTTGGATCTAGGTTTGTATAAGAGACCTAAGTGTATTATTGAACCATGGAAAATGTTTAGTCATGAACCTATGTTTTTGGACCTAAACATAGGGTGATGGAAATAATGGTAAGGAAGTAAATATGGGTAAAAATGAAAGATCATGGGTTCGGCCAGGGTGTATGGCCGAAACCCATGAGGAATGTTTTTGTGGACGTAAGTGGTTATTAATGTTAAATGATTAATCTATAAGTGACTAGATTAATGAAACAAAGATGGCATGATCTTGGACTTAATTTAAAAGATCAAAGGATTGAAAAGAAGGGCACAAAACCAAGGGAGTGAGGTTCAGCCATGTTGTATGGCCGAACCCCACTAAGGAATATTTGTGGATTTAGGGTTTCTTAGATGGTTTAACTTATGTGGATTGGTTAATAAATAAAAGTGGGACCCAAATTCAAGTGGGTGAGGTTCGGCCATGTTGTATGGCCGAACCCCACAAAGATGTATTTATGGACTTAGACATGATTGTAAATCAAAATTACATGGGATTGATTGATTGATATGTTATAAGGTAACGGGACCTCACAAGGGGTGTACAATCGTGAGAGGTTTCCGAACGAAAACGCAAGGACACTTTAGTAGTCATTGGTAGGATTCCTACCTTATTTGGGAACAATGGATATGTATATATGATGATTTTAATTCATGTTTGATACGTTATTTTGGTATCAAACAATATGTTTCAAATATGGAATTTTAAATGCTATGATTTGCATTATTACATAGCACGTGGCATTTGCATCTCATGCATGGCATGGGAGGGATGAAATGTAACCATAGCCCACGCTCCTTTGAGGCATCTGTAAGGCAATCGTGGGGGATACCTTGATGAGGAGTATTCCATCAAGAGGAAGACCTTGATGTGCATTATCCCATCAAGAGGTAACCGGAGGCCACACTCTGTCGGGGCATCCGTAAGGCAATTGTGGGGATACCTTGATGATGAGTTTTCCATCGAGAGGATACTATGTGTTTTGGTGATATCGGTGATGGGTGGGACTCATGGCATATGACACCCATGGCATGGCATTGTATCAGCATGATTATGATCTCTATTATCATGCACTGTTTCTGGTTTTATCTGTATGATTGGATCTCTATTATCATACACTGTTTTGGATATGATGTTTTACAGATACGACATGGTGTATTATATCTGGATTTTTATACTAACCCATGTGTATGACCCTAATTGGAATACCTACTGGGTGCGTTGTCTAACGCCTTACTTCTACCCTAGTTGATGACACAAGGAATGGACGGAACGATGGACGTGATAGGAGCCAAGCTTAGGAGCTTGGATGATTAAGATTCATTTTGTTTAAGTTACTCATGGATAATGTATTTGAGTAATTAGTTTGTGAGACTGTAATAATGTAGATTATTTGCTATGGTTTGAATGTTAACTTTGGATATGTTAACTTAAGATAATTATGATTAAGTGATGGACATCCTTGCTATCTAAAATGGAATAGAATTATGATTCCCTTATAATTCCGCATTTATGATTTATTCCGCATGTTAACTTGAGTACGTGTGAACCGTTTTAGTGGACTTGGTCCACGCACACGTATGGTTGGCCAGTTAAAGGTCGAGTTTTAGAAGCTCGGACTTAGCTCGCATTGTGGCGTCTCGCTCTCTCTCTCGCGCTCCATTCAAAAGAAAAAAATTTGACTCTGATTTTCGGCTTAATGAAAAGGGCGGGGCATTACAAGTTCAGTCGGCTAACTCGATAGAAGACCTATGGAATTCCGTGAGGGGTGTCTGTACCAGTAGTGTTGAGGCCAGTAGATGGGGCACGAGGTTACAAGTGTGATTACCGGGAGTCTAGTACTTGGTCGAGAAGACCACAAATGGGTCAGGTTGACTCCCCGTTGAGGACTGGTGCGGTTATTACTCTTGTGTGATAGTCTGTTTGGGACTCTAGTGAGCCCGACTCATGAGCTCATTATGGTATGTGTGTGGGTCTCCTTGGGAGAGTCATAGCACTGGTTGAGGGCCAGAGACCCTGATCTGGTTGGGGATCGATCTGTGTACATGTGGGTGGGTGGACCGTAGTGTATTGGCATATGTGGGAGTTGTCTTAGTGTTGCATTAGGTTTGTTAGAGGATGTGCTGGAGGCCTGGTAGACATGGGCTTGTGTGCTAGTGGTAGGGCACACACTTGCATGATCATACATGTAGACATCCTAGACATTAATGTATTCATATGATCATATGTAGTGTATGCTTGATGATATATGATGCATGTGTTACCCTCACTGGGCATGTAGATCTCACCCTTACCTCATAGGTGTTCTTAGAAGAGGGGTCGGAAGGACCCTCGATCAAGTGTTGGGCATGGAGCTGCAGTTTTATCTTCTGTCATAGTCTTTTTTTGTAGTTGAGAGCTTGTTCATGTTTTTGAGTTTTGTAATCTCACATGAATTGGATAAATGTAATAATGGAACGATTTTATTGTTTCAATGATGGTTAATGCTTTATTGGTGATTTGATTGTGGGTTACCCGTGGTTAGTGTGGGTTACGGGAGCATTGTCTCCCATAAATAAAACAAAATTTACCCGATATCCAATTTTGGAGATCTCTTGGGATGTTTCAGTGATTACACGCCCGTAGAGGGACAAGGTGTTACAAAATCGAGCTAGCAAGGAGGGTTGAGAGCAATGAGACAAGGAATATAGGAGTACATCCATTCGAGCACATCTACGAATTACATGAGGTAGGTGAATTTCTGATATTTTTGAGCAAATCAGTAGCACTAGGATGTTTAGGAAATATGTATGAATGGAGTGGGAAGGAAATAACCAATAAATAATAAACACCTGAGTAAAGGAAAATGATGGATGCTGGGTCCATGACTTCAGACTCTACCCAGTCGACATATTTGTAACTCCCCGCCCTTTTCACTCGAAATCAGAGTCTATTTTTTTAAAATATAAAAGTGATAGAGAGAGGGACGTCACGATGCGAGCTAAGTCTGAGCTTCCAAAGCCCGACCCTTAACTGGCCAACCATACGTGTGCGTGGACCAAGTCCACTAAAATGGTTCACACGTACTCATTCAATACGTTCATTCGTCTACTCTCTGTGTGAGGTAACCTGCCAATGCGAGCCTATGCTCATGACTTTCGTTGATTCCATTTTAACTAGGTTTCTAGCTGCACTCTCAACTGTAACACCCCGTCCTTTTCACACGATATCAGTGTCTATTTTTCTTTTAAATAAACAAAAGTGAAAAGAGTGGGATGTCACGACGCGAGTTAAGTCCGAGCTTCCAAAGCCCGACCCTTAACTGGCCAACCATACGTGTGCGTGGACCAAGTCCACTAAAATGGTTCACACGTACTCAAGTTAACTTGCGGAATAAATCATATATGCGGAATAACAATAGGATGACAATCCGATTCCATTTTAGATAGCAAAGTAGTCCAACACTTAATAATAATTATCATAACGTAAATGTCCAAACCTTAACCATCCAATCCATAACAAATAAATCTACGTTATTACAATTCTGAATAACATAAACAACAAATAGCTTAATCATCCAAGCTCCTAAGCTTGACTCCAATCACGTCCTCGTTCCATTCCCTTCCTGTGTCATCAACTAGGCTAGAAGTAGGGCGTTAGACAACACGCCCAGTAGGTATTCCAATTAGGGCTAACACATAGGTTAGTATATAAAATCCAGATATAATATACCATATCATATTCATAAAGCATCATATCCAAAACAGTGTATGATAATAAAGATCCAATCATACAGATAAAAACCAGAAACCTTGCATGATAATAATGATCATAATCATGCCGATTCAATGCCATGCCATGCTATCATATGCAATGAGTCCCACCTATCACAAACTCATAGTATCCTCTTGATGGAATGCTCATCATCAAGGTCTTCATACATAGACTCTGATTTCGAGTGAAAAAGGGCGCGGCGTTATAATATCGACTTCGTCGATGTGTCGTCTGGGGCGAGAATTCAATGAACCGAAAATAATAAGTATGGAACTGAAACCGAGGACAACACATCGTCGGCGTCAATGTATCAGCGTGGGTATGACCGAAATAAAAAAGGACCAACGAATGATGAATTGACCTTCAAACTATCCATCGACATGGTCAACATATATATATATATATATATATATATATATATATATATATATATATATATATATTTATTTATTTATACTGGCCCAGGACGATGTATGGACCAGGTTGATATATCGGCCTGGGAATGATCTGAAATAAACATGAAAAGGAAGAAGGAAGAACAAATCAGTGGACATATCTACTGTGTTGATATGCCCACGAATATTTGACAAATACATCGATCGGACAAACTCCTCGGTCTGGACATGACTGAACTACAAAAGAAATAAGGAGTTGATCACTTACACCAGGACGATGTATCGACCAGATCGATGCATCGGCCTAGGTATTATGATAAAATAGAAATGAGGAACTGACTTCTGATCGACGTATCGACCAAGGCCACCATATCGGCCTGAGTAAAATGAAAATGAGATTAAAGGAAATGAATTAAGTTAAAATCAATACATCGACATAGTCGATGTATCGGCAGAAGAACACAGTATGTATATATGCATGTATAGATGTATCGATTGGATCGATACATACGATCGAGAATAGATGATAACTTAAGAAATCGAGGAATAAAAAACAAGAGTACATGTCGATAGACTTGACATATCAAGGGTATGAACCATTGGATGCATCGTCTATGTTGATATATGCATATATGACCAGAAGAGAAATTGGAAGACATGCAATAGAACATACAGAACTCAGTCGACATATCAAGATGTTCGATGTGTCAACTGTGTCCAGTGGCAATGTATCAACATTGTCGATATGTCGGCCTGAAACAGAGACAAATTATCAAAGTTAATGTATGTACCAGTTAAATAAAATACAAAATGGAATCCTTTGGAATTGGGAAATCATACAATGAACCTTTAGGTCTGGATTAGACCTACACAGATTAGACAAGAGTTTTGTATCATAAAAATCTATGGATTTTGATTGGAACATTTACATGGACAAAAGGAGTTGAGGGTAATTCCGACGTCAAATGCGTGAATCTTATTTGGTTGAGCATTTTCGATCAAGTAGGAGTTCCTACTTTACTGAAGCACAATTTGATGAATGATTTTATGATATGTTATGTCTTTTGAAAGCATAAATATGGATTTATGGAATTATGATTTTATTATGTACATGGAAATGATATTGATGAGAAATTATTTGATTTATGATTTTGTCATCAAACTTGCACACATTACCTCATGCATGGTTGCATGGGAAGGTGGTGGTACTGAACCAAGAAGGAAATCTCCGGACCTCGCTTGTAATGGCCCGAAATTTTTAAATCAACAAATATGTGATTATTATTTATTTTAATGGTGGAAATGGGAAATTTGATGGAATAAATGGTAAATGGACCAAAATTTGGACAAAGGCCCAATTAGGGCCCAATGGGTTATGGATTGGATTTAAGTTTACTTAAAGGGTCAATGGTGGTCAATTGGGCCAAGGATGGTCAAATTGGGCCCAATACCCATTTGGGACCCAATGGATTAAGATAATGTAAACTCTAAGATAAATGGGTAAGGATGAATGTAATTGGGCCATGGGCCCAATGGTGGCCCAACTAGTGGGAATGGACTTAATGAAATTTGAATCACCTAAGTTGGTGATGAGTTGACCAAGGTGACATGGTCCAATGGGACCCATCTCCACCTCACCAAGTGAGGTGGCGTGTGGACCAAGAATTGGTGGGGTCGGCCACCATGGTTGACTTGGTCAACCATGGGTGGATTTCGTAGAGGGAATTTAATGGAATTAAATTAAGTAGGAAATAAATAAACCTAAGTAATTATCTAGTTGATTAATTAAATAAAATATACAAAAGGTGGTCAAATGGTCAAAGAAGACCAAAAGCCATCTTATTTTTCTTTACACCAATGTTGGCTAGTGGTGGGGTTCCAACCACCACCATAAAGCATGAGAAATATCTCATGTGGGGTGGTTGGGAAAGTTAATGATAAAGTGTGTTACAAGCAATAAAAAAAAAGTTGTCTTTTTCTCATTCTCTACACTTCACTCTCATTTCATTCTCTTTCTCTCTTGCTCTCCCACACCACCATCCCTCATCTCCAAGAAATAGAGAAGAAGGAAACTAAGAAGAGAAGAGACGAAGAGTGCAAACTTGGGGCCACCTCTTCAAGACCAAAGCTTGAGGTAATTTTTCCATCCCATTCTCTCTCTCTCTCTCTCTCTCTCAAGTACACCCCATGGTAGATGTTTGATTTATTTATTAGGGTTTATAAAAATGGAAGCATGGAGAATGATTTAGGGTTTTAAGTTTTTTTTTTTTAAATGATTAAATGTGGGTAATTTTAAAAGGTTTTAAAATGGAAGCCATGGTAAGTGAGGTATGATTTTTAGGGTTTTAAAGAATGGAATACATGGAGGGTGATTAATGATTTTAGGGTTTTAAATGAATGAATGTGAGAGAGAGTTTTAAATGAGGAAAAAAAAATGGGGAATGCGTTTGAACCCTATGGTGATGTATGTGTAATGATGATGGGTGTAAAATTATGGAAATTGATGGAGAGTGATTGGTGAACTTAGAGGTATTTGGATCATAGTGATGATGAGGGAAACTCCACTTTAATTATTAGAATGATTAGTTTGCCTATTAGGTGTATGTGTAAATGCCTAAATGAATTATCATTACGATCATACATGATATGTGATCAATGAAATTGAATGAAATAGGTGTGGGGTGATGATGGATGAATAGTTTTTAATATGTGGTTAATGAGATTTATAATTATTATATTGTGGATGAGATTATAGGGTAGAACTTGTGTTTGATGTATGGTTTGAATCTAAATGAACGGCTCATGTACTTTGTTGAGAAAATGGTGCTCAGATTAGATGAACATGTATCGATGAGGAATAGAGGGTGTGTACCTACCATACCAAGGGTGGAAAGAGTGGTTGGTGAGGACTTATCCCCTTTCTTTGGGTAAACTTGCTAACTTGGTTGAGTTCTCAACTGTTTGAAGCTTGAAATTAAGATGGATGATTGTTGTAGAAGGTGGAAAAATGTTTTATATGTTAGATATGGTGTAGTGATGATAGCCATGAAAATGGCATATGGTGCTCATAATAAATACCATCCTACAACTTTATCTCATAGGAAGATTATGCAATGAAAATGTGAAGAGACTTGAGGTGGAATTGCATTTCATGTTGAGACCTTGGAAATGTATGTATACTAAACATTGGAGTGTAATAGGGTGTTGTATAGCCCATGCAAATTGTGGTGAATTGAGAAATGCGTGTAATATCAAGGTAATGCTTATATGAAAGGTGATATACACGTGAATGAGGTGTGGAGTATGTTATGGGAGTGTGAGGGCTCAACCCTTGTTGCTCTAAGATTGTGATTAGGGAATGGATGAATATTCTTTGTTGGAATGTTTTACCTTGTACTAAATTGCTAAGCCATTGTGTGAAAAGTGTGGGTATGATTGTATCTATGTTGAAATTGGTATGTTTGGAAAAGAGGTAGTGGCAAAACCGTAAATATTGGCCAAAATGAAGAACCCATGGAAGATGATCATGGACTTAGGGGCACTAAATAATAAGTTTATGTATGGTTAAATAAAGCCTAGGAGGCTGATTTTTAGACCCATGTAATTAAAATATGTAATGGATTAAATGGGACCCCCAAAACCTAAATAGTGACCGATTTTTCATGTGGACTTGGAAATGATTAATGGGCTTAGAAATAGTAAAATGTGGACTAATTATGTGTATGTAATAAGGTATTGGATATCGCAAGCGGTGCGTGATCGGCGACCGGATTATCGGACGGAAGCGAGAAAGGACGCTAGTCGGTATTCGGTAGGATTCTAACCTTTTTGTAAGCCATGGATTGAGTGATGGTTTCTTTGAATTATTTTGGAAATTATATGGTTTGTTTTAAGATTGGTTTTGAATTATGTAATATGTAGGTGTTTTTACGTGATTTATTCTGGTAAGCATATGAGTGGTTTAAAATGGGTTTTAAGGCTATAATGTGATTATTGAGGCTTTGCTTGATCTATTTTTGATAATCAAGTTATATGTTTTATTGATGGGATTTGTAAGTGTCATGGTTTGTTATCTTATTCATTACATAGCATATGACATCTACATCTCATGCATGGCATGGGAGGGATATGGTATGGGAAGGATGAAACGAAACCGGAGTCCATGCTCCGTCGGGGCGACGGAGAAGCAGCCATGGGGATAGCCTGATAGGCTATAACCGGAGACCATGCTCCGTCGGGGCGACCGAGAAGCAAGCATGGGGATATCTTGATGTGTTTCATCTATCAAGAAGGATATTATGAGAAATAATCGGAGTCCATGCTCCGTTGGGGCAACCGAGAACAAGCATGGGGATAGCCTAATAGGCTATAACCGGAGTCCATGCTCCGTTGGGGTGACCGAGAACAGGCATGGGGATAGCCTAATAGGCTATAACCGGAGTCCATGCTCCGTCGGGGCGATCGAGATGGGAGACGGCGGAGCAGAAGGACGAGATGGGAGCCAAACTTAGGAGCTTGGGGAGACAAACTATTTAGTTTATTCAAGTTTAATTTGGAAATGTAGATGATAGCTTAGCTCGTCGGAATGTAATATTTTAGATTAATTGCTATGTTTTGGATTTTATTTTGGATATTATGTTGTTGAGGTATTTTTGTAATTAAATGAAGGTATCTCCCCTGCTATCTCAAATTTGTAGGACAGTCTTTATTGTAATTCCGCACGTAGTTTAATATTCCGCGAGCTACTTCTACGTGTGAATCATTCTCCGTGGACTTCGTTCCACGCACGCGTAGGGTTAGCCAGTTAAGGGCCGAGCTTTAGAAGCTCGGACTTAACTCGCGTCGTGACGTTCGCGCCCTTTGTCACTATTCAAAAAAAAAAATAGACTCTGATTTCGGTGAAAAGGGGCGGGCGTTACAGTTGGTATCAGAGCGAACTCGGAAGAATGAATCTCTCGAAGTAAGACTAAGACGGTTGCATGTCTCACTGCCCAACCGACCGACTCTTCGGAGTGCTCTGCACGGGGGCCGGGTTAATTTACTTCGATTGACTCAAACGAATGCATTCAATCTGAGACAACTTTCGACGGAAAGGAATGATAGTAGGGGAAGAAAAATTCATCCTAAGTTAAATCTATCAAACATAGCAAGATAGGACTTATTTCCCCCGAAAATGAGGACACGGTATTCTGATACTTAGGAAATTTCCCCCCTAAAAGGAGGAGTACTCACTTAGAAATTTTCCCTCAAAATTGATGAAACAGTGTTAAATTTATCAAACATAGCAAAGTAGGATGTACTTTTCCCGGTATTCTCAAATTGAACAGCAAACAATAGGAAATTTAGAGATTTCACCCCCAGAAGCAAAGGAAAAACAAGTGTGCTTATTTGGCAACTTTTCCCAAACAAAATACATTGTGATATACATAAGAAATTCCCCAAAACCTAGATTGGTTTTATTGGAAATTACTGTTGATGATTTTTGTGTTCTATTGTATTCTGTGAATACAGATATGTCAAGTGACGGAGAGTGTATGGAATTATGGGATAAGGAAACCCCTAGCTGTTCCATAGATTTGGTGTCCGCTTCTAGCATAGAAGTTGGCGTGGACTTTCAGGAGGGACCTTCCGAGAAAGATGAAGAGGATTTAGCATCTCTTCCTGAAGAGGACGTGGAAGACTTTTCGATGATAAGAGAGTCGGTAGGGGAAAATAAAACTCGATTATATGCGCGAGTTGTACAACCAAGTTGGGCACAACTGTACATGTTGCCCCTACCCTCTTGAAGTGGTATGCCCGGTTTGTGGACTACATGGACACGGGAAAGAAAGGACTAACTGTCCTTTATTGGGAGATAATTAATGATTTTAAGGTTTTAAATGAATGAAATAGGTGTGATATTAAATTGCACAAGCATACTTGTATTGTGAGTGCATGTGGATATACATGTATTGAATTCTTATTGTTGAGTGTATGAGGTGATGAAATGAGGAAAGACTAATAGTTATGATCATACTAATTAGGTGAGGAAAGAGTATGTAAAAATGTGCAATGATGAACTACATGCATCAAGTGATGATAAGAGGCATGAACTTTTGATGTGGGGTATATGTTGCATATGTTTTTGAGTGAGATAAATGTGAATAAAAAGGGTGGGGAGTATTTGATAATGTGATATATGTGTATACTTAGGGGATGGTACAATGGGTTTTTTTTAGAAATGGCTTTCGTATTGGTGATGACCCATGGCTTGATAATTTGTCATGACCCAAGTGAAGAGATTTATGTTATGACATATAATGGGTGATGATGTAAACACTTTGTGAGGGGGTATAAGATGTTCTCATATGAACAAAGTGCCATTTGAGAGATGTTGGATAAACAATGTACTTGAAAGAGATCGGAATGCATGGGTTAACTTGCCACATGAAACTCGTGAGAGGATGACACTATGAGAAGAATGTGAAGGGTCTAACTTGCAAAGACTAATATGTTGTATGAAAATCTTGTATGTATAATGCAATTGCATTCTCCCAATGTGTGGTGTAGATTATGAACGAGTGATGATAGGCCTTGAAATGGGTTTATGGCCTTAAAAGGCATGAATGAATGATGGACCATGAATTTATGAAAATATTTTATTTAGTGTTTGCATGATGATTCCCTATGATGTTGCTAAATTGTGAATTATCAATCGTTGCAATGAGTTTATAGGATATGGCTTTGATAATTGATTGTATGCAATGAATAGTCATTGAGGAACAATGATGTGTTATAGACTATGTATATGATGATCAGTTGATAAAGTGCTGTGAGTTGTGAATATGTAGTATGCATGAAGAGGTTGTGATATGCCAATGCGTTTGGTTGGAAACCTAGGTGGGGCTGATGAATAATTCCAAAGTTTAGGAATTTGTGGATGGTCATGGATGGTCTTCGAATGTATTGGGATGACTTGCTTTGGATGAGTAGGATTGTTATTTCAAAATCTCTAGGTGTATGTTGTAAATGGGGTAGGGTAACCAAATCATAATTATGTTGAATCACTAGATCATATTAATGTGTTATTTCTTATGTTACCTCAAGTTATTGTTTGATGAGAATGGAGATGAAAGATCTGGTTACACATGAGTTATGTTATTCGATGATTGTGTGTGATTTCAATTCTACGTGACCTGATAATGAAGGCATATGAACCTGTATGATGTTGTAACCATTGATAACGCAGGCATGTAGGGTGGAATTTGGTAGTTGGTGAAATTTGTAATAATTGTGAATATTTTTAGCGGTGAATGGGTACTATTTGACATAACCTAAGTAAGCTTAAATGTATCACTATTTTTTAGGAATCTATGAATATGTGTTGAATAATCCAGAAGGGTAGGAAATTAGTATCTATATGATTTGGATTGATGTCGGGTATTGGTATTGTAGGAGTTATGAACAAAAAGGGTTAGTCACATAGTGACTTATATGCAAATAAAGGTATGATTGCTTTTGAGAGATAGACCTAAGGGAAAGGTTAAGAGTCTAGTGAAACTTGAATGGGAAGCTATGGGTGACTGCCAAGTGAGACTGATCACCTGACTCTGTAGTTGGCCGATGGAGTTCCAGGAGGGTGAAGCTAGAAACCTAGTTAAAATGGAATCAACAACGGAATTGAGCATAGGCTCGTGCTGGCAGACTCACTCACACAGAGAGTAGACGAAAGAACATATTGAAGGAGTACGCATGGGAAATGTCTTGGTAACAGATAAAGTGAAATAGAATACGTTAATTTACATAAGAACGCAAATGGATTCATGAGAAAAAAGAGCTAACATGAGACAGAGTAAATTCTGCAAGAATGAAACTCGTAGGTTGATATGAGTGATGTCGATGTAATTAAGAGGTACTTGACACGATTGAACGGGAATAGCGAATAGACCCAGAAATGGAGGAGATATAGACAAGATATCTACAGGCGGGATGGTACCCGAAATAGGAATTACGACCGGAACAGGGTCTTTTATTCCGAGGTAGGACATATGTACCTGAGAGCTGCAGAAGGGAGTTATTGGTTGAGGCACACCAAGCCAAGCTCTCTACCCATCCGGGCAGCACCAAGATGTGCAAGGATCTTAAGAGGCACTAATGGTGGCATGGACTCAAGAGAAATGTGGCAGAGTTTGTGCTCGCTGCACTAACTTGTCGACAGGTTAAGGCGGAACATGGGAAGCCACCGGGTTTACTCAAACCCTTACCAATGCCGGAGTGGAAATGGGAACATGTAGCCATGGACTTTGTAACAGGGCTACTAAGGTCATCAAGGGGAAACGACGCAATATGGGTCGACGGTACATCCGAAATATTATCATACTACATGATGTACCCCGGACTATTGTGTCCGACAGAGATGGCCAATTTACTAGCAGAGTATGGTAGAGCGTGCAATCGGCTATGGGGACCGACGTGTTAACCAGCACAGCATTCCACCCACAGACTGATGGACAGTCGGAGGAGAGAACAATACTGGTATTGGAGGATATGCTGAGAGCATATATACTGGATTTCAAAGGTGGGAGACTTGGTGTTTTTTAAAGTCTCACCACGAAAGGGACACATGAGATTCGGAAGGAAGGGGAAACTGTCACCTAGACTTGTGGGGCCGTTTCCAGTCTTGAAGAGGTTGGGGGAAGTAGCTTATCAGTTGGTGCTTCCTCCACAGTTACCATCTTTATATGATGTATTTCATGTGTCCATGTTGAGGAAGTACAACCCCGACCCTTCATAGGTGTTGAACGTACAAGACGTCGATGTACAAAGCGACGTGACATATGTGTAGAAGCAGGTTAGAGTGATCGAGAGCGAGCAAAAGGGTGCTACGGAACCGCGCCATTCAGTTCGTGAAGGTGGTATGGGAACGACATGGCAATAAGGAGACCACCTGGGAACTCGAATCAGAGATGAGAGCCGCTCATCCGGAACTCTTTGTATAAGATGATTTGAACACCTACTACGCTCGAATTTTCGGGACGAAAATTTTAAAAGAGGATTGTATTGTAATGGCCCAAAATTTTTAAATCAATAAATATGTGGTTATTATTTATTTTAATGGTGGAAATGGGAAATTTGATGGAATAAATGGTAAATGGACCAAAATTTGGACAAAGGCCCAACTAGGGCCCAATGGGTTATGGATTGGATTTAAGTTTACTTAAAGGGTCAATGGTGGTCAATTGGGCCAAGGATGGTCAAATTGGGCCCAATACCCATTTGGGACCCAATGGATTAAGATAATGTAAACTCTAAGATAAATGTGTAAGGATGAATGTAATTGGGCCATGGGCCCAATGGTGGCCCAACTAGTGGGAATGGACTTAATGAAATTTGAATCACCTAAGTTGGTGATGAGTTGACCAAGGTGACATGGTCCAATGGGACCCATCTCCACCTCACCAAGTGAGGTGACGTGTGGACCAAGAATTGGTGGGATCGGCCACCATGGTTGACTTGGTCAACCATGGGTGGATTTCTTAGAGGGAATTTAATGGAATTAAATTAAGTAGGAAATAAATAAACCTAAGTAATTATCTAGTTGATTAATTAAATAAAATATACAAAAGGTGGTCAAATGGTCAAAGAAGACCAAAAGCCATCTTATTTTTCTTTACACCAATGTTGGCTAGTGGTGGGGTTCCAACCACCAACATAAAGCATGAGAAATATCTCATGTGGGGTGGTTGGGAAAGTTAATGATAAAGTGTGTTATAAGCAATAAAAAAAAGGTTGTCTTTTTCTCATTCTCTACACTTCACACTCATTTCATTCTCTTTCTCTCTTGCTCTCCCACACCACCGTCCCTCATCTCCAAGAAATAGAGAAGAAGAAAACTAAGAAGAGAAAGAAGAAGGAAACTTAGAAGAGAAGAGAAGAAAAGTGCAAACTTGGGGCCACCTCTTCAAGACCAAAGCTTGAGGTAATTTTTCCATCCCATTCTCTCTCTCTCTCTCTCTCTCTCTCTCTCTCAAGTACACCCCATGGTAGATGTTTGATTTATTTATTAGGGTTTATAAAAATGGAAGCATGGAGAATGATTTAGGGTTTTAAGTTTTTTTTAAATTATTAAATGTGGATAATTTTAAAGGGTTTTAAAATGGAAGCCATGGTAAGTGAGGTATGCTTTTTAGGGTTTTAAAGAATGGAATACATGGAGGGTGGTTAATGATTTAGGGTTTTAAATGAATGAATGTGAGAGAGTTTTAAATGAGGAAAAAAAATGGGAAATGCTTTTGAACCCTATGGTCATGTATGTGTAATGATGATGGGTGTAAAATTATGGAAATTGATGGAGAGTGATTGGTGAACTTAGAGGTATTTGGATCATAGTGATGATGAGGGAAACTCCACTTTAATAATTAGAATGATTAGTTTGCCTATTAGGTGTATGTGTAAATGCCTAAATGAATTATCATTATGATCATACATGATATGTGATCAATGAAATTGAATGAAATGGGTTCGGGGTGATGATGGATGAATAGTTTTTAATATGTGGTTAATGAGATTTATAATTATTATATTGTGGATGAGATTATAGGGTAGAACTTGTGTCTGATGTATGGTTTGAATCTAAATGAACGGCTCATGTACTTTGTTGAGAAAATGGTGCTCATATTAGATGAACATGTGTCGATGAGGAATAGAGGGTGTGTACCTACCATACTAAGGGTGGAAAGAGTTGTTGGTGAGGACTTATCCCTTTTCTTTGGGTAAACTTGCTAACTTGGTTGAGTTCTCAACTGTTTGAAGCTTGAAATTAAAATGGATGATTGTTGTAGAAGGTGGAAAAATGTTTTATATGTTAGATATGGTGTAGTGATGATAGCCATGAAAATGGCATATGGTGCTCATAATAAATACCATCCTACAACTTTATCTCATAGGAAGATTATGTAATGAAAATGTGAAGATACTTGAGGTGCAATTGCATTTCATGTTGAGACCTTGGAAATGTATGTATAATAAACATTGGAGTGTAATAGGGTGTTGTATAGCCCATGCAAATTGTGGTGAATTGAGAAATGCATGTAATATCAAGGTAATGCTTATATGAAGGGTGATATACACGTGAATGAGGTGTGGAGTATGTTATAGGAGTGTGAGGGCTCAACCCTTGTTGCTCTAAGATTGTGATTAGGGAATGGATGAATATTCTTTGTTGGAATGTTTTACCTTCTATTAAATTGCTAAGCCATTGTGTGAAAAGTGTGGGTATGATTGTATCTATGTTGAAATTGGTATGTTTGGAAAAGAGGTAGTGGCAAAACCGTAAATATTGGCCAAAATGAAGAACCCATGGAAGATGATCATGGACTTAGAGGCACTAAATAATAAGTTTATGTATGGTTAAATAAAGCCTAGGAGGCTGATTTTTAGACCCATGTAATTAAAATATGTAATGGATTAAATGTGACCATAAAATCTAAATAGTGACCGATTTTTCATGTGGACTTGGAAATGATTAATGGGCTTAGAAATAGTAAAATGTGGACTGATTATGTGTATGTAATAAGGTATTGGATATCGCAAGCGGTGCGTGATCAGCGACTGGATTATCGGACGGAAGCAAGAAAGCACGCTCATCGGTATTCGGTAGGATTCTAACCTTTTTGTAAGCCATGGATTGAGTGATGGTTTCTTTGAATTATTTTGGAAATTATATGGTTTGTTTTAAGATTGGTTTTGAATTATGTATTATGTAGGGGTTTTTACGTGATTTATTCTGGTAAGCATATGAGTGGTTTAAAATGGGTTTTAAGGCTATGATGTGATTATTGAGGCTTTGATTGATCTATTTTTTATAATCAAGTTATATGTTTTATTGATGGGATTTGTAAGTGTCATGGTTTGTTATCATATTCATTACATGGCATATGGCATCTACATCTCATGCATGGCATGGGAGGGATATGGTATGGGAAGGATGAAATGAAACCGGAGTCCATGCTCCGTCGGGGCGACCGAGAAGCAGCCATGGGGATAGCCTGATAGGCTATAATCGGAGACCATGCTCCGTCGGGGCGACCGAGAAGCAAGCATGGGGATATCTTGATGTGTTTCATCTATCAAGAGGAATATTATGAGAAATAACCAGAGTCCATGCGCCGTCGGGGCGACCGAGAACAAGCATGGGGATAGCCTAATAGGCTATAACCGGTGTCCATGCTCCATCGAGGCGACCGAGAATAGGCATGGGGATAGCCTAATAGGCTATAACCGGAGTCCATGCTCCGTCGGGGCGACCTAGAAATAAGCATGGGAACACCTTGACGAGGCCTTACTTCAAGGGGGATACAGTGTGATTGGTTATATCTTGACAAGGTTTTGCCGTCAAGGGGGATACAGTATGATTGGTTATATCTTGACGAGGTTTTTTCGTCAAGGGGGATATGGCATCATGATAGTAAGGATGATGGGTGGGATAAATGACATAAGACACCCATGGCATGGCATTCACTTTCTATTTTTCATTATATGATTATCTGTATGCTTGTTATCACTAATCCATGTGTTAGCTCTACTCGGAGTCCTATTGGGCGTGTTGTCTAACGCCCTACTTCTACCCTAGCTGATAACACAGGAGACGGCGGAGCAGAAGGACGAGATGGGAGCCAAACTTAGGAGCTTGGGGAGACAGACTATTTAGTTTATTCAAGTTTAATTTGGAAATGTATTTGATAGCTTAGCTCGTTGGGATGTAATATTTTAGATTAATTGCTATGTTTTGGATATTATGTTGTTGAGGTATTTTTGTAATTAAATGAAGGTATCTCCCCTGCTATCTCAAATTTGAGGACAGTCTTTATTGTAATTCCGCACGTAGTTTAATATTCCGCGAGCTACGTCTACGTGTGAATCATTCTCCGTGAACTTCGTTCCACGCACGCGTAGGGTTGGCCAGTGAAGGGCCAGGCTTTAGAAGCTCGGACTTAACTCGCGTCGTGACGTTCGCGCCCTTTGTCACTATTCAAAAAAAAAATAGACTCTGATTTCGGTGAAAAGGGGCGGGCGTTACATCGCTTGGACTCAAGTAAAATGATTATAAAAATGCTAAACTTTGACCCCGTTCCATAATATGAATAGTACGGCATAAGTGGCCCAAAAAGCTCCTGGGAAGGTCCTGAAACTCTGCGCAGAGAGAGGAGACCACACTCCACCGATAGCCTCTGTTAATTTGTGGATGGGTAATAGCACCCTGGTGGTTACCGGTTCAAATGTTGTGGACATAAGTGGCCAATATTGTAAATTATTATTTGAAGTGAAAGTTATGATCTGATACATGGGAATGGGTGGGCATATCATTGATGCATGGCACCCGTGGCATATTATTTTATGATTTTTGACTTATCAGAATTTGGTATGTCTTCTGTCTTGTATTTGAGAAACATGTATTATTCATATTTTGAGATCTTCTCCATTATCAGCTTTATTATATGTTATTATGATATCTCACAATTTGTGCATTTTGTGATCGGAATTTCCTACTGGGCAAGTTGATTAAGCCCATACATTTTTCCCTAGATGTTAACACTGATTGGGTAAATGAGAAGAAGTTGGACACAGTGATAGTCATGCTTGACGAAGAAATGGATGCAGAAATGCTGGAAGATATCATAGTTCTTATTGTGGCATTTTGATAGAATTATATAATTTCATAGGATCATTGATGTAATAACTTAGATGACTTCTATTTTGGATATGGTTTGACATTTTGATTTATTTGGTTAAGTAATTTTTCACTTTTCTATCAAATGTTTAATAACATAATTCCGCAAAATTTTATTTCCGCATATGTTATTTCTGCAGTATTGTGCTGGCACATACACATATGTTTGGTGAGCTGACTCACTTATGTGCTAGAATTGGGCCAGTCGAGGGTTGGTTCTTTGGACTTGAACTCGGCTCGCGTCATGACGTATCTGTCCCTTTCCCGTTAAAAAAAATATACTCTGATTTAATCAATGGAAAAAGGGTTGGTTGTTACAACAAGATCGACCCATCATGGTCATAGACTGGTCGGCCTGTTTGACAAAGGTTTTGGATCACGAGAACTGTCGTTCTTGGTGTGCCTCTGATTGAGAGTCTTGTATGCACTGACCCCTCGGTGAAAGGTTGAAACGACGTCTCGTGGTCAACAACTATTCGATAAAGAATTATGAGTTCTGGAACTTAGAACTCAGGTGGACTCTCGAGAAAACATACACATCGGTAATACACACCGGTCGAGAGTACCAGGACCGACACCTCGTTAAAGGGCGACAGGTCGTTTTGGGTAAGACTAGTTTCTGGATCTGAAACTCTGTCAGCATGGTGTTGCCCAGACCGAGCCTCTTTTATGGACCGACCTCACGGTGCCATGACTGTCAACCCATCAGTAACACAAACATGTCGGTCAAATATAAATTGTGCTGTTGAAACAACATTTAATGCTCAACGGTCGGACAATTGAACAGTAATATTTTTAGTCACCGACCCCTCGGTGCGCCCGACCTGTCGGCACTGGACTTTTCCAAAAACCTGGTTGCCTTCTCTATAAATACCAAACTTTGTACAACCAGTTAATATCCTTTGGAAAAAAAGTTGAGACCTATCATTACCATTGAGCTTACACAAGGGCCAACGAAAGGATCACTCTCTCATGAGCTTATACATGGGGTATCCAATACAACCAATCTTGTTGATTGAGTTTGTGAAAAGAGAGAGGAAAGAGGGACAAGAATACACATCTAGGAAAGATATTGGCAAAACCAATTTCCTAGAGGACTCCCGAATACTTGTGATTTCTTAACACGGAGGTACATCTTCATCATCAAAAGAACGACAAGTGGGAGGATCTTCGAGAAGCACACATCATCGAGAGAGAGAGCTTCAAAGACAAGTGCTTCTTAGTTTTAATTTTATTTAAAACCCTTTTCATGTTAACGTGGATTAAGGACACTTGGCTCTGGAACCAATATAAAAAATGTAACACCCCGATTTTTCAAAGATATCAATATTTACGAAAATGCCATTGAAATGGTGAATTAAAGAGATATGAATCTTAGATGGGTAAATGTTGGGTCAATTGCCCAACGGATGGTAGATGTGGATCAATGGAAATAAATGGCTAAGAATTGAGTCAATAGCCCAATTATGATCCAATGGATCAAGGATAGAATTTGGGTTGGAAATAATTGGGTATGTGTCATTAAATGGGTCAACTACCCATTTGGGACCCAATGGGTTGTGGTGGACTTGTTTGACCATTGGGTGAGCTCAAATTTAACTGGGTTAGTCTGAATTGAATGGGAGTCCAATGAAGGGTAAATGGGTAAGCTATGTGCAATTGGGTAAACATTTAAATGGGTAAAACACATTTAAATGCATAATTGACATTTAAATGGGTCATGGCACCTAATTGGGTCAAGGAGTTCAATGGGGACCCAATGGGTCAAGCTTGACCAAATTGACCATCGAGTGAGCTCAAAGGTTGAGTTAAATTAGGTTGAGTTGATCCATGAGTTTACTTGAGTCAAGTGGGAAGTGTGTTAAGTGGAAATTGAGTTCAAAAGAGTTAAGTTAATTAAGTTGAGTTGAGATGAGTGAGCTGAGCTGAATTGAGTTGAATGAGTGAGATTGGAAGATATGGAGACCCTCATCTCAAGTGAGTCAAGTGAGGAGATGAGGGGTTGAACTTGTTTCAAGGACAAGTAATGGCATACACGTTGGAGAGGTAGCCCTTGCTTAAACTTCAATGAAGGTGGGCTGATTAATGGGAGTGCACAAACCACAATGAGATAGGATTTTCCATCTCATGGAATGAAACCCAAGAAGCACAATCCAAGATGTACACGTTGGGAGTGCTAAGGGATGCCTTGGTTTGTGTCAAAGGTCTCCTTGGTTAAGCCAAGGGACACCTTGAACAAACCAAGAAGTAAAGATGGGAAAGGGAAAGGACTTGGGCTAATTATAAAAGGGGTACAACAAGGGGCACTTCACACCCCTTGGCCGACCCCTTCATTGAGGAATTTCCATCTCATTCTCTTCTCTTCTCTCTTCCACTCTCTCCCACGTTTTACCTTTAGAGGACCAGTAAAGCATCAAGGAAGGAGAAGGATTAAGGATGGAATTGAAAGAAGTTGGGGCTGATTTCAAAGAAATACTACAAAAGAGGCACACAACATCATCTGGCTGAATTTTACATCTCAAGAAGCATTGAGTTTCATCTCTCCCCCTCTCTCAAAACCTACCTCCTTGGGCGAACCAGCCCTTGGTGATTTCATCATTGATCAAAGCTCACAATCGGTTAAAGGATCAAAGGAGCAAGAAGGGAGGAAGAAAGGATCAAAGGCAAGAAGAGAGGCTAAGAAGATTGGTAAGTACTCCATGAAATTTGGTTAAATAAATTGGTAAAGGGAGCATGATCCGGCCATTGTATGGCCGAATCTATAAAGGGTTTAAATTATGGATGATGATGTTTAAAAGGGTAGAAACATGGATCATAGGGTTCGGCCACTTTGGATGGCCGAACCCCATGAAATGATTTGGTTATTTTGATGGTTTTTGAGAGTTAAAAACCATGCAATGTTATGGAGGTTTTTAGGTGTTTTAATTGGAGTTAAGATTAATGTTTAGGTTGGCTATGGCAAGGCTGAACCATATTATGATTATGGTTAAAATGTTGGGTATTAAACCATGCATGATTATTAGAAGGTTTGAATCAAGAGAACCATAGGGTTCGGCCATACATGACCATTTTATGGGTATTTGGATTTAAGAATGTGTTTAGAAATCATTGTTGGTTTTATGATGTTTTAAAAGGGTTAACATAGATGGAAAAATGATAGACTTGGATGGTTAAGATTTATCAAAAAGAATGGCAAAAAAAGGAGAACCAAAACCAAAGGGGTGAGGTTCGGCCATGGTGTATGGCCGAACCCCACCAAGTGATAAATATGGGGTTTTGTTTTAAAAGGTTTAAAAATATTCCAATGAATAGAGTTATGAGATCCATTCTTAGATGGATAAAGATTTTAATGGATTAAAGGAATAATAGAGTTCGGCCATGTACAGGGCCGAACCCCATAGAGTGACAATGGTGAATGGTTAAGGACTAGATAGTTAAATGGATGGATTGATAATTAGTCCTATGTATAAAGGATTAAAGGACTAATTTAAAGATGGTGAGGTTCGGCCATGTTATATGGCCGAACCCCACTAAGGTGGACTGTTGTGGACTTTGATTATTAAGCAAAAATTAAACAAGGGTTTCTAGTGGCAATATTGTAAATATGGAATGAAATGATCAAAGGAATTGAAGAAGGGATCAAAACCAAAGTGGTAAGGTTTGGCCATGTTGTATGGCCGAACCCTACCAAAGTATGTTTGTAGTTGCAGGTGTTCTATGGTGTTGATTAAATGAAAATAAATATCAAATACAAGTGGGTGAGGTTTGGCCACGGGGTATGGCCGAACCCCACAAGTTGGTTTTTGGGACTTAGAATTAATTGGAAATCAAAAGATTATGTGTTTAACTTGCAGATATATAAACAAGGTGACGGGACCTCACAAACGGCGTAAGACCGTGAGCAGTTGCCGGATTAAGAAGCAAAGGACACTGGAGCGGTCTTTTGGTAGGATTCCTACATCATTGAAACCATGGATATGTATTATGTACTTTTGATGATTTTATTTCATGTTTGATAAGTTATTTTGGTATTAAACAATATGTTGCAATTGTGGGATTTTCATGCTATGTTTTGTAATATTCTATGGCATGTTGACATTTGCATCTCATGCATGGCATGGAAGGGATGTTATGCAACCGGAGCCCGCACTCTGTCGGAATGTTTGTGATGCAACTGTGGGGCCTCCTTAGGTGATGAGAGTCCCACCAGGAGGAAAATACCTTGATGATGAGAGTCCCATCAAGAGTATACCATATGTATTGCGACCTTGGTGATGAGAGTCCCACCAGGAAGATACCTTGATGATGAGAGTTCCATCATGAGTATACCATGTGTTTTACGATGGGAGGGACTCATTCCATATGATAGCATGGCATGACATTCAATCGCATGATTATGATCTTTATTATCATGCAAGGTTTCTAGTTTTCATCTGTATGATTGGATCTCTATTATCATACATGATTTTAGATACGATGTTTTATAAGTATGATATGGTATATTATATCTGGATTTTATATACAAACCCATGCGTTAGCCCTAATTGGAATACCTACTGGGCCCGTTGTTCTACGCCCTACTTCTACCCTAGTGGATGACACAGGAAGGGAACAGAACGAGGACGTGATTGGTGCTTGGATGTGTGCTCGGATGATTAATCTATATGTTGTTCAGAATTGTATTAACATTGATTTATTTACTATGGATTGGTTGTTAATATTTATTAAGTGATGGATGTATTTTGCTATCTCATATGGAATAGGATTGTTATCCTATTGTTATTCCACATATATGTTTTATTCCGCAAGTTAGTTTGAGTACGTGTGAACTATTTTAGTGGACTTGGTCCACGTACACGTATGGTTCGCCAATTAAGGGTCGCACTTTGGAAGTCCGGACTTAGCTCGCGTAGTGACGTTCCCTGCTCTCTTCCACTTTACTGATTTTATTTTTTAAAAAAAATAGACTCTGATTTTTTGGAAGGGTGGAAAAGGGCGGCGTTACAGTTGGTATCAGAGCGAAATGGGAAGTTGATTCTTCAAAGTAAGATTAAGACAGTTTCATGTCTCACTGACAGATAAGAATCTCAACTGAGCGACTCTTCGGAGTCCGCTAACTGGGGGCCGGATTAATTTACTTCGATAGACTCAGACTGAACATTCAATCTGAGAACAAAAAGGAATGATAGAAAAGGAAGTACAGTCACCATAAATTGGAATTATCAAACATAGCAAAATAGGATATGCTTCCCTAATATCCCCAAATTGAGAAGTGATACATGATATTTAGGTAGGTTTTTCTCGAGAATAGGAGAACATCAGGATTTCCCCAAATTGAGAAAGGATACTTGATACTTAGGAAGTTTCCCCCAAAACAAAGAAATACAAAGAGTGCTTATTTGGCAATTTCCCTAAAGTATGAAGAACACAAAACTTTACATAGAAGTTAAGCCAATCGATGTTTCCATGACTTAAGAAAACGCCTCCAAAGGAAGAACAAATGCAACAGCACCAACAAAAGGAAGAAGGACATAACGGAGAGGGTCAGGACAGTGCAAACATTCCTAAAGTGCCTCCTGAATTACGGAACCTAGTACAGGCGGTGGTCACTTCCGTTCTACAGCAACTCGTGAGCGGAAATGGAGACACAAACCCCAATAAAACACATGACCGAAAAGGTCAGGGTGGGGGAAATATTTTTTGCCCTCGCAAAAAATTCAAACCCTACTTTTGGAGATCTTCAGCCTTTACTGGTTCCACTGGAAGTTCCTGTTTCCGATGTGGTCAGCAGGGCCATTTCAAAAGAGAGTGTTCACAGAATGGTAGATCTCCTCATTCTTGTTTCCGATGTGGTCAGCAAGGCCATTTCCAAAGAGAGTGTCCACAGAAGAAAAGATCTCCTTACTTCAGGGGTTCTCTCCTTAGTCCGGCTCAACCAGCTCAGTCACAAGAATCTAAACGACTGAATACCTTGACTTCTCCTCTAGAGACAGTGGAGCATGCGGTAATTCAAGGGTCCCCTACAGAAGATTAGCCTAAGGAGTGGAAAAAGAATGTTGGGGAAAAGGGAAAGATTTTGTAAGGATTGTAGTTACGTAACAAAGGGTTTTATTCTAACCCTACCAATCCTTGTATGTGATGAAAGTTTGAATGATTTTCAATAAAGCATGAAAACTTAAGAGTTTATGAGGATTTTGGTACTGAGATGTAGGTGACAAGGTCACTTGATTTTATTGAGGTGCATGGATGCGCAGAGCTAGGTACTATTTTACCCCGTGGGGGTGTTGCTAGCTTCGTAAGACGCGGATCGACAGCCTTAGACCTTGGCTGAATCACCCTTGGGGTGAAGGGATGCAGGGCAAGGTAGACCGGATCACGTTGGACGTGGGTTTTCCGCTTAGTAAGTCATGGGCCCTAAAGTCTTGCTGGGGTCGGGATACATTTTTGATTGGATATTGTTACCACAGTCATTTAGTGATTCAATCGAGTGTCATACCTACAGATAGAATATCTCAGGGTAGATGATGTGCCCTGGATTAATTATGCCGAAGGATGGATTAGTTATACCCATGAATGGATTATACCCATAGGAGGGTTATATTCATGGATGGTTATTTGTAACGTCCCGCCCTCTCCGAGAAATCAGAGTCTAATTTTTTTTTTAAATAATAATATAACATCGGAAGAGATCGGGCGGCGTCACGACGCGAGCTAAGTTCGGACTATCCAAGTCCGACCCTTAATTGGCCACTCATGTGTGCGTGGCCCGATCATAGCAAATAACCACATTATTACATGCCCATAAAAATGTATTCAAATAACAACAATTATAAATCCAATCTAGTACTTAAGCATTTACGCTTGGCTCCCCTCCTTGTCATCAACCTTTTCTTTCCCCTTCCTTGTTCCTGCATTCTCTTCTGAGGATAGAATTAGGGCATTAGATCAACTCGCCCAGTAGGTTCCCGATCAGGGCTACCACATGGTTAGCTTACAAAACATGCATATATCAAATATATGATTATCAAAAACAGGTAAATCAATGCTATGAAATATGCACATGTAATGAGTCCCTCCCAACATGCATATACATAGCCATCACTTGATGTGACTCTCACCGTCAAGGTAAATCATAGTAACATTTCTCCTGGCGGGACCTGCATCGCCTAAGGAGACCAATGTATTTCTCATCATCATAACATTTCTCCTGGCGGGACCTGCATCGCCTAAGGAGACCAATGTATTATCATCATCATGATACTACTCCTGGCGGGACCTACATCGCCTAAGGAGGTTTCACAGTTGCATCTGTAACACCCCGATTTCTCAATGAAGTGGATAATTACAAAAATGCCCCTGATGTGTTAAATTAATTATTTGAGATGTCAAATAAGGAAATGGTGGGGCCCATTGCTCAAATTAAGATCATATGAGCACATTATAAAGCTCAAGTTCGATTGGATTGATAATGAACATCAATTGGGTCGAAAATGGCTAAATGGGTCAAATGGCCCAATTGGACCTAATGGGTCAAAATGGATGATTTGACCATTGTGTAAGCTCAAATTAAATGGGGTCAAGCTGAACTGATTGGAAATCAAGTATAGCAAAAATGGGTAGGCTTGATGCATAAGTGAAAACCATTTAAAAGTGGCAAAATCAGCCCATTAATGGGTCATGTTGTCAAAACGGGTCAAGGGGCTGATTGGGGACCCCATGGGTCGGGTTGACCAAGTTGACCACGGATGACCATGTGGGCCCTCAATTGAACTCAAGAATGAGTTAGTTCAGCTTGAGTTGGAATGATTTGAAGTGAGTTTGTTTTAAGAAAAGAGTTGACTCAAATATGGAGCATTAAATGTGATGAGTTGGATGAGTTGGTTTAGAATAAAAATATCATGAGTTAAGTGAGTCAATAGGAGGTGGAAATGAGTTGTAATCTCACACAACACTTGATCAGAATCAATCTCAGCCGTTGGTATGAAGAGGTGCCTTGGCAAAGCCAAGGGACACCAAGGTTGGGCGGCGCCCATCCATTGAATGGATGCATTGTTTCATTTCCCAATGGGTGCAACGTTTGGCACCAAGGGTTGTCTTGGTTGACACCCAACATCCCTTCGTTTTTGGCAAGAGTAAAGAGGGAGGATGAATGGGAGTTGGGGGCTGAAACTACAAAAGGAAAATATTAACATACTTGGCCGATTTTTACTTTGGAAATCCGAGAATTCCCATCTCTCTCTCTCCCTCTCTCCAATTCGTTTTTCCTGGCTGAAACAGCAGAGGTTTTGGCACTAGTTATGCAAGCTTAAACCAGCAAAGAATTAAGGAAGAAAGGAAGAAATAAAAGGGAGGAAGCAAGGATCTTAGACAAAGGAAGTTTGGTAAGTATTTATGTATTATTTTTGCTTAATAACTGGAATAAATGGGGTGTGTATTGGGCCATGGTTATGGCCGAATACACCAAGGTTTTAACCTTAATTAATAGAGGTTTTAAAATGGTAAAGATGACCATTGGGTTCGGCCACCATGGAGGGCCGAACCCCATGTAAAAGATTGGTTGGTTTTCATGTTTTGAAACATGGAAACCATGGAGTTGTTGTGGACTGTTTTTGAGTTTTATTTGAGATTCAAATGTATGTTTTAAAGAGGATTAAAAAATGGATTTGAATGACATAAGGACTGAGGTTAACATGGGTCTAAAACAGTGGTTTAGAACTGATGAAATGGACCATTATGATCGGCCATCTTGGATGGCCGAATCCCATGAAGTATGATGGTCATTTGGACAAGTTGATGGACTTAGTTGGATGGTTTTGAGAGGTAAAAATACAACAATGTTATACTGATATTATATGTTAATATGACACCTAAAACATGTTTGAAAGACCAAAACATGGACATAGGGTTCGGCCACCTTGGATAGTCGAACCCCATGTAAGTTTTTGATGATTTTGGTGAGTTAAAAACCGTATAAAGTTATGGTGTTCTTATGGCAATAAATGGATTAACATGTGTACTGTTTTGGGTGGTTTATTATGCGGCTGAACCATGTATAATTCATGGTTGAGTTAGCATGATTAAACCATTAGTAATCATGGTTATTATTGGATCAAGTGACCCCTAGGGTTCGGCTATGAGTATGTCCGAACCCCATGGGGCTGTTTTTGAGATAAATGGACTGTTTTGGATGGGAGGTTATGGTTGTTTTAATTAAGGAATCATACATGATAAGTTATGGACTATGTGTAAGAAAATAATCAACCATTGATGATGATGGATTATGGGATGAAAATCCATAGGATGTGGTTCGGCCATGTAGTATGGCCGAACCCCATCAACAATTATTTGATGGAATGGGTTAAGTAACTAAGAGTTGATTAAATGAAAAAGGAAGTTAAATCCTAAGTTGGTAATGTTCGGCCAAGGGCATAGCCGAACCCCACATGATGTGGTTGGGTCTTAGGTATGAATGAATAAGAAATTGATAGTATGATATGCTGATTGTTATATGGACAAGGTACCGGAAGTTGAATGATGTGCGAGTCGTGACCAGGTGACGCTAAAGAAAGATCAAGTACCGAAGTGAATCTTCAGTAGGTTTCCTACCTACTTGTAACCACATTTACACCTGTTTTTATGAAGGGTTTTATGAGATATTGACATACTATTACTTACCATATTTTGAATGATGAATTATGCATTTACAACTGACATACAAAGCATTGACATCTCATGCATGGACATGGGATGATGATTGAGGTTATACAGTGTTGGAATTATGAGTTACGTCCTCCTTAGGCGATGAGAGTCCCACCAGGAGGAGTAACATGATGATCATAGTCACATTGGTCTCCTTAGGCAATGAGAGTCCCGCCAGGAGGACTAATATGTGATATGAATCAACTCAATGATGAAGCGTCTTTCCACAGGTAACAAGGATTACTGTGGATTACCTTATCATGTGAGACTCAGATGGAAGTGTATTGTGATTTACCTTGACGGTGCGAGGCACGTCAAGTGATGGCTATGAATGTACATGATGGGAGACTCATTGCATGTGCATACTTCATAGCATTGTTTTACCTGTTTTTGATGATCATGTACTATGATATATATGCATGTTTTATATGCTAACATGTGGTAGCCCTGATTCGGGAACCTACTGGGCGCGTTGATCTAACGCCCTAATTCTATCCTCAGAGGAGAATGCAGGTACAAAGAAGGGGAAAGAGAAAGTTGATGACCTGGAGGGGAGCCAAGCCTAAGCGCTTGAATGTTGAACTGGACTTCTTATTTACTGTTATTTGAATTATATTTTTGATGGACATGTAATAAGTTATACTTTGCTATGGTTTGATTAGGCTTATAAACTATGGATGGTTGGTTAGGTTAATTAATATTTGAGACTGTTACTTGCTATCTTTTCATATTATTTCCGTAGTTAATCTAGGTTATTTCGCATGTTGTTGTTAGTTCCATGTGTGATTTATTATCATGGTGTAGTCCATGTACACATGGGTGGCCAGTTAAGGTTCAGACTTGAGTAGTCTGAACTTAACTCACGTCGTGACGCCCCCCGCTCTCTTCCACTCTGTGTTTCTTTCAAAAGAAATTTTCAGACTCTGATTTTCGGAAGGGGTGGGGCATTACAGCATCACAGCATATCACCGGAGTGTGAGCTCCGGGTTCCACAATCATCATCCCATGCCATGCATGAGATGTCAATGCATTGTATGTCATTTGTAAACACATATTTCATCATTTGAAACCACATTTAAAATATAAATCAATTACAACATATCTCACAAAACATAATAAAACCAAATCATAATTGTAGTTACAAGTAGGTAGGAAACCTACTGAAGATTAGCTTCGGTAATTGTTCTTTTTCACTGGATTACGACTCGCACGCCGCTAAAGAGATCCGTCACCTTAATCACATAAACTACGAATCAGTTTCTGTAATAGCCCGAATTTTTAAATCAACATATATATGCCATTTATTTATTTTAATAATGAAAAAAATTGGAATTTTGATGTTATGGATGTTAAATGGATCAAATTTTGGGGCAAGGGCCCAAGTATGGTCCAATGGACCATGGATTGGATGGAATTCACTTAAGGGGTTAATAATGGTCAAAGTGGGCCCGATAACCATTTGGGACCCAATGGGTCAAAATGAGTCAAACTCTAAGGTAAATGATAGAAAATAATTTAATTGGGCCATGGGCCCAATGGTGACCCAATTAATTGAAATGGGTTGAATTGGAGTTAAACCACCTAAGTTAATGATGAGATGGTTAAGATGGCATAACCAATGGGGCCCACCTCCATCTCACCAAGTGAGGTGGCGTGTGGACCAAGGAAAAAGGTGGGGCCGACCATCATGGTTGACTTGGTCAACCATGGATAAGTTAAGGGGACTAAGGTGGATTAAAGTAAATTAAGTTGATTAAATTATTTTAAATCATCTAATTAAGATTAATGGGGTTTAAGTGACGTGGCCGAATGGGGCCCACCTCCACCTCATCAAGTGAGGTGGCGGGTAGACTAAGAATTGGTGGGGCCAACCACCATGGTTGACTTGGTCAACCATGGGTGGATTCGTGGAGAAGAATTAAGGAGATTAGATGGAATTAAATGATGTAATTAAGGGACCTAAATTAAAGTATCAAATTAATCAAATGAATTAATTAAATACTTAGGTTAGTCAAATAAGTCAAAGGAGGAGTCAAAGGGGTGGTTTCATCTCATCGAAACCACCCAAACCACTCATTCAAACACACACAAAACCGTTGGCATGTGGGGTGGTTTCCTCCCAACCACCACCACCAAAGGCATGAGAGCCCATACCCCTCTCCATGATGGGTAGTCAATGGACTTGATGGGAAGACCAAACCACCCACCTTAAAGACTCAAAACCGTTGGCATGGTGGTGGTTTCATCCCAACCACCACCACCACCAAGGACATGCAAGCCATGCTTACCAATGTTGGTTGGTCAAATGGAATGATGGAGGAGTGTAACCCAAGCCACCAAGATGAGATGGGAATGGGTCTAGAGTCCCATCTCATCTCCATCTCTTCATTCCCTCTCCCAAAACCGTCCTCTCTCCCTCTCCCATGGAAAACACTAAGAAAGAAGAAGAAACTTAGAAGAAAAGAAGGAAAAAACTAGGATTGGCCGACCACCACTTCAAGACCCAAGCTTGAGATGATTTTCCATCCCCTCCTCCCCTCTCCCTCACTCAAAATCTAAACCTACCTTAGCCGAACCCTAACCATGGAGACTCCATCTTGATCAAGCACATAGTGGCCGAACAACAAGGAGAAGAAGAAGAGAAAGGGCTAAGGAAATCAAAAGGACAAAGAAAGGCCGGAGGAGTCGTCGGTGTGGTAAGAAATTCTTAAACAAGAATTTATATTTTTTAAAGGTTAAGATGTGTTTGTGGAATCCATTTCTTAGAATGGATGGTGGCCACAAATGTTATGGGCCTTAGATCTAAGATCCATCCAATGATAAGATGAGAAATGGATGAAATGGGAGAGATAGATTAAGAAAAATAAATAAATGGATTAAGCATGGAAGTATGGGTTTTTGAATGAATTGATGGACCATAGGGTTCGGCCATGTAGTATGGAGAACCCCATGGTAAGTGGTTGATGATTTTAATTAGGGTTTTTAAGTTTAAAGCCATGGAGAATGATTATGATGTTTAGGGTTGTAAATGATTAAATGTCGGAAAAATTTAAAGGGGTTTAAATGAGGAAAAATCATGGAGTGTGTGAATGATTTGTGGCCTCAAGAGGCATAGGAAAATGATGAATCATGAACCATGGGTTCGGCCATAGTGTATGACCGAACCCTATGGTGATGGAATGATGTACTCAATGGTTATAAAAGTATGGAAATTAATGGAGAAGGTTAATGGTAATTAAGTGGATTTTTTTCTTAGTATTTTAAACAAGGTTTAAATGGGTGGAAATGAAGTTTTAAAAATAAAAACCATGGACCATGGGTTCGGCCATGGTACATGGCCGAACCCCATGGGGAGACTTTGAGGAATTTGGTGTTTTCGGAGCCAAGAAAAATGAAATGGAATGATGGTTAAATTAATGAACCAAAGTGTACCTCATGATGATTAATGAAGGATGATTTAAATGTATGATTTAAATTCATTTATGGTAAGACCAAATGAGATAAAATGGACCCAAGAAAAATGGGAAAAAGGCATCATGGGTTCGGCCATGGTGTATGGCCGAACCCATGACCCATTGGTAGGTCATGTTATGGGCTAAAAATTGAATTATGTATGGGAGTAGATGATTGGAAAATTAATTAAATTAAGTGGCTGATTTTAGGGATGTTATGTCATGGTTAATGAATCATTAATGGGGCTAAGCATATGGATGAATTATGGACAAAAATGTACATGGATGGAGGAAATACCAAACCATGGAAGTGTAGTGGCAAAACCGTAATTCTTGAACCACAATGAAGAACTACCATGGCCGAACCCCATGTAGGTTGGACATGAACTTGGATGCATTAAGATGATATTATGAATGATTAAATGAAGCTTAGGGTTGCTGCCTTTTAGGCTCACAAAATTAGAATGTTTAAATGGAAGAATTTGGAATTATGTATGTGTTTAAATCAATGGAAAATAAGGCTAAGTTAAGGGCTGATTTTGATAACCTTGTAACATAATTAGGAATCATTAATGGATCTAAGGTTGTGATCAGTTAGGGACTTAATCATGGATAAAATATGGACTAATTTGGTAAATGTATAATAAGGTATCGGGACGTCGCAAACGATACGCGATCGACGACCGGATTATCGAACGAAAACGTAAAGGGAAGCTAAGTGGTATTCGATAGGATTCCTACCTTTTTGTAAGCCGTGGATTATGTGTATGTGATGGTTTCCTCGTTTTATTTCGGTAATTATACGATTTATTTTAAGATGGGTTTTAAATGCTATGGATTATACTTAAATGCTATGGATGGTATTTTAAATGCTATGGTTTATATTTTAATGCTATGGATGATATTTTTAAGGCTATGGATTATATTACAATGCTATGGATTTTATATTAAGGATATGAATTATATATATACTACATAGCATAATGCACTTAAATCTCATGCATGGCATGGGCGGGAAAATAAAGGAACCGGAGTCCATGCTCCATCGGGACGACCGAGAAGCAAACATGGGGACACCTTGACGAGGTTTTGCCGTCAAGGGGGATATGACATTGTATGATAATATGGATGATGGGTGGGACACATGACATAGGCACCCATGGCATGGCATTCTTTTTATGATGTTATTATATTGTTATCGGTATGCTTGTTATCACTAATCCACGTGCTAGCCCTACTCGGGGTCCTACTGGGCGCGTTGTCTAACGCCCTACTTCTACCTTAGCTGATGACGCAGGAGACGGCGGAATCAGTGGACGAGACGCGAGCCAACCTTAGGAGCTTAGGAGAGCTGCTACTTAGTTTTATTTAAGTTTTATTTTGGAAATGTAATTTAAGTAGCTTAGCTTGTCGGATTGTAATAATTATTGTTTCTTGCCATCGTTTGGACTGTACTATGGACGTTATCCTTTTTAGATATAATAATGAACATAGGGGTATTTTAGTAATTTAAGCACCGTATTTCCTTGCTATCTAAAACTGGTAGGACAGTCTCTATTAAAATGTTCCGCATATAATTATATTCCGCGAGCTTAGTTTCTACTCATAAACCATTCTCGTGGACTTCGTTCCGCGCACGCGTAGGGTTGGCCAGTTGAGGGCCGGGTTTTAGAAGCTCGGACTTAACTCGCGTCGTGACGTCCGCGCCCTTGTCACTATTCATTTAAAAAAAAAATAGACTTTGATTTTCGGTGAAAAGGGGCGGGCATTACAGTTTCGATCCCAAGCATTTATCTTTGATGGGGTTCGGCCATACAACATGGCCGAACCTCATTATCTAAATTTGGTCCTTAATTCATCTCTTGGTCACTAACCTTAGTCACCAAACTGCCATTGGTTCCAATACTCAATTATATCACATTTTAACCTTTATAACTACCAATCAATTCCATGAAACGAATCCACACAAGACCCATAGTTATGGTCCATGGGGTTCGGCCCTACACATGACCGAACCCTATGGCTTTCCCATTTAAACTTCCATGTCCCAATCTTAGCCATAGGACCCCATAGTTTGACCATGAAATGGCCGACCCATGACTTGTCCAATTGTTCACATAAAAATCCTTTACCAACCACACAAGATGTTCCATGATCTTTAGATTTGAAACAATTGAATCCACAAAACAGTCCACATAAAATGTTCCATGGGGTTCGGCCATACACATGGCCGAACCCAATGGCTCCCTTGGTTCAATTGGTCCATCATCTATCCATGATTTGAATCAGCAACTTAACCATAACATTGACATGGTTCAGCCATATATTGGCTGACCAAAACCAGTAAATTTATCTTCATTTAAATCACATAAAAACCCCATGGTAATGTATGGATTTTATCTCTCAAAACCATCATCATTAACCATAAAATTATCACACCATTTCATGGGGTTCGGCCATGCTCATTGGCCGAACCCTATGGCCTTTGATTTGACCCTCTTAAACATTCATCTTATGTTTAATCTAATCATCCAAAACAGTACATCATTTGCATGGTTTTAACTTACAAAAACCATCAAAATTCCAACATCATTTCATGAGGTTCGGCCATCCAAGGTGGCCGAACCCAACGATCCCTTTCATCATTTTATACCCAAGGTTTAGACCCATGATACATTCAGCCATTCATGACATCAAAATCCATGTTTTAAACTTTTTTAAAACATGCATTTTAAGTCTAATAAAAACATCTAAAACAGTCCCTCAATTGCATGGTTTCATGTTTCAAAGACCATCAAAACAAACCAATTATTTCCATGGGTTCGGCCCTCCAAGGTGGCCGAACCCAATGATCCCTTTTATAATTTTTAAACCTCCATTACCCAAGGTTTAAACATTGATGCATTCAGCCATACCCATGGCCCAATAAATGTTCCATTTGTTCCATCTTATTAAACAAAATACCCATGGGAATACTTACCAAATTCCAAGCTTTTCTTCTTGCCTTTGCTCTTTACTTCCTATCTTTCTTAGCATCCCTTCCTTTGCTGGTTTATGCTTGATCAATTGGTGCAAACACCACTGCTGGTTCAGCCAAGAGAAAGAGTTTGGAGAGAGGGAGAGAGATGGGGATTCTTAAGATTTTCTATGTGAAAATTGGCCAAATGAGGTGGTCTATCTCTTTTGTAATTCAGCCACTTAATCCATTCATTTCCCTCTTAAACTCTTGCTCATTTCAAAGGGACACTTGGTACAACCAAGACACCCATTGACACCCACCAATGTAACCATTCAGCTTCCCATGTATCTCCACCAATTCCCATGCATTTCCATTTAAAATTTGGCATGGAAATCACCATAACAAGTCCCCAACGTGTGGGACTTGTTTTGGTTTGTATGAGATCAAAACACCTCCTCATATTCCACTTAACTCACTGAATTTACGGCCCATTTGATTTCCATTTTGACTCACTCAACTCAATGGCTTAACTCACCACATTAAATACCATACATTAATTATACTTGAGTCAACCCAACAATTTAATTTAAATGCAACTCATTCCAATCCAACTCAATCTGATTTGACTCAATATTGAGCTCATTTGAGGGCCCACACGGTCAGCCGTGGTCAAACTTAGTCAACCCGACCCATTGGGTCCCCATTTAGCTCCTTGACCCGTTTTGACAACATGACCCACTCATGGGCTGTTTTAGCCATTTTTAGTGGTTTTCATATGTGCATCAAGCCTACCCATTTATGCTCCACTTAATTTCCAATCAATTCAGTTTAACCCCATTAAATTTGGGCTCACCCAATGGTCTAATAAGTCCATTATGACCCATTGGATCCAATTGGGTCCTTTGACCCAATTAACCATATTGACCCAAATTGATGTACATTACCCATCCAATCAAATTTGACATTTATAATGTGTTCATAAGGTCTTAACTTGAGCAATGGGCCCCACTATTTTCTCATTTAACATCATAATTAATAAATTTACCAATCCAGGGGCATTTTTGTAATTATCCATCTCATTTAGAAATTGGGGTGTTACAATATAACCCTCTTTTTAAAATTTTCGTCCCGAAAATCGAGCGAAGTAGGGTTCCCAAAATAAATTACATAAATAATTCAGGGTGAGCTGTTCTCATCTCCGATTCAAGTTCTCATGTGGCCTCTTCAACACCATGTCGGTCCCATACCACTTTTACGAACTGAATCGCTCTATTTCGCAACACCCTTTGGTCAGTCTCCAGTATCCTAACTGGTTTCTCAACGTATGTCACGTCGCTTTGTACTTCTATGTCTCTAACATTCAATACATGGGACGGATCGGGATTATACTTTCTCAGCATCGACAAATGAAACAAATCGTGTAGAGCTGCCAATTGTGAAGGAAGTGCTATCTGATAAGCCACATCCCCCACTCTTCTCATGATGGGAAACGGTCCCACAAATCTTGGTGACAGTTTCCCCTTCTTCCCAATCCTCATGTGACCTTTTCGTGGCTAGACCTTTAAGAATACCATGTCTCCCACTTCAAATTCCAGAAACCGTCTCCTTTTATCAGCATTGCTCTTTTGCCGACTCTGTACAATCAGTAAGTGCCGACGTATCAACTGAATTTGTGCTGTAGTCTCTGCGACTAGTTCAGGTCCAATCAGTGCAGGCTCACCAGCCTCTGTCCAGCACACTGGTGATCTACAAGGCCTTCCATATAAAGCCTCGAATGGAGCCATCTGAAGGCTTGCCTGATAACTATTGTTGTATGAGAACTCTACCAGTGGCAGGTGGTCCTCCCATCCACCCTTGAAATCTAACATGCACGCTCTCAGCATGTCTTCCAAGGTTTGTATCGTCCTTTCTGACTGTCCATCAGTCTGTGGATGGGAAGCGGTGCTAGTCAGTAGATCTGTCCCCATAACTGACTGCATGCTTTGCCACACTCTGCCGGTAAACCGACCATCTCTGTCAGATACTATAGTTCGGGGAATACCATGTAGCCGAATAATTTCCTTGATGTACTGCCGACCCAATGTCTCAGATGAATCCGTCATCTTAATAGGAATGAAATGCGCAGACTTGGTCAGTCAGTCTACCACGACCCATATGGCATCATTGCCCTTTGAGGATCTCGGCAACCCCGTCACAATGTCCATGGAAATGTGCTCCCATTTCCATTCTGGCACTGATAAGGGTTTGAGTAACCCTGGTGGCTTTTGATGTTTAGTCTTAACTTGCTGACAAGTTAAACACTGTGCCACGAATTCCGCCACATCCCTTTTGAGTTCGTGCCACCAATAATGCCTCTTTAGATCATGATACATTTTGGTGCTGCCCGGATGAATGGAGAGCTTGGATTGATGTGCCTCAATCAATAGCTCTTTCCTACAGTTCTTTGGCACATATACTCTTCCCCGGAATAAAAGACCCTGTCCTGGTCGTAATTCCCATTCCAGTATGACTACGCCAGTGGACATCTTGGCCCATATCTCCTCCACTTCTGGATATGCTCATTCTTGTTCAATCTTGGTGACTATATTGGACCGTATGATTAAATTATACATGGTCCCATGATTGTTGAGGTAGAGTTTAAATTCTCTAATGGTGTTTAACACCACCCATTCAGTTCTGATTAAACTTGCCACAGTTGCATGTGACATACGGCTAAGGTCATCCGCCACCTTGTTCGCCTTGCCCAGATGATATCGGAGCGCGAACTCTTAGTCAGCCAAATATTCCATCCGTCTGCGCTGCCTCAAATTGAGTTCTTTCTGATCAAATAAATATTTCAAACTTTTATGATCAGAAAACACCTCAAATTTCTCACCGTATAGATAATGTCTCCAGCTTTTGAGAGCGAAGACCACTGCTGCAAGCTCCAAATCGTGTGTCGGGTAGAGACGCTCATGTATTTTCAATTGTCTCGATCAGTAAGCCACTACCCGATTACTTTGACTGAGGGTACAACCCAGTCCCTCTCCTGAAGCATCACAGTATACTTCATAACATTTGCCTCTTTCAGGCAAAATTAAAATAGGAGCAGTGGTTAATTTCTTCTTTAGTTCTTAAAACTTTTGATTGCACAGGTCTGACCACTCATATTTGACTCCTTTCTGAGTGAGTCGAGTCAATGGAGACGCTATCTTGGAAAAATCCATGATAAACTTCTGATAATAGCCCGCAAATCCTAAGAAATTACGGACTTCGGTTACATTCTTGGGCGCTTTCCAATCTTTCACTGCTGCCACCTTAGCCGGATCCACGGTTATACCTCCCTCAGATATAACATGTCCAAAGAAATTTACTTGAGATAGCCAGAACTCACACTTACTGGCTTTGGCATACAGCTTATTCTGCCTCAAAGTATTCAGGACTAACTGTAGATGCTCCGCATGCTCTTCCTGACTTTTGGAATATATCAGGATATCGTCAATGAACACGATTACGAACTGGTCCAGATACGAACGGAAGATTCTGTTCATTAAATCCATGAACACCGCTGGCGCATTTGTAAGTCCCAATGGCATGACTACAAACTCGTATAGTCCATACCGCGTCCGGAAGGTTGTCTTCTCTATATCTTCCTCCCTAACCTGTATTTGATGATAACCAGACATCAAATCAATCTTTGAAAAATAGCTGGAACCCCTCAATTGATCGAACAAATCATCAATCCTGGGTAGAGGATACTTGTTCCGGACTGTTAGCTGATTCAGCTTCCGATAATCAACACACATCCGTAGTGAACCATCCTTCTTCTTTACGAAAATACTGGAGCTCCCCATGACGATGTGTTGTGTCGGATGCATCCCAGCCTAAGCAGTTCATCGATCTGCTTCTTTAGCTCCGACATTTTTGCTGGTGCCATCCGATAGTGTGGTAGAGATACTAGTGAAGTACCAGGATACAACTTGATTTCAAAGTTGATCTCCCTCATAGGTGGTAAACCAGGGAGTTCCTTTGGAAACACATCCGCAAATTCTTTTACAATTGCCGGAAGTTCAGTAATTGGTGTTTTATTTATAATGATATTATTCAATACCACGTGGTTCAACCCTTCCTGCAGTCCACTCTGTTTGTTTGCACAAACCACGTATTGCTTCCCTTCGGGTGACCAAAATGTTACTCGTCGGTGATAACAGTCAATGTTGGCCTGGAACTTAGCCAACCAATCCATGCCGAATATTATATCATACTCAGACATGTCAAGTACCAGATAATTGAACTCAAATCTGAATCAAGCTAGTTCAGTGTTAACTGCCGTGCATATCAGTCCCAATGCCGAGTCTCCGGCAGGGGACACAATTGTAAGTGCTGTGGCTAATCTTTGTACCAGAGTACCGGTAGCAGTTATAAATGATGTAGCTATGAAGGAGTGTGAAGCTCCAGAATCAAATAGTGCATATGCATAAGAACTACTCACTACCGCCATACCTTGTATCACCGCATGATCCTCATCTTCTGGAGAAGTTAAAGTAAATAGTCATCCAGCTCCAGCAAGGTTGGGTGCCCGTCTCGCCCGGTTATATATCCTGCCTCCTCTAGAGTTAACCGGTCTGACTGGTGGACGAGACGATCCTCTGGAGTGTGAAAGCCTGTTGAGTTTTGGACAATCTCTCCGGAGATGACCCGGTTGATCACAGTGGTAGCAGGTGCTCACTCCTCTAGAAGCCTTAGTGACTGCTACAGATTGGAAGGGCTGATTGGGACGAAAGCCCCCAGTAGATCCAACAGATGGAGAGGGTCTGCTGAAGTTCGGTCGGAACTTCTTGTTGGATTGATAAGTACCCATCCCACTCGGCACTCGGCGGTTGTCCACTCGTGCAAACTCTGCCACTTCCTGCTCCACAATGGTTGCTTTGCTGACCACTTCCGCCAGCATAGCTGCTTTGAACACGGTCACTCTGGCCCTAATGTTTGGCCGCAACCCACCCTCGAACTTGCAAGCCTTCTGATACTCCGTGTCCACAACGTAGAACGCATAACATGATAAGCTCAAGAACTCCCGATGATACTCAGCTACTGTCATGGAGTCCTGTACCAATGACAGAAATGCTTGAGTCTGCCATTCCCTTTCCTCCTCCGGGAAATAGTTTTCCAGGAACATCACTGAGAATTGCTCCCAGGTCATTTCCGTTCTCTCCCTTTCTGGCACAAGCGCCCGTTGTTTCTCCACTACTTCCCACCACTAACCAGCGTCATCTATCAGTTGTGATGTGGCCAATAGAATCTTGTGGGCGTGACTCTTGATGCTAAGCAAAGTCAATATCTGGGAGATTTTCTTCAGCCAGTTCTCCTCTCCAACAGGCCCCACTTCCCTTGAAATAAGGTGGCCGCTGCTGTTGGAAGTCCCTGACCATATTCCGGTCATTAGCCTCATCTGTGTTTCCACCTCCATTCATATGTTGTTGGAGGACAGACGTAACTACAGCTTGCACCAAGCTTTGTAATTCAGCTGGTACATAGGGTACAGTCACGTTGTTGTTGTTGTTCCTCTCTTCCTTCCGTCGATATGAAGAGTTCCTATTCTCCTCTTCATCCCTAAAATGATGCGATTCTTCCTCATTAAGTGATCTTTCATGGACTGATCTCTCCTCACCATGAACTGATTGCTCCCTGCCCTGTACTGATTGTACCTTCTCATGTACAACTTTCTCATGTGGCGGCACCACTTTTCCTTGTTGAGTGATTATTAACACTTTCTCCTTCCCTTTACCGTCTTGTCGCGTCGTTCTTTTTGAAGCCCCTTTGCCAACTCCAATTTGTAATACTTTTTCTTTTCCCTTTGGATTCTTTAAGATCTTTTTCTGTGGTGTCATTTCTTCCTAATTCATGAAAACATTGTAGGCTTAGTTTTCTTCACAACATTCATTTAATACTAGCAATCTTCATAGAATCATAAAATGGAAAATTTTATATATATTCATAATTCATCTTTGTACAAGGGTTGATAGAGTAAAAACAAACCCTATAAAGAACAAAATGCACCCTTACAAAATATTTCCATTTCCCTAGCCTTTCTTTCTACCCTTAACCTAATCTTCCGTGGAAGATTCTGCATCATCGGCGAACCTGAAGCGATTATCAAGACATGTCATCCCCACGTGTCCCAATACTCCACATGTCATGCAAGGTATTACCCCTGGTCCTCCAATATAAGGACAATTAGTCCTTGCCTCTCCATGCCCATGTAGTCCACAAGCCGGGCAGACAATGTCTAGAGGGTGAGGACAATACCTACAGTTGTGCCCGTCTTGGTTGCACAACTCACACGTATCGTAGGGATCTATCTCCCCAAGCGATTCCAGTATTATAGGAACATCTTCCATAGGATCCTCCGATAAAGGTGCTAGATCCTTTTCATCTTCCTCGGGAGGTTCCATTATCCAAGGAATGTCTTCCATAAGATCCTCCGGAAAAGGTGCTAGGTCCACATTATCTTCCTCGGGAGGTCCCTCCTGAAGGTCCATGTTGACTTCCATGCTGGTATTGTTGGACACCAAATCAACTGGACAACCAGGTGTCCCTTTATCCCATAACTCTGTATATTCCACGTTGCTTGACATATCTGTGCCACAACATATAAAACATATAAATCAACAACAACCGTTCCAATAGAGAACCAGTCTTGGTTTTGGGGGATTTTTCATGTATAATCTCATGTGCTTTGTTTGGGGAGATTGCCAAATCTTCACACTTTGTTTTCTTTTGTTCCTGGGGAAATCTCTAAATTCCTGTTGTTTGTTTCTCAGTGTGGGGATGTCAAGGGAGTGCATCCTACTTTGCTATGTTTGATATGTCCAGTTATGATGACTGTACTTTACTTTGCTATCTTTCATTGTCGTTCTCAGATTGATTGTTCAGTCTCAGTCTCTTGAAGTAAATGAATCCGGCCCCCAGTCAGCGGACTCCGAAGAGTCGGTCAGTTGGGATTCTTATCTGTCAGTGAGACATGAAACCGTCTTAATCTTACTTCGATGATTCAACTTCCTGTTTCGCTCTGATACCAACTGTAACGCCCCGCCCTTTCCGAGAAATCAAAGTCTAATTTTTTTTTTTAATAATAATATAACATCGGAAGAGAGCGGGCGGCGTCACGAAGTGAGCTAAGTTCGGACTATCCAAGTCCGACCCTTAGCTGGCCAACCATGTGTGCGTGGACTAAACCCACGATAACAAATCACACATGGAACTAAACAATGTCATGCGGAATAAACTAGACTAACTGCGGAATTAGTTTGAGCAGATAGCAAGTACAAGTCATTCTTTTCAGATTACTTAACCAAATTAACACTCATCAAGGCATTCTCAAACCATAGCAAATAACTACATTATTACATGCCCATAAAAATGTATTCAAATAACAGCAATTATAAATCCAATCCAGTACTCAAGCATTTACGCTTGGCTCCCCTCTTGGTCATCAACCTTTTCTTTCCCCTTCCTTGTTCCTGCATTCTCCTCTAAGGATAGAATTAGGGCGTTAGATCAATGTGCCTAGTAGGTTCCCGATCAGGGCTAAGACATGGTTAGCTTACAAAACATGCATATATCAAATATATGATTATCAAAAACAGGTAAATCAATGCTATGAAACTCCCAACATGCATATACATAGCCATCACTTGACGTGACTCTCACCGTCAAGGTAAATCACAGTAACATTTCTCCTGGCGGGACCTGCATCGCCTAAGGAGACCAATGTATTTCTCATCATCATAACATTTCTCCTGGCGGGACCTGCATCACCTAAGGAGACCAATGTATTATCATCATCATGATACTACTCCTGGCGGGACCTACATCGCCTAAGGAGGTTTCACAGTTGCATCACAGCATATCACCGGAGTGTGGGCTCCGGGTTCCACAATCATCATCCCATGCCATGCATGAGATGTCAATGCATTGTATGTCATTTGTAAACACATATTTCATCATTCGAAACCACATTTAAAACATAAATCAATTACAACATATCTCACAAAACATAATAAAACCAAATCATAATTGTGGTCACAAGTAGGTAGGAAACCTACTGAAGATTAGCTTCGGTGATTGTTCTTTTTCACTGGATCACGACTCGCACGCCGCTAAAGAGATCCGTCACCTTAATCACATAAACTACGAATCAGTTTCAATCCCAAGCATTTATCTTTGATGGGGTTCGGCCATACAACATGGCCGAACCTCATTATCTAAATTTGGTCCTTAATTCATCTCTTGGTCACTAACCTTAGTCACCAAACTGCCATTGGTTCCAATACTCAATTATATCACATTTTAACCTGTATAACTACCAATCAATTCCATGAAACGGATCCACACAAGACCCATAGTTATGGTCCATGGGGTTCGGCCCTACAGATGACCGAACCCTATGGCTTTCCAATTTAAACTTCCATGTCCCAATCTTAGCCATAGGACCCCATAGTTCGACCATGAAATGGCCGACCCATGACTTGTCCAATTGTTCACATAAAAATCCTTTACCAAACACACAAGATGTTCCATGATCTTTAGATTTGAAACAATTGAATCCACAAAACAGTCCACATAAAATGGTCCATGGGGTTTGGCCATACACATGGCCGAACCCAATGGCTCCCTTGGTTCAATTGGTCCATCATCTATCCATGATTTGAATCAGCAACTTAACCATAACATTGACATGGTTCAGCCATATATTGGCTGACCAAAACCAGTAAATTTATCTTCATTTAAATCACATAAAAACCCCATGGTAATGTATGGTTTTTATCTCTCAAAACCATCATCATTAACCATAAAATTATCACACCATTTCATGGGGTTCGGCCATGCTCATTGGCCGAACCCTATGGCCTTTGGTTTGAACCTCTTAAACATTCATCTTATGTCTAATCTAATCATCCAAAACAGTACATCATTTGCATGGTTTTAACTTACAAAAACCATCAAAATTCCAACATCATTTCATGGGGTTCGGCCATCCAAGGTGGCCGAACCCAATGATCCCTTTCATCATTTTATACCCAAGGTTTAGACCCATGATACATTCAGCCATTCATGACATCCAAATCCATGTTTTAAACCTTTTTAAAACATGCATTTTAAGTCTAATAAAAACATCTAAAACAGTCCCTCAATTGCATGGTTTCATGTTTCAAAGACCATCAAAACAAACCAATTATTTCCGTGGGGTTCGGCCCTCCAAGGTGGCCGAACCCAATGATCCCTTTTATAATTTTTAAACCTCCATTACCCAAGGTTTAAACCTTGATGCATTCGGCCATACCCATGGCCCAATACATGCTCCATTTGTTCCATCTTATTAAACAAAATACCCATGGGAATACTCACCAAATTCCAAGCTTTTCTTCTTGCGTTTGCTCTTTACTTCTTATCTTTCTTAGCATCCCTTCCTTTGCTGGTTTATGCTTGATCAATTGGTGCAAACACCACTGCTGGTTCAGCCAAGAGAAAGAGTTTGGAGAGAGGGAGAGAGATGGGGATTCTTAAGATTTTCTATGTGAAAATCGGCCAAATGAGGTGGTCTATCTCTTTTGTAATTCAGCCACGTAATCCATTCATTTCCCTCATAAACTCTTGCTCATTTCAAAGGGGCACTTGGTACAACCAAGACACCCATTGACACCAGCCAGTGCATTCATTCAGCTTCCCATGTATCTCCACCAATTCCCATGCATTTCCATTTAAAATTTGGCATGGTAATCACCATAACAAGTCCCCAACGTGTGGGACTTGTTTTGGTTTGTATGAGATCAAAACACCTCCTCATATTCCACTTAACTCACTGAATTTATGGCCCATTTGATTTCCATTTCGACTCACTCAACTCAATGGCTTAACTCACCACATTAAATACCATACATTAATTATACTTGAGTCAACCTAACCATTTAATTTAAATGCAACTCATTCCAATCCAACTCAACCTGATTTGACTCAATATTGAGCTCATTTTAGGGCCCACACGGTCAGCGATGGTCAAACTTAGTCAACCCAACCCATTGGGTCCCCATTTAGCTCCTTGACCCGTTTTGACAACATGACCCACTCATGGGCTGTTTTAGCCATTTTTAAGTGGTTTTCACATGTGCATCAAGCCTACCCATTTATGCTCCACTTAATTTCCAATCAATTCAGCTTAACCCCATTAAATTTGGGCTCACCCAATGGTCTAATAAGTCCATTATGACCCATTGGATCCAATTGGGTCCTTTGACCCAATTAACCATATTGACCCAAATTGATGTACATTACCCATCCAATCAAATTTGACATTTATAATGTGTTCATAAGGTCTTAACTTGAGCAATGGGCCCCACTATTTTCTCATTTAACATCATAATTAATAAATTTACCAATCCAGGGGCATTTTCGTAATTATCCATCTCATTGAGAAATTGGGGTGTTACATTATTAACCATGGATAGATGATATTCATGGACAGAGTGATACCAAGGATGGATTGTTTCCATAAATGGATTATACCCATAGGAGGGTTATATTCATGGATGGCTATTAACCATGGATAGATGATATTCATGGACAGAGTGATACCGAGGATGGATTGTTTCCATGAATGGATTATACCCATAGGAGGGTTATATTCATGGATGGTTATTAACTATGGATAGATGATACTCACTGGTAGATGAGATGCTAAAGGATGAATTATTTCCATGAATGGATTATACCATAGGAGGGTTATATTCATGGATGATTATTAAATAGGGATAGATGATATTTACTGAAAGAGAGATACCAGGGATGGATGTGTATAACCATGGATGATGATTCCCATGGTGGTTTGGATTGATGCCAGGTATTGGCATCGCAAGAGATTTAAACAAAAGGTGCTAGTCACATAGTGACTTATGTGCAAATGAAGATGTGCAAAATTTTGGAGATGTATTTAACAGAAAAGATAAGAGTCTGGTGAAACTTGAATGGGAAGCTATGGGCGACTGCCGAGTTAGACGGATCACCTGACTCTGTAGTTAGCCGATGGAATTCCAGGAGGGTGAAGCTAGAAATCTAGTTAACGTGGAATCAGCGGAAGCTTTGGAACCCTACTTCGCTCGATTTTCGGGACGAAAATTTTAAAAAGAAGATTATATTGTAACACCCCGATTTTTTAAAGATATCAATATTTACGAAAATGCCATTGAAATGGTGAATTAAAAAGATATGAATCTTAGATGGGTAAATGTTGGGTCAATTGCCCAACGGATGGTAGATGTGGATCAATGGAGATAAATGGCTAAGAATTGAGTCAATAGCCCAATTATGATCCAATGGATCAAGGATAGAATTTGTGTTGGAAATAATTGGGTATGTGTGATTAAATGTGTCAACTACCCAATTGGGACCTAATGGGTCGTGGTGGACTTGTTTGACCATTGGGTGAGCTCAAATTTAATTGGGTTAGGCTAAATTGAATGGGAGTTCAATGAAGGGTAAATGGGTAAGCTATGTGCAATTGGGTAAACCACATTTAAATGGGTAAAACACATTTAAATGGGTAATTGGCATTTAAATGGGTCATGACGCCTAATTGGGTCAAGGAGTTCAATGGGGACCCAATGGGTCAAGCTTGACCAAATTGACCATCGAGTGAGCTCAAAGGTTGAGTTAAATTAGGTTGAGTTGATCCATGAGTTTACTTGAGTCAAGTGGGAAGTGTGTTAAGTGGAAATTGAGTTCAAAAGAGTTAAGTTAATTAAGTTGAGTTGAGATGAGTGAGCTGAGCTGAATTGAGTTGAATGAGTGAGATTGGAAGATATGGAGACCCTCATCTCAAGTGAGTCAAGTGAGGAGATGAGGGGTTGAACTTGTTTCAAGGACAAGTAATGGCATACACGTTGGAGAGGTAGCCCTTGCTTAAACTTCAATGAAGGTGGGCTGATTAATGGGAGTGCACAAACCACAATGAGATAGGATTTTCCATCTCATGGAATGAAACCCAAGAAGCACAATCCAAGATGTACACGTTGGGAGTGCTAAGGGATGCCTTGGTTTGTGTCAAAGGTCTCCTTGGTTAAGCCAAGGGACACCTTGAACAAACCAAGAAGTAAAGATGGGAAAGGGAAAGGACTTGGGCTAATTATAAAAGGGGTACAACAAGGGGCACTTCACACCCCTTGGCCGACCCCTTCATTGAGGAATTTCCATCTCATTCTCTTCTCTTCTCTCTTCCACTCTCTCCCACGTTTTACCTTTAGAGGACCAGTAAAGCATCAAGGAAGGAGAAGGATTAAGGATGGAATTGAAAGAAGTTGGGGCTGATTTCAAAGAAATACTACAAAAGAGGCACACAACATCATCTGGCTGAATTTTACATCTCAAGAAGCATTGAGTTTCATCTCTCCCCCTCTCTCAAAACCTACCTCCTTGGGCGAACCAGCCCTTGGTGATTTCATCATTGATCAAAGCTCACAATCGGTTAAAGGATCAAAGGAGCAAGAAGGGAGGAAGAAAGGATCAAAGGCAAGAAGAGAGGCTAAGAAGATTGGTAAGTACTCCATGAAATTTGGTTAAATAAATTGGTAAAGGGAGCATGATCCGGCCATTGTATGGCCGAATCTATAAAGGGTTTAAATTATGGATGATGATGTTTAAAAGGGTAGAAACATGGATCATAGGGTTCGGCCACTTTGGATGGCCGAACCCCATGAAATGATTTGGTTATTTTGATGGTTTTTGAGAGTTAAAAACCATGCAATGTTATGGAGGTTTTTAGGTGTTTTAATTGGAGTTAAGATTAATGTTTAGGTTGGCTATGGCAAGGCTGAACCATATTATGATTATGGTTAAAATGTTGGGTATTAAACCATGCATGATTATTAGAAGGTTTGAATCAAGAGAACCATAGGGTTCGGCCATACATGACCATTTTATGGGTATTTGGATTTAAGAATGTGTTTAGAAATCATTGTTGGTTTTATGATGTTTTAAAAGGGTTAACATAGATGGAAAAATGATAGACTTGGATGGTTAAGATTTATCAAAAAGAATGGCAAAAAAAGGAGAACCAAAACCAAAGGGGTGAGGTTCGGCCATGGTGTATGGCCGAACCCCACCAAGTGATAAATATGGGGTTTTGTTTTAAAAGGTTTAAAAATATTCCAATGAATAGAGTTATGAGATCCATTCTTAGATGGATAAAGATTTTAATGGATTAAAGGAATAATAGAGTTCGGCCATGTACAGGGCCGAACCCCATAGAGTGACAATGGTGAATGGTTAAGGACTAGATAGTTAAATGGATGGATTGATAATTAGTCCTATGTATAAAGGATTAAAGGACTAATTTAAAGATGGTGAGGTTCGGCCATGTTATATGGCCGAACCCCACTAAGGTGGACTGTTGTGGACTTTGATTATTAAGCAAAAATTAAACAAGGGTTTCTAGTGGCAATATTGTAAATATGGAATGAAATGATCAAAGGAATTGAAGAAGGGATCAAAACCAAAGTGGTAAGGTTTGGCCATGTTGTATGGCCGAACCCTACCAAAGTATGTTTGTAGTTGCAGGTGTTCTATGGTGTTGATTAAATGAAAATAAATATCAAATACAAGTGGGTGAGGTTTGGCCACGGGGTATGGCCGAACCCCACAAGTTGGTTTTTGGGACTTAGAATTAATTGGAAATCAAAAGATTATGTGTTTAACTTGCAGATATATAAACAAGGTGACGGGACCTCACAAACGGCGTAAGACCGTGAGCAGTTGCCGGATTAAGAAGCAAAGGACACTGGAGCGGTCTTTTGGTAGGATTCCTACATCATTGAAACCATGGATATGTATTATGTACTTTTGATGATTTTATTTCATGTTTGATAAGTTATTTTGGTATTAAACAATATGTTGCAATTGTGGGATTTTCATGCTATGTTTTGTAATATTCTATGGCATGTTGACATTTGCATCTCATGCATGGCATGGAAGGGATGTTATGCAACCGGAGCCCGCACTCTGTCAGAATGTTTGTGATGCAACTGTGGGGCCTCCTTAGGTGATGAGAGTCCCACCAGGAGGAAAATACCTTGATGATGAGAGTCCCATCAAGAGTATACCATATGTATTGCGACCTTGGTGATGAGAGTCCCACCAGGAAGATACCTTGATGATGAGAGTTCCATCATGAGTATACCATGTGTTTTACGATGGGAGGGACTCATTCCATATGATAGCATGGCATGACATTCAATCGCATGATTATGATCTTTATTATCATGCAAGGTTTCTAGTTTTCATCTGTATGATTGGATCTCTATTATCATACATGATTTTAGATACGATGTTTTATAAGTATGATATGGTATATTATATCTTGATTTTATATACAAACCTATGTGTTAGCCCTAATTGGAGTACCTACTTGGCACGTTGTTCTAATACCCTACTTCTACCCTAGTGGATGACACAGGAAGGGAACGGAACGAGGACGTGATTGGAGCTTGGATGTGTGCTCGGATGATTAATCTATATGTTGTTTATGTTATTCAGAATTGTAATAACATTGATTTATTTACTATGGATTGGTTGTTAATATTTATTAAGTGATGGATGTACTTTGCTATCTCATATGGAATAGGATTGTTATCCTATTGTTATTCCGCATATATGTTTTATTCCGTAAGTTAGTTTGAGTACGTGTGAAATATTTTAGTGGACTTGGTCCACGCACACGTATGGTTGGCAAGTTAAGGGTCGGACTTTGGAAGTCCGGACTTAGCTCGTGTCGTGACGCTCCCCGCTCTCTTCCACTTTAATTATTTTATTTTAAAAAAATTAGACTCTGATTTTTCAGAAGGGTGGAAAAGGGCGGGGCGTTACAAAAAAGATCTAGAGCGTAGTCTCTGGCACATGTGGTGGGTGGAATTCCTACTCAAATGAATTGGTGGAATTCCTATTCTACATGTGGTGGTGAAATTTCCTACTAAATGAGTGAGGTTGAATTCCTACTTTAAATGTGAGGGTGTAAGTCCCCATTTAATCGATTTGGGGATAGGTCAAGGTTGAGCTAGTCCTAACAATGGATTTAGGTTGACTAACCGAATCACTATATGTCTTGTGTCCATGTGCTTGTGGTGTTAGAGCTAACACATGACACCTGATTGTTATATCCGATGCGGTTAAATAATAAATGAAGTAATTTTTAAAAAGATCAACGAATTGGTATTGATCTATTCACCCCCCCCCCCCCCCCCCTCCTCTAGGGTCAATTGTGTTCTAGGACCAAAGGGAGAACTCTCAATTGGTGTATGAGCAAAGCATGATGTACTATGAACATGTCAAGCACACACACACACCCATTCGTCCTTAAATTTTCAAATCATGGCGAAAGACAGACAGGTCGTTTGTCACGACATGTCGGTGAGACAGAATGTTTAAGTTAAAAGCTCTCCTTCTGCAAAAACGACATATCATTTCAAAAATCGTCGTTTCCTCTCCTGCGAACCCCAGACGATTTCCTCCTCTCCTCTCGTGCCCTAGACCAACCGATAGGACATCTCGGAACAATATCTCGTTGGAAAACGATAGGGTTTTTGCTTCTCTCACTTCAAGAAGCAAGCGTGTCACGGTGTTTGTGAGATTCAGTGATCGGGTAAGCCTTGGTCATCTCTCCCCTATTTTCGATCACTGTTTGAGAAGCTCTTCCCAAGCAACCATGTCAAAAAGGGAGGCTGTTAAATCTTGGTCTCTGAACACTGGAGAAATCCCTGAGTCCAGCTCCCATTTCCTCAGGAGATCACCTAGGTTCGTGCAGGATACTCCCGAATCAAGCTCTGCTCCTAAGAGTACCCCTCATAGACAAATCCGTGACCCTAGGAAAGGACTCAGCAGTCGGTATCACCTTAGGTCTCAATCTGGACAAAACTTGAGAACCGAACCAGAAGTGATTTCCGTTGAGGACAGTCCTGATAAAGAAAAAGGGGTAAATGTCTAAGATACTAACTGCTTTGAGTCTGGTAAGACCCAACTCTCGGTGACCCTGCTGTAAAACAAGGAAGTGGTGAATTAAAATCACCAGTGTCGAAACCCCTGATTCTATTTGTCTGTAAAATCGAAGTACGTGTATCTCAAATAGAGGAGCAGTTGGACGCACTAGATACTCGTGTGGAAAATTTAGCTCAGAGAGTTCATGACGACTAATTTGCCCTACGTCATCTTATCATTGATCTCTCCCAATGTATTGGCCTTTCCCCTCCAGCATCACCTCCTCAGGATGGCTCGGCTTAGGATAGTTCTTCATGCTTTTATGTTTTGAATTTTGAATTTTTGGAATTTTATTTAGGCATCCATGATGACCCCTTCTTAAAACATATGTACTCAATGCACATTTTGTTTATCAATGAAATGATATGGTTTGATTTAGTGTGTGTGCTAATTTGATGAAATGCATTCTATCTCATGTCTATAGTTAACATGGTTTCTGTTAAATAGACTAACATGCAGGTTTGAATGAGTTGGTTTTTTGTATTTGCATGTTAGGAAGATAGGGATCGGGCTGTATGTTGCACACATCCTTGGAGTTTGGGGAGCACAAAATGTGTTTTTCAGCACCTGTCATTGGTCATGATAGTGTAGGGAGGAAGGATGATGCAAGCTGAAAGAAATCTTGGAGAGAAATAAACTTAGAGCAGCTAAGTTTATGGGGGAGTTAAGTCAAAATAGGTAGAAAAGATAGCTTGGAGAATGTAGGAGAAGTCTCTTAAAAGGGAAGCTAGGTAAGTTAGCTCGACCCCATTGGAAGAAAACCTTTAAGACAGCACAACTCTTAAAGGGGAAGAAGAAAAAAAAAATAATGCAATGGCAATTTGCATTGTACTATGGGGGAGATCAATCCTTGAATGCGTGAGAAGCATGCATTGATCAATGGATAGATTAAATGAGTTGGAAGTGAACTCATGGAAGTACTAAATGCAAGAATCACGGGGGAGTGCTTGAAATTCAAATCCTTCAAATGTAGGGGAATTAAATGTTTGCCTACTAACCTTTGTCAATTAAATGACAAAATGGGGGAGAAATTAGTAGAAGCTATTAGACATAAAAGCCAATTGTGGGTAAGTAATTGGTAAGATTGGATGAAGCCCAAGTGCTTGGGCCTCCAGAAAGAGAGAACCATAAATGTGAGGAATATGAAGAAGCCAATAGACATAGGGGAATGTCTATGCTTGGAGTTTAGGGGATCAAACTAAAGAATATTGGGGGAGAAAGTCTTCTCAACACTGTTAAATTGGATAAGCTTGGTGATATGCTCAAGCTATGAGTAATGTTGGTTTCTAAAAAAGCGTTGGTGTATCGGGGAGTACGAATACTAATCTTGTTTAGTCCATAAATGCATATTTATATTTTGGACTAACCCCTTTAATGACTTTTCCAGTATTGTTTGGCTTATGTCATTGAACAGGAAAACATGATAAGTAAGCGGAACAAGAATATGTGAAGATCATAGTCTTGTTGTTTACATCTGAATATGTACATGCAATCAATGCAATATTTTTGTATTCAAATGTGATGTAATAAGTGTGGGTTTGTAGTTGGGTTAGCTTCTAGGTTTTGTCATGAAATTGACAAAGGGGGAGATTGTTAGTGCTTCGGCTTTTCCGAGTCTCTATGTTTGTCAATTCCATGACTCGGGAAGAAGTACTTGATAGAAGCTTGAAGACTCAAGGTGATGAAGAGTGAAGATTATGCTCCAGCGGATTAAAGCTCATTGTTATCCAATCATAAAACATGTATTTGGCCATAGATGACTTTAGGTAGTACCCACACCTAAGGAGGACCATTCCTACGCTTAGTTGACCAAATAATAAAATCATAAAAATCATTGACATTAAATTGGAAGCAAAAATGGAAATATGAATTAAGTTCACTGTCAGCTCGACCAGTCATTCTCACCAACCCCTCGGTGGAGACAAGATCGACCCATCATGGTCATAGACTGGTCGGCCAGTTTGACAGAGGTTCTGGATCATAAGAACTGTCATTCTGGTTGTGCCTCTGATCGAGAGTCTCGTATGTACTGACCCCTTGGTGAAAGGCTTAAACGTCCGCTCATGGTTAACGACTCTTCAATAAAGACTTATGAGTTCTGGAACTTAGAACTCAGGTGGACACTCGAGAAAATAGGCACATCGGTAATACAAATCGGTCGAGAGTAGCAGGACTGACACCTCGATAAAGGGCGACAAGTCGTTCTGGGTAAGACTAGTTTCTGGACCTGAAACTCTGTCAACATGGTGTTGCCCGAGACCGAACCTCTCGTATGGTCCGACCTCTCGGTGCCATGACTGTCAATCCATTTGTAACACAGACCTGTCGATCAAATATAAATTGTGTCATTGAAAGTGCATTTAATGTTCAACGGTTGAGTAGTTGAACGCTTATATTTTTAGTCACCGACCCCTCGATGCGCCCGACCTGTCGGCAGAGGACTGTCTCGAAAAAATGGTTGCCTTCTCTATAAATACCAATCTTTATGAAACCAGTTGATATCCTTTGGTAAAACATTGAGACCCTTATCGTTACCATTGAGCTTACACAAGGGCCAACGAAAGGATCGCTCTCTTTTGAGCTTACACTTGGAGTATCCAATACAACCAATCTTGTTGATTGAGTTTGTGAAAAAAGAGAGGAAAGAGGGACAAGGATACACATCTGGGAAAGACATTGGCAAAACTAATTTCCTAGAGGACTCTCGGATACTTGTGATTGCTTAACACGGAGGTACATCTTCGTCATCAAAAGAACGACAAGTAGGCAGATTTTCAAGAAGCGCACATCATCGAAAGAGAGAGAGCTTCAAAGACAAGTGCTTCTTGGTTTTTATTTTATTTAAAACCTTTATCCAGTTAAAATGGATTAAGGATGCTTAGCTCTGGAGCCACTATAAGAAAAATCTAGAGCGTAATCTCTAGCACATGTGGTGGGTGGAATTCCCTGCCAAATGAATAGGTGGAATTCTTATTCTTCATGTGGTAGGTGAAATTCCCAGCCAAATGAGTGAGATGGAATTCCCACTTTAAATGTGAGGGTGTGAGTCCCCGTTTAGTGGTTTAGGGATAGCTCAAGGTTGAGCTAGTCCTAACAGTGGATGTAGGTTGGCTAACTGAACCACTATATATCTCGTGTCCTTGTACTTATGGTGTTAGAGCTAATTCCTCATGTTGATTGCTTAATCACATTTTCTAAAACACATACTTGATTGTTATATCCGCTACGGTTAATTAATCAGTGAAGTATTTTTTAAAAGGACCAACGAATTGGGATTGACCTATTCAGCCCTCCCTCTAGGGTCAATCGTGTTTTAGCACCAAAGGGAGAACTCTCAGAACTATTAACTAAACATGAGAAATAATGTGAACATTTGAAACAATAGATGTATGCTTCTTGTTGAGACTTGTGATGTGTATCTTTGAAATGTATGCAGTTTGTAATTTTATTATAAAGTTATAATAAAAGGTGTTAGTCGTATCACGATTTGTACGAGATTGAAAATGGCATTTAGTATTGAGTTATAGTTGACGTACAATTTACGTTGTAGAAGTTTTAAATAAAAGGTGTCGGTCAGGCGATGACTTATACGCAAATGAAAAGATGATTGGTTTTAGGAGAATATTGAGAATTTTGATCAAATTGATGGACATAGGCCTGATTGGGAGTCTATGGGCATCTACCGAGTTAGTCTGGTCGGCTGACTCTATAGATAGCCAATGGAGTTCCATGAGAGCTCGAAAGATCTGATATGATTAGATTGTGCATGAAAGCTTGAAAGGCATGATATGTTTAGATTGATGATGAGATATGACTAGAGATGATAGACTCACTCTTAGACGAGTTGAGCACGGTAATAGTATGAACTTGAAATGGTATGATAACGAGCACATAGAAATGTTTCAAAATTCAGGTTAATATGAGAGATGTTGATGAAAATGAGTGGTGTAGGCCACAATAGATGGTATGATGTGATAGCCACTTGTGAATGATATATTTGAATGCTAGAATGTCGGTTGACAAAATGTAATGGAATTTGAATTCCAAGTGTTGAATTGTAGTGCATGGGCCCTGTGATGGCTGCACTGTATAGCCGTGTATGACAGATGGTATGAATGTCATTGGGTAATCAGATTTATGAACTATGATGTGTGCCTTGTGAGGTGAAACTCTATGCATGAGTTTGACTAAGAGCGTAGCATCTAGTTGACTTCTTGATGGAGAGGTGTGAGACCAAATACGAAACCACGAATAACAAAATAGGTTTACAGGAAGCATTTAAATATAGATGAATGAAATCATGTTTAGCGTATTACCCGAAAAGGACTACGGTACCTGTGTTGGATCATAATTTCATGAATAAAATTAACCCGTGATGTATGAGACCTACTCAAATGAGATGACCTAAGGTTAAATAAGAAAGACGTTCTGACGTAACGCCATTGAATAACACTTTATGACAATCATTGATGGCGACTAAAGTATGAGATTTCAAGAAGGAAATGAGCACTAAGTAGAAAATGAAATTATAGTATATCATGATATGAGGTAGTGTTGAAGAACATAATCAACGCAAACGCCAGTGATATGGAAAGTAAACATATGAGGAGGACGACGAATGTCAACTTGTATAATGGTTGTGTTTCCCATCTAGATCTGTAAACCCATGTAAACAATGGAAGAGTTGGTTGAGAGACGACGTGGCAATGATACTCGAGATCAAATATCGGAGATAAGGAAATTCTATCCGAAATAACTGATAAGAAAATACCTTGGAACCCAAGCTCCGTCTAGATTTTCGGGATGAAAATTCTAAAAGATGTTAGTATTGTAACACCCCGGAATTTCAATCCAGTATTCTACTATCAAACAAATTTCCAAAAGAGTATTTACTCGAGTTATTCCGATATGGAAAAGAATCCAAAATGATTTTTACAAAATCAGTGCGTAGTTTGTATTTCGAAACTAGAAAGGCTAGTTTTGGACATCTTCACTAGATCTGAAAATTTATTTTCTAAATTGAGTCTTTTGTTCTTAAATTCTGATTCACTAAAGAATATGTCATTGACTTAAAATAATTTGGAGTTATATAAATTATATTTAAATGGAGAATTATGGGTAAAATGACCATTTTACCCTTGGTTAGACTCTAATGACCTTCACCATATGACCCTTAAATTTTAATTAAGATTTTCATAAATTTAATTAGAGGGTTTTTACACTATAATGACATGAGGATTATATGTTGACACATGTGTACAAACGAAGGGCCAAAGAGTAAACCCGGGATCGAGCAATCTAACTCACGGAATGCTTTTGTTTGCTAATCGGCCAATTATGAGGTAGGTTTTCCTACTTCGTTGAAATGCAATGGATGTGAACTCAATATCTTATTAACAGTAAGAAAATAATGATTTGAGTCCCTTTGAAAAGCATGTGTTCTTGAGTTATGAAATTGAGGTCATTTTCAATTGAACTTCTTTGGAATATTTCACCCCGTAGAATTATAAGGTAGGCGATATGTTTTGAAATGTACATTATGGTTAAGTGATATCAAATGAATATACTGGGAGGTATGATATTTTACTTGAAAAGTTATGGATTTCAATTTAATGAGTTTCTAAGTCATCTTGAGATACTTATGTATAATATATGTGTTGTGAAAGGAAAGTTTTTCGTATTTATGGAAATAAATTGAAAACACATGACATGTGACTATTGGCATCATCTGCATTCATATTCCTCATGCATGATGCATGGGATGGGAAATAAATGAAATGGTAACCAAGGACCAGTTTGTCCAAATGGATCTTAGGGTCATGATTATTGTTTATGGGGATGTCGTTAACGAACCAAAGTGTCGAATGTCCGGACGGAATTTGGTGTCGTGTTATGATTGAAGAATCAAAGTGCTGAATTGTCCCAAGCGGGCTTTCTGTCAAACCGAACCTAGGTCGATATGTCGACGTTACCGATGTGTCGACTCTATAGACCTTCGACGTATCGATCATGACGTTACTATCTATCTGAGAACAATGACAGAAAGTACAGACCAAACCCAGGCCGACATGTCAACTACGTCAATGTGCCGAGCGAACCTAATCGATATATCGTTGGGGATGATACTATCTACATGAGAGCAAAACAGAAAATACAGACATGTGCGGACAGAACCCAGGTCAACACATCAAGATGGCCGACGAGTAGACTCTGTCCTGGCCGATGCATCGACAACGTCGTTGTATCTACCTGAGCCTATGACAGTTCTACAAGTATGGTACACCTGAAACAAATTACCTATGTGGGATTACTTAGACTCCTCTAGCCCACAATAATATAATTCTTAGGCCTTAATTAAAGCCTTTATAAATCGGATTAGAGGATTTTTACATCGTAATGACACAATTATTATGTTTTGACACATGTATACGAACGAAGAGACGAGAGTAGTCCCGACACCGTTCGAGCGACCTCGTGAGTTATTCCTTTTCATTGATCATCTTCAATCGGTAGGTTTTCCTACCTCGTTGAAGCACTAGAGTGCGAATTAAGTGTGTTGTTATTGCTATGAAAGTAATCAATTGTTTTCTTCTTTACACATATGGTTCATTTATCAAATGATAATTATTTCCAACATGATGTATTTTCAGATGTTTTGAACATATGATACTTTGTTTATATCTTGGAAAGATATTAGATTGTTGCATTGACCGAGCCAAAGTTGAGTTGTCCAAACTTCTTTGGTCTTGTGGACATTTGAAATACTTGAAACAAATATTATATTTGGTTGTGTCCATTCTTCAAAGCTACGGCATTGAATTGGGCCATAAGAGCTCCTGGGTTACCTATCCCGAAACCCTGCGCAGAGGGAAGAGACCACACTCCGCCGATAGTCTCGATTGTTAAAGTTGTGGATGGGGAACAACACCCCTATGGTTGCCGCCAGAAATGTTGGGACATAATTGTCCAATAACAGTAACCGTTGAGATTAGGAGACTTGTAGATGAGCATGGGGCATGGAAGGGCATTCATTATTCATGGAATCCATGTCATATAATATCATGATAAGCATTGAACATGTCTTGAACATGATTCTTCTACTATGAAATAAATGTAGTTTTGAATATAAGGCTGCTATTGTTATGAGAATATGATTTTTGAGAAATGTGTTAGACGTATGAGATACTAATTTTTAACTTGAAATTATAAACGTAGATTTTTGTTTTAAATGCTATAATACTCTCTATTGCATACCCTTGATTGTAACTTCCTACTAGGCTAAGCCCAAATTTCCCCCTTTAGATGCCAAGTGGCAGTCAAGCATGAGTAGGTGGATGCAAAAGAAGAAATTATGACTAGATAACATCCTTTACTTTTTGTGAACAATGTAATTCATAGGAATAAGGGATATGGAATGTGATATTTTGATTAACACCTAGTTTTGGATATTACTCTTTGTATTTGACTTATGTTGCGAAGTCCTTAAGTTTTCTTGAGATGTGATCTCTAATTGTAGATACAAATGTTTAAATCTCAGTTGTATTATACTAGCACGTACAAATGTTATCGTGTACTTTAAATCCATGCATGTGCTAGGTTGGGCCCGTCGAGGGGAGGTCGGGTCTTCGAACTCGGGCTCGGTTCACGTCAAGACATTGCTTCCCCTCTCTTAAATTATATTACTCTGATCTTAGTTAGAGAGGGAAGGGCGTCACACAAGGTCTTATCCCTTAAGGATCCATATGAAATTTTGATCTGGATCTTTCCACTCAAATCCTTGGAATTTGGGCAATTTGATTCTACCAAACATTTTGCCCAATTCGAGAGGATTGAGACAAGACCCTCATTTTGATGTTCCTATTCATAGAATGAGGAAGTCTTAACCTATCCCTATTAGATTTTACATGTAGGGATGTTGCATGTAGTGAGGTGATAGAGTTTCCTAGGAACGTTCACATAATCAAAATGATATAACTTATTCTTCTTGGCAAAATGTGAATTTACAATCACCTCATTTTTTCTCTTCTTTGCTCTTTGAGAAAGACCATTAGCCACCATTTTTTTAACCTGCATTCTTCTTGTCTTGCACTAATGCTTGAAATGCCCGGTTAAGCCACAATAAAAACATTTTACAATAGAAGAGTGTGTGGTGTGGCTTTTAGCAATTTTGGATTGGTTCATGGATCTCTTTAGGTGTGATTGACAGTGACCAAAACCATGCCAATCACAATGAGGTTTACCCAACCTAGGTTTTTCCAATTTTAGCTTACCTTGGGTAACCATGTTTTGAGATTTCTTAAGACTTTTATCTCCAACACATCTTCCAACTTCTTTTAGCTTCAAGATATCATTTTTATGAACCTTTAATTTTTCTTGAAGTCACTTTCGAGATTCTCTCAACTTTATGATTTCATCATTTGAACTTTTCAATTTTGATGGGAGAAGATCATTTTCAACATTTACACAATGAAGTTGGCTAGAGAGTTTGGCATTCTTAATTTTCACCTTATCAAATCATTAGCCAATCTCATACACTCTAAGGCATTATAGGATTCTTGGAGGTCATCATCCTCATCAAGATCCTCATCACTATCATCTTCTTTTCTTGAGGATTCCTCTTGGTCATTAACAATGGAGGTAATAAAACATTTCAAATTTGCACCTCTCTCATAATTCTCCATTTGGTTATGAGAGGTGGAGAATTCCACTGAACTATCCATAGATTTGCAAATATTTTCAATAAAATCATCTTGGATAGAGGTCCTGTAGCGCCCCTCGCTTTTCCTCCCTATTTATCAGAGTATTTTTTTTTTATATAACAACGGGAAGAGAACAGGAGGAAAGGGGCGGAGACGCCACGACGCGAGTCAAGTCCGAGTCCAAGACCCGACCTTTGACTGGCCCAACTAGTGTGTGTGCATAATATTTTGCACACTCTCATAATCCTGCGGAAATTTAAACATTTTATATTGCATGAATAACCAAACACATCTCATAGCAGATAAGGAATTCCCAAAAGAATAATATAATGAGTCAAAAACAATTAAACTAAAAAAAAAACATAGATTCCAAAACATGAATATTACATTATCTTCAAAACTCTCAAAACATAAATATATAGCTAAGTCCTCTAGACTTTCTTCTTTGCTCTCCATCTCATTCATGTTCGGTCAGCCCTTGATCCGATGTCATCTACATCTTCCAAAACCTACATATAAATCTAGAGGGGGAAATTTATGGGCTTAGTCAACGTGCCCAGTAGGAATTCCGATCATATAATATGTCCTACGGCGTGTCATATCTAGACATTGTACATAATTGTACTTTTATCAAAATCCGATCATATCGTACTTCAAATTACACAAAAACATGCTTAAAACATCACATGATGTATAAGTATTTCAATACTTTATTCAAATCACTATTAGGTTGTAAAACCCACATCTTACCACAAATTACCTCTTCTCAAGATGAAGATATCACTTCCTTTAAAATATTTATCATGCTATAAATCTCAGAATTCAAACATTATAGAGATATCATATTTGAAAACATATTTGCATACTTTTTCATAAGATATTATACTCATGTCTAAATCATCATATACTCTCCAAAATACCACATATAAATCATATATCATTGATCAAGGTATCAAATTGAAAATACTTTCTTAAAACCTTTCACGAAAGACACACCCGTCTTATTATTTCAAATACCACATTCAATGCATATAGATGTTCATCAATATGTAACATGTCATGCCATGGATGCCATGATATATGCATACCCTTATCATGCCCTATGCATAGGTATTTCAATACCTCATATAAAACCATGGGGTATTTAGCATCCCGTATATATAACAACGGGGTATTTAACATCCCGTGTACACATTTCATACTCATTGTTTTCCTTGGGGAATACACATTGTTACCACTCAACCGGTTCCACTGGAAGACATTATTTCTTTCACGCGCGCATACGACATCAAAGTCTGCCCGGGTCAACTCAGCACTTTGATTTGTCAAATCATAATACGACTCCCAAAGTCCGTCCGGACATTCGTCACTTTGGTTCGTTACTCAACCCCATAATAGTAGTTCATGACCCTAAGGTCCATTTGTTTTCATTTCATGTCATTCCCATCCCATGCTTCATGCATGAGGAATATGAATGCATTTGATGTCCATGATTCATGTCATGTATTATCAATTATCTTCTTGAACTTGAAAGTATTGTTTTCATCACAAACACTTCATACATTACTAAACACATCAATGCTTTTCAACATAATCATCTGGATGCTTTATACATAGGTTTAAGTCCCAAAGTAGTTCAAAACTCCAAATAACTGAAATCCATAGTATTCTCAAAACACTACGTATTAATAATGTACATTTCAAAGCATCTCATATATCATATCATTCTAGAGTACTTCAATTGAAAATACACCCAATTTAATAAATCAAAGACACATGGCTTTCAAAGAAACTCAAAGCATCATTTTCATATTTATAATAGGGTAGTAGATTCACACCCATTGCATTTCAATAAAGTAGGAAAACCTACCTGATCCTAGCCGATCAACGAATGAAGGCAATCCACCAACTAGCTCGGTGCTACCGGGTTTGCTTTCGGTCTTTCGTTCATTATCTATACATGTCACATAAGAACACATGATATCATTATTCTTAATTTAATTCAATGACCTTAGACTCTAAATCTCATGTTTTTATCTCCTATTTATTACCTATGTAACTGTCTTACAATAAACCATGGGTCTATGTGTTGTTATGGAACTCATAATAAAATCTTATAAGCATGGGTTTCATTAATTGATCCACCTAATTAAAACCCGATCGATATTGAATGAATGGAAGTTGGGATATAGAAAGTGTCTCTAAAACTCTTACCCAGTCATATCTGTTGCTAGAATACCACCTAAGGGAAGGAATAATGCCTGTACAAAATTCTGTATGACTGTAAGATATCCTAGTTCGGTGGGTCCAGCACTAAAAACTTCACTAATTTCTTTGTAAACAGCTGGGAGAAGATTCTCTCTCTTGACAGCATTTTATTAAATATTTTACATGTACCTTTGATCTCTCGAATTTGCAAATAACCCTGAACATGGAATCATTTCAAATTTCGCAAATCTATGCAATGCCTCATCCAGAAATGCTTGTCTTAAATAGAAAAGACAGCCTCCAAGAGCAGACAGTGCATAATTGTCGTTCTCACATGAATTCACTAGTTGAGATAAGACATCTGGGAGGCCCTCAATATCATTTTCAGCAGCATCAGAATCCATATGAAAGCCCATGCTATCACACAATCCCAACCCAACTACATGACTTTCCCACTGAATGAAAACAGGAAATGCAGTACATGTAAAACTTGGTATGCTGAAAACCCCATGTGTAAACAAGAGATCTTTGGTGCTAAACAAAATCCAACATGTATGCCAAAATCAACCAATTATTCCTGCTCAACCACAGATATGGTTCCATGCATGCTACCCGAAGCACATGGAAGAAATGTCATCATTTTCCAATAAGTGGACATGATTTACCTGGCTTGTTCCAGTTAGCTGCCCTATTACAATTGAAAACTCTGTTTCCAACAGGGTTTGCAGCAGTAGCCTTCCTGATCATGCCCATCACACATGGCAGTCCAAGAGAACAAATCCCTCTTGAGGTATTTCATCAAATACCTTACGTGCCATCTCAATCTCCCTACATACTGAACATTACAGTTTGGTTTTGAATCCAGCCATTGGAAGACAAGGTTTTAAAATGGACAATGGCCCTTGCCAATACAAATCAATCCATCATAAATACTGATCCAATAATTCTGAAACTCCTAAGATCAACAAATCTGAATCGTGTGAAAGAAAAAATAGCAGAATCAAGTGAGGGATCCGACTCCCATTTTCTTGTCTCAAAGGGGAACAGAGGAATTTGAAGGAGAAGAAGAAGAATTAACTGAAAGGGGCAAAATCTAGCCTTTGCTTCTCAACCCTTCATCATCCCTCTTCGTTTTCTTTACTCTACTTTCCCTCTTCTTACTTCTGCTTTTATTTCAACCCTTTTTATCTTTTAGTATTTTTATTCTTATAATAACATATTAATGAAAATAACTCATTAATTATGAGAAGGACAATAATTAATAATAATAAGAAAAATGATCTTTTTCTTCACCACCTCCAATCCCTTCCACAATCCCAATTTAATAAATACTTTCAGGGATTTGAGCCTGATTCCTGAATTGGGGCGAATACCCGACAATTCCCGAATCAGTCCCATGTTCATTCTATAAATCCGAAATAGTCCAGGGTTGATTCTAAATCACCCTAGACTCTTATTTAAATTTAAATATCATTTTAAAAGTTGAACCAACCTTTCTAGACGCTTTCCGTATTCCCCTTTTTCCTTTCCTTCCTCGCTCGAGAGCAGTAGCGCAGGGCGTTTTTAGTAGAAGATATGTGAGATAGACTTTTTTCCAGTGTAAAGAAAAAGAGGGAGGAGTATTGTACGTATATGAAGAGGAGAGGGAAAAAAAAAGGAACTGCCCACACTGTCGTGCGCATGATGGAGTGATAGATGGGAGAGTCGTGCGCACAAGGAAGTGTAACTTCCTTGTGCCGTGCGCACACCATGAATGGGATAAGGAGTGTTGTGTATGACTTAGTCAACATTGCCTCCTTTGCCATTCCTTTTTCGCCCTTGAGTTCTTAGGGTATTACATTTGAGTCCTTTTTTGACATGGCGTGACACATCGTCACCCAATCATATTAATTAAATCTTATATGTTAATTTTAATTTCTGACCGTGACATCCCACAATTAATTTATAAATTAATCTTCCTCTTATTTTATCTAATTAATTGTTTAATTGACATTAATTTCAATTAATTAATAAAATTTAAACTTCTCTAATAATTCATAAAATTTCGGGCGTCACAAATACTAACACCTTTTAGAATTTTCGTCCCGAAAATTTAGACGGAGCTTGGGTTCTACTTATTTCCATTCAAATCATCTCGGATAGAACACTCTTATCTTCTATCTTTATTCTCAAGTTCGTTCCTTCATCGTTATGTCGCTTCCCTGCTAACCATCCCATTATCCATATGGCTTTTGTATCCCTCTTTAGGACATTACACCGAACACAAATCCACGCATTTATGCTTTCACTTTTTTTTTTTCTATCATACCATTCTATTTACTACGGTATCTCATCAATTGGTGTATTACAAAAATTTCTTTACACACTCATATGACGTTCACCCACATATGGGGTCTTATTTCCACAAGCTACATGTCATAATTTCTAAATTTGATTATCCAATGTCATTCATACCATCCATCACACACGGATATACAGTGCAGCCATCATAGGGTCCATGCACTACAATACAACACCTAGAATTTAAATTCCAATACATTTGCTAACTGGCATTCTGGTAATACATTACATCTTTCACAAGTGGCTATAATATTATACAACTTCTTGTGGTCCACACCACTAAATTACATCAAAATCACTCATATCAACCTATGAGTTTCATTCATGCAAAATTTACTCTGTCTCAACATTGATCTATACCTCGGTCAACTGCGAACCCTTTTTAACTCGTTGGGTACATTATGGTACTACAATGTCTTTACCCTTGCTTTTGGTAATCCTTATATGGTTACCTTTACCACTAGTTACTACCATCGCTAATCCGATAGGTGATATCGCCAGTAGCCACTTGTCATACATAGATGATCCATGTGACCCATCATTTCTCATCTACCTGGCCCACGCATCGTATTCTAACACACGGAGTGTCGTAACCTCACACATCAAAATGAATCTTTCATCATTGTGGTACTTAATTCATTCAATGGTAAGTTTATAAATCTTTCAAGTTTCCAGGCATAATCTATTCATATCAGTTCTCCCAAGTTTTCATGTTACCACCCTACTCAACTCACTCGAGGATGAGTTTATCACATTCTTTACGCTTTCATAAGCAATTAATCATATTTGGACTTTTGAGTTCTTATTCATAATCTACTCATCACAAATCTTCTCAAGCTCTCATGGACAATCTAATTCTCACAAATCCTTTTCAAGCTTTCATGGAATCCCATCGGCTATCTACAGAGTCAGCTGGCCAGTCTAACTCGGCAGTCGCCCATAGACTCCCAATGGAGCTTATATCCATCAAGTAAATCATAATCCTCTTCAAACTAACACTTTTCCACTTGTGTACAAGTCACTATGTGACTAATACCTTTTATTCAAAACTTTTATGGTGTAAAGCATCTCTCAATTATGTCTTGATACCAAATGTCATGTCGTGTTAGTCATAGTACGACTAACACCTTTTATTTATAAGCTTATAAATAAAATTACAAACAGCATACATTTCAAACATATACATTACAAATTTCAATACAAAACACACTTGTTATTCCAAATGTTCACATTGTTTCTCTGGCTAAACTATTAGTTCTACTCATGATCATTCAACACCTTGAGTGTTCAATCTCCCTTGGTTAAGACTAGTTCAAAGTCTAAAAAGTTTAGGAGCATTTCATTCCCTCAGTTCAAAGTGTTTTATCTCCCTACTTAGTGTATTTATTTTTTATATTATTATTATTATTATTATTTTACGGCCCACTCATTGATGATATATCAATCTTGAATTCAATTTGAGTAATTTCTTCCTTTAGGTGACTCCATGAGTCATTACTTTTAAGGCAAATATCATTTCAGTCTTTGGCCTAGATTTAACGTAAGACAGTTTCACATTCACATGTATTAATCTTATACATCAATACGTTAATACTTGGCATACCTCGTATCGTCGACTGTTTAATCGTTCTCCGGTGTTGGGACAATAGGATCCAATTGTCCATAGATCACTAGAGCACGAGATTGTCCCATCTGAGTTTGCGATCAGGACATCTGTGACTGTCTGCGTCTACCCTGTGAGCGATGAGAAGTCCTGGCCTGAAGTGCTTGACTGAGTCGAGGACAATTTCTTTTGACGTGACCTTTTTGTCCACACTGATGACACGTGGAAGCATTTTCGGAGCTATGTACTGGATGTACTTTGTGAAGATTTGGGCAACTTCTCTTAGTATGGCCCACTTGTCCACAGTGACGACACGTGGCGTTTGCAAATTGTATTGCTTGCATTTGGCGAAGTTGTGGACAACTTCCCTTGATATGCCCAGTCTGTCCACATTGATAACATACAGGTGTGTTCGCAGAAGATTGCACTGTAAGCGCAGCTACTGTTGGGTGTTGAGAGTTTGATCGGAGCCTCTTGTGGAGTCGCGAAGAACTTCCATTGTTCTGCTCCCTCTTGTTCTCCATGTAGTCACCTTCTTCCGTAATGTCTCTCTCAACAATGCTTACACTTCTTACTACCTCAGTAAAAATGGCAGCTCGCAGAGTTATTACTCTTGATCTGATGTCAGGTCGAAGACCTCTTTCAAACTTCCGAGCCTTCTTATATTCTGTGTCAATCATGTACGGTGCATAGCGAGAAAGTCTGAGGAATTCCCATTGATATTCCACAACAGTCATGTCTCATTGAGTTAACTTGATAAATTTTTGTGCCTTAGCCTCTTTCTCAATCTCAGGAAAATAGTTCTCAAGAAATAGGCCCTTGAAATCTTCCCATGTCATTTCTGCCACCACGTGGCTCTCTTCAACTAATTCCCACCATTGATCCGCATCATCTATGAGTTGTGATGTGGCCAATAGAATCTTGTCTTGATCGTCAGTTATGCTTAGCAATTTAAGGATCTTAGTAATGTTTCTAATCCAATTTTCAGCTTCCATGGATCCCTCTGTGCCTTTGAAGTAAGGAGGACGCTGATGTTGGAATCTTCTCACGAGAGTTTGATCTCGGCACTCAATCGTGATAGTCATGCCGTTTCCTGTCTGATTAGACTGCATTGTCACATTTGTCACTGCTTGTAGGAAACCTTGGAATTCGGGTGACACAAGTGGAACGTTGTTACTGGTCCCACCAGCATTCCTCGGGTTCATACGGATCCTTCGGATGCGTTCTCTTAGCGGCATTTTCCTATGCCATGAAACAATCCGATTAGTATTTCACTTATTTGGTAACCTCATACAATTGTTCATCTCCATACTGGCACTACATCATCAATGAAAACACTCTCATATAGTTGCCTAACATTTGATTGGGAAAGTCCTAGTGTGCCTTTGTCATCCCCTTCCAGGAATATTTCTATGTCATAATTCAACACACATTCGGGATTGTCTTGACTTCCCAACTACATCTCACTTGGGGAATATTCTAAACTTATTCATACTCAACTTTGTTTTGTACTTTAACTCGGGGAATTCTCAACTTCCATTTTGAATTGACTCAGGGAATCCTCCTTATTTACTATTCATGCTCTGATACCAACTGTAGCGCCCCTCCCTTTTCCTCCCTATTTATCAGAGTATTTTTTTTTTATATAACAACGGGAAGAGAACAGGAGGAAAGGGGCGGAGACGCCACGACGCGAGTCAAGTCCGAGTCCAAGACCCGACCTTTGACTGGCCCAACTAGTGTGTGTGCATAATATTTTGCACACTCTCATAATCCTGCGGAAATTTAAACATTTTATATTGCATGAATAACCAAACACATCTCATAGCAGATAAGGAATTCCCAAAAGAATAATATAATGAGTCAAAAACAATTAAACTAAAAAAAAAACATAGATTCCAAAACATGAATATTACATTATCTTCAAAACTCTCAAAACATAAATATATAGCTAAGTCCTCTAGACTTTCTTCTTTGCTCTCCATCTCATTCATGTTCGGTCAGCCCTTGATCCGATGTCATCTACATCTTCCAAAACCTACATATAAATCTAGAGGGGGAAATTTATGGGCTTAATCAACGTGCCCAGTAGGAATTTCGATCATATAATATGCCCTACGGCGTGTCATATCTAGACATTGTACATAATTGTACTTTTATCAAAATCCGATCGTATCGTACTTCAAATTACACAAAAACATGCTTAAAACATCACATGATGTATAAGTATTTTAATACTTTATTCAAATCACTCTTAGGTTGTAAAACCCACATCTTACCACAAATTACCTCTTCTCAAGATGAAGATATCACTTCCTTTAAAATATTTATCATGCTACAAATCTCATAATTCAAACATTATAGAGATATCATATTTGAAAACATATTTGCATACTTTTTCATAAGATATTATACTCATGTCTAAATCATCATATACTCTCCAAAATACCACATATAAATCATATATCATTGATCAAGGTATCAAATTGAAAATACTTTCTTAAAACCTTTCACGAAAGACACACCCGTCTTATTATTTCAAATACCACATTCAATGCATATAGATGTTCATCAATATGTAACATGTCATGCCATGGATGCCACGATATATGCATACCCTTATCATGCCCTATGCATAGGTATTTCAATACCTCATATAAAACCATGGGGTATTTAGCATCCCGTATATATAACAACGGGGTATTTAACATCCCGTGTACACATTTCATACTCATTGTTTTCCTTGGGGAATACACATTGTTACCACTCAACCGGTTCCACTGGAAGACATTATTTCTTTCACGCGCGCATACGACATCAAAGTCTGCCCGGGTCAACTCAGCACTTTGATTTGTCAAATCATAATACGACTCCCAAAGTCCGTCCGGACATTCGTCACTTTGGTTCGTTACTCAACCCCATAATAGTAGTTCATGACCCTAAGGTCCATTTGTTTTCATTTCATGTCATTCCCATCCCATGCTTCATGCATGAGGAATATGAATGCATTTGATGTCCATGATTCATGTCATGTATTATCAATTATCTTCTTGAACTTGAAAGTATTGTTTTCATCACAAACACTTCATACATTACTAAACACATCAATGCTTTTCAACATAATCATCTGGATGCTTTATACATAGGTTTAAGTCCCAAAGTAGTTCAAAACTCCAAATAACTGAAATCCATAGTATTCTCAAAACACTACGTATTAATAATGTACATTTCAAAGCATCTCATATATCATATCATTCTAGAGTACTTCAATTGAAAATACACCCAATTTAATAAATCAAAGACACATGGCTTTCAAAGATACTCAAAGCATCATTTTCATATTTATAATAGGGTAGTAGATTCACACCCATTGCATTTCAATAAAGTAGGAAAACCTACCTGATCCTAGCCGATCAACGAATGAAGGCAATCCACCAACTAGCTCGGTGCTACCGGGTTTGCTTTCGGTCTTTCGTTCATTATCTATACATGTCACATAAGAACACATGATATCATTATTCTTAATTTAATTCAATGACCTTAGACTCTAAATCTCATGTTTTTATCTCCTATTTATTACCTATGTAACTGTCTTACAATAAACCATGGGTCTATGTGTTGTTATGGAACTCATAATAAAATCTTATAAGCATGGGTTTCATTAATTGATCCACCTAATTAAAACCCGATCGATATTGAATGAATGGAAGTTGGGATATAGAAAGTGTCTCTAAAACTCTTACCCAGTCATATCTGTTGCTAGAATACCACCTAAGGGAAGGAATAATGCCTGTACAAAATTCTGTATGACTGTAAGATATCCTAGTTCGGTGGGTCCAGCACTAAAAGCTTCACTAATTTCTTTGTAAATAGCTGGGAGAAGATTCTCTCTCTTGACAGCATTTTATTAAATATTTTACATGTAGCTTTGATCTCTCCAATTTGCAAATAACCCTGAACATGGAATCATTTCAAATTTCGCAAATCTATGCAATGCCTCATCCAGAAATGCTTGTCTTAAATAGAAAAGACAGCCTCCAAGAGCAGACAGTGCATAATTGTCGTTCTCACATGAATTCACTAGTTGAGATAAGACATCTGGGAGGCCCTCAATATCATTTTCAGCAGCATCAGAATCCATATGAAAGCCCATGCTATCACACAATCCCAACCCAACTACATGACTTTCCCACTGAATGAAAATAGGAAATGCAGTACATGTAAAACTTGGTATGCTGAAAACCCCATGTGTAAACAAGAGATCTTTGGTGCTAAACAAAATCCAACATGTATGCCAAAATCAACCAATTATTCCTGCTCAACCACAGATATGGTTCCATGCATGCTACCCGAAGCACATGGAAGATATGTCATCATTTTCCAATAAGTGGACATGATTTACCTGGCTTGTTCCAGTTAGCTGCCCTATTACAATTGAAAACTCTGTTTCCAACAGGGTTTGCAGCAGTAGCCTTCCTGATCATGCCCATCACACATGGCAGTCCAAGAGAACAAATCCCTCTTGAGGTATTTCATCAAATACCTTACGCGCCATCTCAATCTCCCTACATACTGAACATTACAGTTTGGTTTTGAATCCAGCCATCGGAAGACAAGGTTTTAAAATGGACAATGGCCCTTGCCAATACAAATCAATCCATCATAAATACTGATCCAATAATTCTGAAACTCCTAAGATCAACAAATCTGAATCGTGTGAAAGAAAAAATAGCAGAATCAAGTGAGGGATCCGACTCCCATTTTCTTGTCTCAAAGGGGAACAGAGGAATTTGAAGGAGAAGAAGAAGAATTAACTGAAAGGGGCAAAATCTAGCCTTTGCTTCTCAACCCTTCATCATCCCTCTTCGTTTTCTTTACTCTACTTTCCCTCTTCTTACTTCTGCTTTTATTTCAACCCTTTTTATCTTTTAGTATTTTTATTCTTATAATAACATATTAATGAAAATAACTCATTAATTATGAGAAGGACAATAATTAATAATAATAAGAAAAATGATCTTTTTCTTCACCACCTCCAATCCCTTCCACAATCCCAATTTAATAAATACTTTCAGGGATTTGAGCCTGATTCCTGAATTGGGGCGAATACCCGACAATTCCCGAATCCGTCCCATGTTCATTCTATAAATCCGAAATAGTCCAGGGTTGATTCTAAATCACCCTAGACTCTTATTTAAATTTAAATATCATTTTAAAAGTTGAACCAACCTTTCTAAACGCTTTCCGTATTCCCCTTTTTCCTTTCCTTCCTCGCTCGAGAGCAGTAGCGCAGGGCGTTTTTAGTAGAAGATATGTGAGATAGACTTTTTTCCAGTGTAAAGAAAAAGAGGGAGGAGTATTGTACGTATATGAAGAGGAGAGGGAAAAAAAAAGGAACTGCCCACACTGTCGTGCGCATGATGGAGTGATAGATGGGAGAGTCATGCGCACAAGGAAGTGTAACTTCCTTGTGCCGTGCGCACACCATGAATGGGATAAGGAGTGTTGTGTATGACTTAGTCAACATTGCCTCCTTTGCCATTCCTTTTTCGCCTTTGAGTTCTTAGGGTATTACATTTGAGTCCTTTTTTGACATGGTGTGACACATCGTCACCCAATCATATTAATTAAATCTTATATGTTAATTTTAATTTCTGACCGTGACATCCCACAATTAATTTATAAATTAATCTTCCTCTTATTTTATCTAATTAATTGATTAATTGACATTAATTTCAATTAATTAATAAAATTTAAACTTCTCTAATAATTCATAAAATTTCGGGCGTCACAGGTCCAATCATTTTCAACAAAAAATGCCAATATATTCCTTATTTTTGTTTTAAGTACACCAAGATAGAGTATACAAACATTAGAGATCTATAAATAATTTTTCGGGCATCCATAATTGGTGTTCTAGCATTGGATTAGCTTGAATGGTTAGATCCTTATGCAGAGCACAAGGCTCTCATACCAATTGAAAGTTCCCGGTGTGCTAGAACACGAGTCAAGATTGACCCTAGAGGGGTGTGAATAGCGCAATCACCAATTTTTGTGGTCTTCAAAAATTTGTTGATCAATTATAATGTTTGCAGCGGAATTAACAAATTAATCAAGATAAATGTGTTGTGTGATAAGAGAATACATCAATTAAAGATCAATCACAGAATGACAAGACCAAACACCCACAACACAAGATGTATAGTGGTTCGGAGTAAATCCCTCCTACATCCACTGTTGGACTCACCTTCTATAGGGTTATCCCAATTCAATATGTGGGGAATTACGCCCTCACGAATAGAATATGATTTTTACCTATCCAATTGATTGGGAATTTAACCTAATCCCTAATGTTTTGAAAGGTTCGAGAGTACGTCCCTATCCCTCTATTTTTTTTATAGTGGTTCAAGAGTAAATCCCTCTTTAATCCACATCACAAGTTGATGTTTGAAATAAAACAACACTAATAAGCGCTTGTCCTTTGAAATCTCTCTTGATGTGTAGTTGTGCTTCTTAAAGATTTCTTCCCAATGTGATGTTGTTCGATAACGAAGATGCGCCGAGTATGATCGATCACAGTCTTTGGGAGGGTTTCTAGGATTTAAGACATGCCAACGTTATCCTAGACTTTGTTTTTTTTTTTTTTTCTCTCTCTCTCAATCTCAATCAAGATGATTGGATTCCAAATGATTCACCAAGTATAATGTTTAGAGAGGAGATGGGAGCTCTGGATTTGCCTTTAGTTTTTCAAGTTAGAGGTCCTAAGGTGTCCAACCAAACTCAATAAGGTTTGGAGTTTATATAGGCAATAAAAAATCCCGAACTGACACGGCGATTGATCGCCACCACGATCAATCGTGACATTAAAATTGTCCCGTTGAAAATGTGACTTTTATGCATTTAATGCAGTCCCAACGGTTAGAAAACGGTCATTCACGATTGATCGTGCCTCACGATAGATTGTGCTCCCGAAGGATCGTGGATCAGAATTGTATCATCCTGAGAGCAACCCAAGAAGACAGTGTTTTACCAACAAGAGCATGCCTTTTTGCCGACAATTGATCATCATTTCAAGATCGATCGTCCCTATTTCTCACGATCGATCACCGTTTCACGATGGGCCTTCCTGGCAGTTTTAAACAAAACTGCTCTCTACTAAAATGGCCATATCTCGGGTTCCCAACTCCGAATTGAGTGTTCTTGGGCTCTATGAAGAGATCTTTCAATGCTCTATCCAACCGTGGTAGTTTCACTAGTTGATTATGTAACACCTCGGATTTTCAATTTATTATTTTTATGAAATTTATCCATTTTTAATTGTGAATTTTAGATTTGATCTTAAATGGATAAAGAATTGGGCCATGACTCAATTAAGACCCAATTGTTTGTGGAATTGGTTTTATAAAAAATTAAATGGGTTGAATTATCTTAGTAATGTATTATGTCCAAGAATTAATTAAAAGATTTGGACATGGCCGAACATTGGATTTGAATATCCAAGGAGATGTTTAAAAATCAAATGAGGATTTCTTTGGCCGTGTATAGAGATATTTCATATCTACATTATACGCATAAGATAATTTAAAAGGGTATGTATTTGGTCTAAAAATTAAATAAGGAAGATGTCTAACTAAACAGACATTGCATGGCCATGTATGACACTTCCAAAGAGGGAAGGTCGGCCATTCCAATTAAGATAAGAGGGTACACGGCAATGGGGCATGTTTATCTTAGCAATTTCTAATTTTGGATCAAGGGAAAAATTAAAAAAGGAAGAGAGGGACAAGGCTCACAGTTTTACATTCCATTTGAATTCTCTCTCTCTATCTCTCTCATCCTCTCACACGGCAAAGAGCAAGAGAAGAAAAGGCAGCAACAGGAAGGTGTTCTTGGTTGGAGAAAAATTAAGAAAAAAGGAGAAAGATTAGAAAAGCCCAGAATCGGAAAAGGTTAGTATCTAATTGATGAATTTATTTGAAATAAAGAACCATAGGGTTCGTCCAAAGTGTTGGGCCGAACCCTATGGAAGAGGATGGGGGGATGGATTTTATGATTTAAATGGAAATACATGATTTATTTGGTTGGATCGAAGCCATGGAAAATTATGGGTTTATCTTCTTAAATTTTAAATAATGGAAATCTTGGACGATTGGGTGATTTTGGATTTAAAAGAAGATTTCAAATGGAGATATGGTTAGGGATGTGGGTCGGCCATTGCATGGCCGAACCATGATCGTATCTGTACCCGCCCCATTTTCACCGAAATCAGAGTCTATTTTTTTTTTTTTGAATTAAGAAGTGACAATGGGCGCGGACTTCACGACCCGAGTTAAGTCCGAGCTTCTAAAGCTCGGCCCTTAACTGGCCAACCCTACGCGTGCGTGGAACGAAGTCCACGAGAATGGTTCACGCGTAGGAAGTACGCTCCGGAATATAATTACGTGCGGAACATTATAATAGAAACTATCCTACCAGTTTTAGATAGCAAGGAAGTACGACGCTTGAATTACTAAAATACCCCTATGCTCATAATTATATCTCAAAATGATAACGTCCCTAGTACAGTCCAAACCATAGCAAGAAACAGTACTTATTACAATCCGACAAGCTAAGCTACTTAAATTACATTTCCAAAATAAAACTTAAATAAAATTAAGTAGCCGCTTTCCTAAGCTCCTAAGCTTGGCTCCCGTCTCGTCCACAATTTCCGCCGTCTCCTGCGTCATCAGCTAGGGTAGAAGTAGGGCGTTAGACAACGCGCCCAGTAGGACTCTGAGTAAGGCTAGCACATGGATTAGTGATAACAAGCATACCGATAACAATATAATAAAACCATATGATGAATGCCATGCCATGGGTGCCTATGTCATGTGTGCCACCCATCATCCATATCATCATAAAATGTCATATTCCCCTTGACGGTAAAGCCTCGTCAAGGTGTGCCCATGTTTGCTTCTCGGTCGCCCCGACAGAGCATGGACTCTGGTTATAACACCTCAAGCTATCCCCATGTTTGATTCTCGGTCGCCCCGACGGAGCATGGACTCCGGTTATAGCACCTCAGGCTATCCCCATGTTTGCTTCTCGGTTGCCCCGACGGAGCATGGACTCCGGTTATAGCACCTCAGGCTATCCCCATGTTTGCTTCTCGGTCGCCCCGACGGAGCATGGATTCCGGTTATAGCAACTCAGGCTATCCCCATGTTTGCTTCTCGGTCGCCCCGACGGAGCATGGACTCCGGTTATAGCACCTCAGGCTATCCCCATGTTTGCTTCTCGGTCGCCCCAACGGAGCATGGACTCCGGTTATAGCACCTCAGGCTATCCCCATGTTTGCTTCTCGGTCGCCCCGACGGAGCATGGACTCCGGTTATAGCGCCTCAGGCTATCCCCATGTTTGCTTCTCGGTCGCCCCGACGGAGCATGGACTCCGGTTATAGCGCCTCAGGCTATCCCCATGTTTGCTTCTCGGTCGCCCCGACGGAGCATGGACTCCGGTTTCATTATTTTCCTGCCCATGCCATGCATTAGATGTAAGTGCATTATGCTATGTAGTATATATATAATTCATATCCTTAATATAAAATCCATAGCATTGAAATATAATCCATAGCCTTAAAAATATCATCCATAGCATTAAAATATAATCAATAGCATTAAAACATCATCCATAGCATTAAAGTATAATTCATAGCATTTAAAAACCCATCTTAAGATAAATCATATAATTACCGAAATAAAACGAGGAAACCACTACATACACATAATCCACGGCTTACAAAAAGGTAGGAATCCTACCGAATACCACTTAGCGTCCCTTTACGTTTTCGTTCGATAATCGAGTCGCCGATCACGTACCATTTGCGATGTCCCGATACCTTATTATACATTTACCAAATTAGTCCATATTTTATCCATGATTAAGTCCATCAAAACAATCCCCATATGTCCTGCCAGACTAACAGTGACATCTGAAAAATACTAAAAAACTGTACGTTTCAATTCAGTCGACTGAATCCTGCTAGCTACAGTTCTTTGTCTTTCCCGCAGATTTTCAGTCGATTGAAATACATATTCAGTCTGCTGAAACATGATTCACAACCTTTCAGTCGATTGAATGACAGATTCAGTCAGCTGACTTTGAATCAGATTATCTGTTTGTTCAGCTAGTTCACTTTCAGTTGACTGAAGTACATATTCAGTCAGCTGAAACATGGTTCACAACCTTTCAGTCGACTGAATCACAGATTCAGTCGGCTGACTTTGAATCGATTATCTGTTTGTTCAGCCAGTTCAATTTTAATCGTTTGAATCACAGATTCAGTCGGCTGAATTATCAACCAACCATTTACGTGTTCAATAAGCATTCCTTTAGTCGACTGAGTCATATATTCAGTCGGCTGAAACTTCCAGAACCCTTTTCTTATCCGTGACGTCTATGTTCAGTCGACTGAATCATCAGATTCAGTCGGTTGAAACTCCTAGAAACTCTTTCTGTTTTCAGCCACCATTAGTTCAGTCGACTAAATCCCTTATTCAGTCGGCTGAAACTCCCAGAAACTCGTTTCTGATTCGTCCATTATCAGTTCAGTCGACTGAATCTTTGATTCAGTCGACTGACTGTTTTGTCAGTCTTTTCCATTGCATATTTTGTACATCCTTCCTTCATGATTTCCTTTAATAACATCTTGTTGAGTGCAACTTACCTATCCGTGGCTCTCCCGGTTGTTTCTTACTCCTCTTGATCCTTAACCTTTCTCCTTCTTCTTTCTCCTTGATCTTTGGTTGGCCAAAATGCTTGATCAATGGTGGAAACCTCCATGCTTGGGGTCGGCTAAGGTAGGGTTTGCTTGAGAGAGGGAGAGGAGGAGATGGTGAGAAATAAGATCCCAAGCTTTGATCTTGGAGTGGTGGGCCTTTGCTTACACCCTTTTTCCTCTCCTTTCTTCTCTTCTTCTTCCAAGTTTTTCTTCTTCTTTTCTTAGAGATGAGGGACAGTGGTGAGAGATAGGAGGAGAGGAATGAGAGTGGCTTGAGTGGTAGGGGGAAAGCCATCCATCCTTGGTTCCTTAGACCACACACTTCCATGATGGCCTTCACCCACCAAGTATGGGCTCCTTGTCCTTAGTGGTGGTGGTTGAGATGAAACCACCACCCTAAGTCCATGGTTTCTTTTGTGTTTCCTTGGGTGGTTTCAATGAGATAAAACCACTCTTTGACTTGCCCCTTTGACTTATTCACTTGGCCCTAATTTGACCAACCTAATTAATTAAATTAGATCCTTACTTAGGTTAATTAATTCCTACTTAAATTAATTCCATTAACTTCTCTTTCTAAGAAGTCCACCCATGGTTGACCAAGTCAACCATGGTGGATGGCCCCCACCAACACCTACCCTACCCGCCACCTCACTTGATGAGGTGGAGGTGGGCCCCATTCGGCCATATCACTTAAACCCCATTAATCTTAACTTAGATGATTTAAAATCATTTAATCAACTTAATCTACTTTAATTCTCCTTAGTCCTCTTAACTTATCCATGGTTGACCAAGTCAACCATGATGGTCGGCCCCACCTTTTCCTTGGTCCATATGCCACCTCACTTGGTGAGGTGGAGGTGGGCCCCACTTGGTTATGCCATCTTAACCATCTCATCATTAACTTAGGTGGTTTAATTCCAATTCAACCCATTTCAATCAATTGGGTCACCATTGGGCCCATTGCCCAATTAAATTATTTTCTATTATTTACCTTAGAGCTTGACTCATTTTGACTCATTGGGTCCCAAATTGTTATCGGGCCCACTTTGACCATTATTGACCCCTCATATGAATTCCATCCAATCTATGGTCCATTGGACCATATTTGGACCTTTGCCCCAAAATTTGATCCATTTAATATCCTTAACATCAAAATTCCAATTTTTCCATTATTAAAATAAATAAATGCCATAAATATATATTGATTTAAAAATTCGGGCTATTACAGTATCATGGCTAAGTTGTTGGATCTAAAGAATGGAAAAGAAGCTGGTGAGGTTCAGCCATGGTGTATGGCCGAACCCCACCAAGTATATTTTGGGATTTTTAATTGATTATAATGGATGGTAATCGGTTAAATTTAATAAGAGGTTAATGTTATTGATATGTAGCTTTTCAAGGGATTAAATAATCAAGATCATGAACCATAGGGTTCGGCCATGGTGTATGGCTGAACCCCATGGGGTTGTTTTTGGAATGGAGATGGATTTGGTTGTTAATTATGGAAAACATCCAAGTATGGAAAGAGTTGCTAAAATTGGAAAGCACTACAATTTAGGAAAGAAGGTTTCTAATTTAGGAAACTATTTATTAAAATGGAAAGAGGAGGTTATTTATGGAAACAATCTAATTATGGAAGGGTTTACTTAATCTGGAAACCTTCCATTTATGGAAGGAGGTTGATAATTTTAGTAAGTTTACTTATGGAAACCTTCTAATAATAGAAGGTGGAGTTTAATTAAGGAAGATTGGATTTAAAAAAGGGAATAAATGGATTGGATGCCATAAGTGAGGTTCGGCCATGGTGTATGGCCGAACCCCACTAGGATTTATTTTGGAAACGTTTTTATTTATAGAAGGTTGTTTAATTAAGTAAGTTTCTAAAAATAGAAAGGGAGATTAACCAGGGGAAAGTTCTATTTTTGGAAGGTGAAATCTAAATTTGGAAACTATCCAATTATGGATTGGCTAAGAATGGAAGATGATGGAAAAAGGAAACCTAGACATCATAGGGTTCGGCCATGGTGCTTGGCCGAACCCCATGAGTTAATTCTATAGGTTAAGCTTATTTTATGGACCTAAGATGGAACTAAGATGTTGCCATGGCCGAACCCCATGAATCAAGTAGAATGTATTGTATGGATTTAATATGATGTTTGGATTAATGGGATGACATAAACCTAAGCTAGTGGCAAAATGGCAAATATCGCCTAAATTGAAAGATCATGGGTTCGGCCATGATGTATGGCCAAATCCCATGAGATGGTTTGTGGATCAAACATTAACTTAGGCAATTGTTTTAATGATTGAAAAGATGGGATTATTGTAACACCCCGATTTTTCAAAGATATCAATATTTACAAAAATGCCATCGGAATGGTAAATTAAAAAGATATAATCGTATATGAGAAAATGGCGGGGCCCATTGTTCAAATTAAGACCCAATGTGCATATTATAAGGATCAAATTAGATTAGATGGGTAATGTACATCTAATTGGGTCAAGATGGTTATTTGGGTCAAAGGACCCAATTGGGACCCAATGGGTCATGATGGACTTATTTGACCATTGGGTGAGCCCAATTTTAATTGGGTTAGGCTGAATTGATTTGGAGTTAAATGAAGGATAAAAGGGTAGGCTTGATACAAGTGTGTAAACCACATTCAATTGGGTAAACCACCCATAAATGGGTCATGGCGCCAATTGGGTCAATGAGCTAAATGGGGACCCAATGGGTCGAGTTGACCATGTTGACCATGGTTGACCGTGTGGACCTTCATGTGAGCTCAAAGGATGAGTCAAATCAGGTTGAGTTGGGACTGAAATGAGTCGGATTTGAATTAAGTAATGGAGTTGACTCAAGTGCATTAAATGAATGGCGTTAAATGTGGTGAGTTGGGCTAATGAGTTGGATGAGTTAAGTTGGAAAATAAAGAGACCTTGAAATCCATTGAGTCAAATGAGGAGGTGAGGAGTTTGCCTTGGTCTTAAACACCACAAAGAGTCCCACACGTTGGTGGCATGGGAGTGATGGTTCATGCATGAAATTCAATGAGATGGGATAAATTTTGCATGGGGAATATGGAGGGTTTCCATCTCATGATGGAAACCCAAGACCCAACGTTGGGAGTGCCAAGGGATGCCTTGGTTGGTATCAAATGACTCATTGGTTAGATCAACAATAATGAGGGTTAATGAGAGGTTATGGGGTTGTTTAACAAAAGGAATACACCACCATCACTTGGCCGAATTATGCATTGCAAAACCTTAGAACTTCATCTCTCTCCCTCTCTCTCAAGAACCTACCTACTTGGCTGAATTATCCTTTGGTGTTTTCACCATTATTCAAGCTTTCAATCAGTTAAGGACTAAGGGAGCAAGAAGGAAGAAAGCAAGGACAAAAAGGAGAGAAGAGAAGCAAAGGGAATTGGTAAGTGTTTTCATAAAAATTTAGTTAAGTAAATTGGTTAAAGGGATCATGATTTGCCCATGGCATGGCCGAATCTACCAAAGATTAAAACCATGGAAAATGATGTTTTGAAAGGACTCAAATCACTTGTCATAGGGTTCGGCCACTTTGGATGGCCGAACCCCATGAAATGATTTGATAATTTGGTATGGTTTTTGGAGAGATAAAAACCATACCAATGCAATGATTTAAGGTTTTAAGGTGTGCAATATGGAGATAAGATTGATGTTTTTGGGTCGGCTATGGGATGGCTGAACCCTATTATTTTTATGGCTAATTTACAATGAATGAACTATGTATAAGTATTGGGAAATTTGCATCAAGAGAACCATAGGGTTCGGCCATGTTTATGGCCGAACCCCATAGGTCATTTTATGGGTGTTTAAAGATAAGAACATACTTGGAAATTATAAGTGAATTTGTAGTATGTGAATAGATGGAAATAAAGGATCATAGGGTTCGGGCATATGTATGGCCGAACCCCATGAAGTGATTTTGATAGATGTAAGTAATTTTGGAATCAAGGAAATAATGGAAGATTAAGGGTTAGTTAATTACATGGTTACTTTGGTCACTAGTCTTAAGTGTAAAGGACTAAAGGATCAAGTTTGAAATTGGTGAGGTTCGGCCAAGTTGTATGGCCGAACCCCACTAAAGTGGATTGGTTATATGGACTTTGATTATTAAGCAAAGATTAACCATTGGTGGGTTTAGTGGCAAAACGGTAAATACAAGCCATAATGTAGAAATGGAAAGAAAGACTAAAGAACTTGAAAAGAGGGGTCCAAAACCAAAGTAGTAAGGTTCGGCCATGGTGTATGGCCGAACCCTACCAAGATATGTTTTGAAGTGTGAAGTGTTTTAGTCTTGATCAAATGAAAAGGAAGACAAATTCAAAGTGGGTGAGGTTTGGCCATGGTATATGGCCGAACCCCACAAGATGGTTTTTGGGACTTAGATTTGTAACGCCCCGCCCTTTCTGAGATTTCAGAGTCTAATTTTTTTCTATAATAATAACATAACAACACTGGAAGAGGGCAGACGACGTCACGACGCGAGCTAAGTCCGGACTACTCAAGTCCGACCCTTAACTGGCCGCCCATGTGAGCATGGACTAAACCCATGAAAGACAAACCACACATGGAACTAAGTTAAAACATGCGGAATAACAATAACTAATTGCGGAACTAAACTGATGCAGAATATAATCAATCTTAAGTTAACCATACATTCTTAGATAGCAAAGCAAAAGTCATCCATTATAAACGACTTATACCAAATCAAGGTTCATCTAACAGTTCACAAACCATAGCAAAGTTTACTAGCTATTACATATCCATAATATGTAATTCAAAAGACAGTAGTATAGAAATCCCAATCATCATTCAAGCACTTAAGCTTGGTTACCCTCCAGATCCACAACCTTCTCTTTCCCTTTTCCATTTCCTGCATTATCCTCTATGGATAAAATTAGGGCGTTAGACCAACGCGCCCAGTAGGTTCCCGATCAGGGCTACCACATGATTAGTATATAAAACAAGTGTATATTTCACAGTACATGGTCATCAACAAAACATCTGAAATCAATGCTATGTATGTAAGCGTGAATGTAATGAGTCCCACCCATTACAAGTGTACATAGCATTCACTTGACGGGATTCTCACGTCAAGTTAATCTAGAGTAATCCACATTTCCTCTGAATCGAAGTCTAATGTCAAGGTAAGCCAGAGTAATCCACATTTCCTCTGGATAGGATTTTTAAGTCAAAGTATTTCATAGTGTAATCCATAGTACTCCTCATTTCCTATGGATAGGGTTCTAGTTTCCCAAAGTCATCACCCCATGCCATGCATGAGATGTCAATGCATTATATATCATTTGTAAATGTAAATCTCATCATTCAAAAACCAATTGAAACATAATAATAATAACAACATATCTCATCAAAATCATGATAAAACCAATCATAATAGTGGTTACAAGTAGGTAGGAAAACCTACTGAAACTTTACTTAAGTGTCCGTTCCTTTTTAAGCTTCTCCCGGTCACAACTCGCACGCCGTTCACGTTCCGTTACCTTGTGATGTAACAGCAAGTCAATCATACTATCATTTTAAATTTCCATTCACATCTTAAGACCCAAAAGCCTTCTTGTGGGGTTCGGCCATACCCATGGCCGAACCTCATCAACTTAGGATTTAACCTCCCTTTTCATTTGATCTCTCTTTTATTTAATCCTAATTAAACATCATATACTACAAAAATACCTTGGTAGGGTTCGGCCATACAACATGGCCGAACCATACCACTTTGGTTTCCATATATCCAATCCTATGATCATTTCAGCTTTGATCATTTCATCCATAATTACCATAATGCCACTATACTAACCTTTGCTTAATTTTCTTAAAAACCAAGGTCCACATCCAAACCACCTTAGTGGGGTTTGGCCATACAACATGGCCGAACCTCACCACCTTAATTTGGTCCTTATTCATATATACATCTCTAATTCATTATGAATTAGCACTAAGTCCATCAAATAATCATTGGTGGGGTTCGGCCATACTACATGGCCGAACCTCACCCTATGGATTTTTATCCCATATTCCCTCATCTATCATGCTTGGCTATTTACTGATATTAAGTCCATAATATACATACATAATTCTTGAATCAAAGGCATGGATTCATTCAAAATCTCCAACTATGTTCTTACTCCATATAACCATAAAAACAGTCCATGGGGTTCGGCCATACACATGGCCGAGCCCTTATGGTTCTTTAATGATTCCATTATTTATATACCAATTGGACTCTACCCTTTAACCATGTTAACCACATGTTTCAGCCATCTAATGGCCAAACCAAAACAGTAACCTTATCACATAAAAATCCCATAATATTGTATGGTTTTTATCTCTCAAAAACCATCACAAATTACCACATACATATCATATCATTTCATGGGGTTCGGTCATCCCAATTGGCCGAACCTTATGGCCTATGATTTAAACCTCTTTTGTCAAATACTTAGCCTTATTTAAAACATGTAAACCTCTCCACCATTGTTATGATTTCTATCTCTCCAAAACCATACCAATCATCAAATACTTTCATGGGGTTCGGCCATCCAAGGTGGCCGAACCCTATGGTCCATGTTTCTATCTCTTTTAACCATCAATATTCATATTCTAACCCTTTGTAGATTTGGCCATCTCATGGCCAAATCATATTCCATTTAACCCTTTTTACAATAAAAACTCTATGGATTACTTACCAATTTTCCAAGCCTTTCTTCTTCCCTTTGCTCTTTGCCTCCTTCCCTCTTGCTTCCTTCCTTCTTTCTTCCTTAGTCTCAGCTGATTAGAAGCTAGAATCAATGGTGAAAACACCAAGGTATAATTCGGCCAAGGGGTATGTTCTTGAGAGAGGGAGAGAGATAAGAATTCCAAGGTTTTTGCAATGTAGAATTCGGCCAAGAGGGGTGGTGTTTGCAGCTTTTGTTAAACAACCCTTGGACCGCTCATTACTCTCATCAAATCTTGTTTAAAACAATGAGGCACTTTCTGCCAAGCAAAGCACCCCTTGGCACTCCCAACGCATCCTTTGGCACTCCCATGCATCTCATCCAATTCCCATTCATTTCATTTAAAACTATGCATGGGAAACCCACTCCACAAGTCCCCAACGTGTGGGACTTGTCTTGGGTGGCTTGAGACCAAAGCACTCTTTCATCTTTCATTTGACTCAATGAATTTACAAGACCCCTTTGGTTTCCATTTCAACTTAACCAACTCATAAGCCCAACTCACCACAATAAATGACACTCATTTAATGCACTTGAGTCAACTCCATTTCTTAATTTAAACCCAACTCAATTCAGTCCCAACTCAACCTGATTTAACTCACAATTGAGCTCACTTGAGGGTCCACATGGTCAACCATGGTCCACATGGTCAACACGACCCATTGGGTCCCAATTTAGCTTATTGACCCAATTAACGCCTAGACCCAATTATGAGTGGTTTAGCCCCTTTGAATGTGGTTTATCCATTTGCATCAAGCCTAACCATTTATGTTCCACTTAATTTCCAATCAATTCAGCTTAACCCCATTAAATTTGGGCTCACCCAATGGTCAAACAAGTCCATTATGACCCATTGGTCCCAATTGAGTCCTTTGACCCAATTAACCATATTGACCCAATTTGATGTTCATTACCCATTCATGATAAATTGACCCTTATACTATGTTCATAAGGCCATAATTTGAACAATGGGCCCCACCATTTTCTCATTTACAATTACATTTATTAAATTCACCAATCCAGTGGTATTTTCGTAAATATTCATCTTATTGAGAAATTGGGGTGTTGCAATACAACCCTCTTTTTAAATTTTTCGTCCCGAAAATCGAGCGAAGTAGGGTTCCAAAATAAATTACATGAACAATTCGGGGTGAGCTGTTCACATTTCCGACTCAAGTTCACATGTGGCTTCTTCAACACCATGTCGGTCCCATACCACTTTTACGAACTGAATCGCTCTATTTCGCAACACCCTTTGCTCAGTCTCTAATACTCTAACTGGTTTCTCGACGTATGTCACGTCGCTTTGTACTTCTATGTCTTGCACATTCAATACATGGGACGGATCGGGATTGTATTTCCTTAGCATCGACAAGTGAAACACATCGTGTAAAGCTGCCAATTGTGAAGGAAGTGCTATCTGATAAGCCACATCCTCCACTCTTCTTATGATGGAAAATGGTCCCACAAATCTTGGTGACAGTTTCCCCTTCTTCCCAAACCTCATGTGTCCTTTCCATGGTGAGACCTTTAAGAATACCATGTCTCCCACTTCAAATTCCAGAAACCTTCTTCTTTTGTTAGCACATCTCTTTTGCCGACTCTGTGCAGTCAATAAGTGCTGACATATTAACTGAATTTGTACTGTAGTCTCTGCGACTAGCTCAGGTCAAATCAACGCAGACTTACCAGCCTCTGTCCAGCACACTGGTGATCTACAAGGTCTACCATATAAAGCTTCGAATGGGACCATCTGAAGGCTTGCTTGATAACTATTGTTATACGAGAACTCTAACAGTGGTAAGTGGTCGTCCGATCCACCCTTGAAATCTAACATGCATGCTCTCAGCATGTCTTCCAAGGTTTGTATCGTTCTCTCCGACTGTCCAACAGTCTGTGGATGGAATGCTGTGCTAGTCAGTAGATCTGTCCCCATAGCTAACTACATGCTTTGCCACACTCTTCCGGTAAACCAGCCATCTCTGTCAGATACTATAGTTCGGGGAATGCCGTGTAGCCTAATAATTTCCTTGATGTACAGCAGACCCAATGTCTCAGATGAATCCGTCATCTTAATAGGAATGAAATGCGCAGACTTGGTCAGTCGGTCTACCACGACCCATATGGCATCATTGCCCTTTGAGGATCTCGGCAACCCCGTCACAAAGTCCATGGAAATGTGCTCCCATTTCCATTCTGGCACTGATAAGGGTTTGAGTAACGCTGGTGGCTTTTGACGTTCAGTCTTAAGTTGTTGACAAGTTCAACAATGTGCCACGAATTCCGCCACGTCCCTTTTGAGTCCGTGCCACTCATAATGCCTCTTTAGATCATGATACATTTTGGTGCTGCCCGGATGAATGGAGAGCTTGGATTGATGTGCCTCAATCAATAGCTCTTTCCTACAGTTCTTTGGCACATATACTCTTCCCCGGAATAAAAGACCCTGTCCTGGTCGTAATTCCCATTCCGGTATGACTACGCCAGTGGACATCTTGGCCCATATCTCCTCCACTTCCGGATCTGCTCGTTGTTCTTGTTCAATCTTGGTGACTATATTGGACCATATGATTAAATTATACATACTCCCATGGTTGGTGATATACAGATTGAACTCTCGAATGGTGTTCAGCATCTTCCATTCTGTTCTGATCAAGCATGCTACCAATGCATGTGATAGGCGGCTGAGGGAATCCGCCACCTTGTTTGCCTTACCTGGATGATATCGAAGCGCAATCTCATAATCCGCCAGACACTCCATCCATCTAGGCTGCCTTAGATTGAGCTCCTTCTGATCAAATAAGTATTTCAAACTCTTTTGTTCAGAAAATACCTCAAATTTCTCGCCGTAGAGATAATGTCTCCAACTTTTGAGAGCGAAAACCACTGCAGCTAGTTCCAGATCATGTGTGGGATAAAGACGTTCGTGTATTTTTAACTGTCTTGACCCATATGCCACCACACGTTGACTTTACATGAGTGAACACCCTAGTCCCTCTCCTGAAGCATCGCATTGTACTTCATATCCTTTGCCCCTTTCCGGCAAAATTAAAATAGGAGCACTTGTAAGTCTCTCTTTCAGTGTTTCAAATCTCCGGTTGCACAAATCTGACCACTCATACTTGACTCCTTTCTGAGTGAGTCGAGTCAATGGAGACGCTATTTTCGAAAAATCCATGATAAATTTCTAATAATAACCCACCAATCCCAAGAAACTACGGATTTCGGTTACATTCTTGGGAGCCTTCCAATCTTTCACTGCTGCGACCTTAGCCGGATCCACAGCTATACCTCCTTCAAATATAACATGTCCTAAGAAATTGACCTCTGATAGCCAAAATTCACATTTACTAGCTTTGGCATAGAACTTATTCTGCCTCAAAGTATTCAAGACTATCCGTAGGTGCTCTGCATGTTCCTCCTGAATCTTGGAATAGATCAGGATAACGTCAATGAACACGATTACAAACAGGTCCAGATACGGACGGAAGATCCTGTTCATTAAGTCCATGAACACAGCCGGCGCATTTGTGAGTCCAAATGGCATGACTACAAACTCGTATAGTCCATACCGCGTCCTGAAGGCTGTCTTCTCTACATCTTCCTCCCTGACCCGGATTTGATGATAACCAGACATCAAATCAATCTTTGAAAAATGGTTGGAACCCCTCAATTGATCGAACAAATCATCGATCCTGGGTAGAGGGTACTTGTTCCGGACAATTAGCTGATTCAGCTTCCGATAATCTACACACATCCGAAGTGAACCGTCCTTCTTCTTTACAAACAATACTGGAGCTCCCCATGACGATGTACTGTGTCGGATGCATCTCAGCCTGAACAGTTCATCGATCTGCTTCTTTAGCTCCGACACCTCTGCTGGTGCCATCCGATAGTGTGGTAGAGACACTGGTGAAGTACCAGGATATAAGTTGATCTCGAAATTAAGCTCCCTCATGGGTGGTAAACCAGGGAGTTCTTTTGGAAACACATCCGCAAATTCTTTTACAATTGCCGGAAGTTCAGTAATTGGTGCTTTATTTATAATGATATTATTCAACACCACGTGGTCCAACCCTTCCTGCAATCCACTCTGCTTGTCTGCATGAACCACATATTGCTTTCCTTCGGGTGACCAAAAGGTCACTCTTCGGCGATAACAGTCAATGTTAGCCTGGAACTTAGCCAACCAATCCATGCCGAAGATTATATCATACTCTGTCATGTCGAGTACTAGATAATTGAACTCAAATCTGAGTCCAGCTAGTTCAGTATTAACTGCCTTGCATATAAGTCCCAATGCCAAGTCTCCGACAGGGGACACAATTGTGAGTGTTGTAGCTAATTTTTGAACTAGGGTACCGGTAGCAGTTATAAATGATGCAGCTATGAAGGAGTGTGAAGCTCCAGAATCAAATAGTGTGTATGCATAAGAACTACTCACTACCGCCATACCTTGAATCACCGCATGATCCTCATCTTCTGGAGAAGTTAAAGTAAATAATCATCCAGCTCTAGTAGGGTTGGGCGCCCGTCTCGCCTGATTATACGTCCTTCCTCATCTGGAGTTAACTGGTCTGGCCGGCGGACGGAATGATCCCCTGGAGTATGTCAGCTTGTTGAGCTTTGGACAGTCTTTCTTAAAGTGACCTAGTTGATCACAGTGGAAGCAGGTGCTCACTCCTCTAGAAACCTGAGTGACTGCTATAGATTGGGAGGGCTGACTGGGACGAAAGCCCCTAGTAGATCCAACAGATGGTGAGGGTCTGCTGAAGTTCGGTCGGAACTTCTTGTTGGGATGATATGTACCCCTCCCACTCGGTGCTCGACGGTTGTCAACTCGTGTGAACTCAGCCAATTCCTGTTCAACAATGGTGGCTTTGCTGACCACTTTCGCCAGCGTAGTTGCCTTAAACACGGTCACTCTGGCCCTAATGTTTGGCCGCAACCCACGTTCAAACTTACGAGCCCACGGATACTCCGTATCCACTATGTAGAACACATAGATTGATAGACTGAGGAATTCCCGGTGGTACTCAGCTACTGTCATCGAGCCTTGCACTAATTGTAACACCCAAATTTTTCAATAATAGGAAAAATTACGAAAATGCCCCTAGATTGGTGAATTCAATAAATGTGATTGTAAATGAGAAAATGGTGGGGTCCATTGCTCAAATTAAGATCCTACGAGCATATTATAAGTGTCAAATTTGATTGAATGGGTAATGAACATCAAATTGGGTCAAAATAGTAAATTGGGTCAAAGGACCCAATTGGGACCAATGGGTCATAATGGACTTGTTTGACCATTGGTTGAGCCCAAATTTAATGGGGTTAAGCTGAATTGATTGGAAATTAAGTGGAGCATAAATGGGTAGGCTTGATACAAGTGGGTAAAGCCACATTCAAAGGGCTAAAACACCCATAAATGGGTCATGGCGTCAAATTGGATCCATGGGCTAAATGGGGACCCAATGGGTCGAGTTGACTATGGTTGACCGTGTGGACCCTCAAGGGAGCTAAAATATGAGTTAAATCAGTTTGAGTGGGACTGAAGTGAGTTGGAATTAAATCAAGTAATGAGTTGACTCAAGTGCATTAAATGAAATGCATTAAGTATGGTGAGTTGGGTGAGTTGAGATGGAAATCAAAAGGACCTTGAGTTCAAGTGAGTCAAATGGAATTTGAGGGGGTGTCTTGATCTCATACATCATCAAGTAAACAAGTCCCACACGTTGGTGGGTTGGAATTAACTTTTGGTGAATGAAAACCAATGGAATATGGAGGGGTTTCCATCTCATATGGAAACCCAAGGGCTCCAACGTTGGGAGTACCAATGGATGCATTGGTTGGTGCCAACAGGTGCTTTGGTTGGCACCAAATGCCTCCTTGGTTTGGTCAAGTATAATGAGGATTTATGAGAAGAAGAGGGGGCTGTTTAACAAAAGGAAAAAACACCATCACTTGGCCGAATTTACATTGCCAAAATCCTTGAAATTCTCATCTCTCTCTCCCTCTCTCAAGAACACACTCTCTTGGCGGAATTTTACCTTGGTGATTTCACCATTGGTTCATGCTTCTAATCAGCTGAGACTAAGGAAGAAAGAAGGAAGGAAGCAAGAGGGAAGAAGGCAAGGAGCAAAAGGCAAGAAGAGAGCTAAAAGGATTGGTAAGCATTCCATAGAACTTTGTTTAAGTAAAGGGTTTTAAGTTATGGATCTGAATGACATAATTTGGCCATGTATGGCCGAATTTGTCAAAGGTCTAAACCATGGATGATGGTGTCTAAAAGGGTTGGAAATGGACCATAGGGTTCGGCCACTTTGGATGGCCGAACCCCATGAGATTATTTGGTTGGTTTGATGGTTTTGAAGGCTAAAAACCATATAAAAACCATGGAGGTTTGTACATGATTTAAGGAGACTCAAAATATATGTTGTGGCCGAATTAATCAATGGTTTAAAATTGTATGATGAGGTTTAAAAGATAGAAGATATGGGCTATAGGGTTCGGCCACTTTGGATGCCATGAAATAATATGGTTATTTTGATGGTTTTTGTAAGTTAAAACCATGCAAATGATGGACCGTTTTGGATGATTAAATTAGACATAAGATAAATGTTTAAGAGGTTCAAATCAAAGGCCATAGGGTTCGGCCAATGAGTATGACCAGACCCCATGAAATCATATGATTATTGTATGGTGATTTTGATGGTTTTGAGAGATAAAAACCATACAAGATTGTGGTGTTTTTATGGGAATTAAATGAATATAAGTTTGCTGTTTTTGGTTGGCCATTGGATGGCTGAACCATGTGGTTAACATGGCTAAAGGGTAGAGTCCAATTGGTATACAAATAATGGAATCATTGAGCAAAAGAACCATAAGGGTTCGGCCATGTGTATGGCCGAACCCCATGGACTGTTTTGATGGGAGATTTGGATTAAAATCATGTTGGAAGCTAAGGTTTGTTTTATGTTTTTGTTCTAAGAAACACCTATGCTTAGTTATGGATCTAATATTAATTTGATCAATCATGATAATGATGGAAAGTAGAACAAAAATCAGATTGGTGAGATTCAGCCGTGAAGTATGGCCGAACCCACTAATGGTCATTGGTGACCCTAGTGTGTAGTTACTAATGTTGATGGATGGACTTAGTGGTTAATTTATATGTATGTATGAATGATGTAAAGGACCAAACTAAGGTGGTTTGGATATGGACCTTGGTGTTTAAGGAAAATTGAAGAAAAGGTTAGCCTAAATGGAATAAAGGTAATTATAGATGAAATGATCATAGGATTGGATATATGAACCCCACAAGATGGTATATGAGACCTAAACTTGATTAGAAATCAAGTAGATCAAGTATTTAACTTGCTGATTTTATAACAAGGAAGCGGAAGTTGAATGGCGTGCAAGTCGTGAGCAAGTGACGCTTTAAGAAAGAACAAACACCGAAGTTAATCTTCGGTAGGTTTCCTACCTACTTGTAACCACTGTTATATTGGTTTTATCATGGTTTTTATAAGTTATGTTGTTATTGATATTATGTTTCAAATTGGTTTTAAATGATGAGATATGTATTTACAAATGACATACATATACATTAACATCTAATGCATGGCATGGGGTGATGATTATGGATTACCTTCACTTGAGAGTCCCAATGAAAGAACATTGTGAAATAATTCAATCATGAGAGTCTTTCCACAGGAAATGAGGATTACTGTGAATTACTTTATCGTGTGAGTCCCAATGAAAGAACACTGTGAAACAACTCAATGATGAGAGTCTTGCCACAGGAAATGAGGATTACTGTGGATTAGTTTATCGTGTGAGTTCCAATGAAAGAACAATGTGAAACAACTCAATGATGAGAGTCTTTCCACAGGAAATGAGGATTACTGTGGATTACTTTATCGTGTGAGTCCTAAATGAAAGTGTATTGTGATTTACCTTGACGGTGAGAGTCCCGTCAAGTGATGGCTATGTATATGTGTGATGGGGAGGGGCTCATTACATTTGCATACATAGCATTGATTTATCTGTTTTTGATGACCACATATACTATGATATATGCATGTTTTATATACTAACCCTGTGGTAGCCTTAATCGGAAAACCTACTGGGCGCGTTGATCTAACGTCCTAATTCTATCCATGGAGGCTAATGAAGGAAATGGAAAAGGGAAAGGGAAGGTCGTGGACTAGGAGGGGAGCCAAGCTTAAGAGCTTGATGTTGGAATGATTTTTATAATTTACTGTTATTGGATTTCGTTTTTGGGCATGTAATAAGTTGATACCTTTGCTATGGTTTGTTTATGATATTGACAATGGATAGTTGGATTAAGTTATTTTAATAATTGAGACTGGTACTTGCAATCTATTCAGTTTAATTCCACAGTTAGTCTAGTTTATTCCGCATAGCTTGTTTAGTTCCATGTGTGGTTTGTTATTGTGTGTTTAGTCCATGCACAGATGGGTGGACAGTTAAGGGTCGGACTTAGGAAGTCCGAACTTAGCTCGCTTCATGACACCGCCCGCTCTCTTCCGGTGTTGTTATCCTATTATTATTAAAAAAAAAAATTAGACTATGATTTCTCGGAGAGGGCGGGCGTTGCACTAATGACAAAAAGGCCTCCATCTGGCGTTCCTTTTCTTCTTCCGGGAAATACTGATCTAGAAACGTCGCTGAGAATTGCTCCCAGGTCATAGCGGTCCTTTCTCTTTCTAGCACAAGTGCCTGCTGTTTCTCCACTACTTCCCACCACCTACCAACATCATCTATCAACTGTGATGTAGCCAATAGAATCTTGTGGGCATGACTCGTGATGTTCAGCAGAGTCAATATTTGGGAGATTTTCTTCAGCCAGTTCTCCGCTCCAACAGGCCCTTCTCTCCCATTGAAGTAAGGAGGGCACTGTTGTTGAAAGTCTCTGACCATATTTCGGTCATTAGCCTCACTCATGCTTCCACCTCCATTCATATGTTGTTTGAGGACAGAAGTAACTACAGCTTGAACCAAGCTCTGTAGTTCAGGAGGCACGAATGGTAAACTCATGTTGCTGTTGCTGTTCCCTTCTTCCTCCCGTCGATATGAATGTTCACTATCCTCCTCTTCTCGCTGAGAGTGTTGTGATTCTTCCTCATGTACTGATTTCTCCCTATCATGTACCTATTTCTCCTTATCATGAACTGATTTCTCCTTATCACGTACCGATGGCTCCTTCTCATGTACCACTTTCTCCTTCCCTTTATCGTTTTGTCGAGTCCTTCTTTTTGGAGCCGTTCCGCCAAGGCCAATTTGTAATACTTTCTCTTTTCCCTTCTGATTCTTTGGGATCTTTTTCTATGGTGCCATCTTTCCCTAATTCATGAAAACATTATTGGCTTAGTTTTCTTCGCAACATACATTAAATGCTATAAATCCTCATAGAATCATAAAATTGCATGTTTTATATATATTCATATTCCATCTTTGTACAAGGGTTGGTAGGGTTAAAACAAACCCTATAAAGAACAAAATGCACCCTTACAAAATATACCCCTTTCCTCTCACTTTTCTTTCTAACCCTTAACCTAATCTTCCATGGAAGATCCTACATCATCAGCGAACTTAAAGTAACTCTCAGGGCATGTCATCAACATGTGACCCAGTACTACACATGTCAAGCAGGGTATTATCCCTGGTCCTCCAATGTAAGGACAATTAGTCCTTGACTCTCCGTGCCCATGAAGTCCACAAGCCGAGCAGACAATGTCTAGAGGGTGAGGACAATACATACAACTGTGCCCATCCTAGTTGCACAACTCACACATATAGTCGGGATCTATCTCCCCAACTGATTCCATTATTATAGGAACATCTTCCATAGGGTCCTCCGGAAAAGGTTCTAGATCCTCTTCAATTTCCTCGAGAGATTCCATTTGTAACGCTCGCCCCTTTTCACAGAGATCAGAGTCTATTTTTTTTTTTTTTTTGATATAAGAGTGACAAAGGCACGGGACGTCACGACGTGAGTTAAGTTCCAAGCTTCTAAAGCCCGACCCTTAACTGGCCAACCCTATGCGTACGTGGAACTAAGTCCACGAGAACGGTTCACGCGTGGAAAGTAAGCTTGCGGAATATTAAACTAAGATGTGGAAATTATAATAGAGACTATCCTACCAGTTTTAGATAGCAAGGAAGTACGGCGCTTAAATTACTAAAATACCCCTAAATTCATAATTATATTTCAAAATGATAACGTCCAAAGTAAAGTCCAAACCATAGTAAGAAATCTACATTATTACAGTCCGACGAGCTAAGTTACTCCAAATACATTAACCACTTACAATCCGACGACTCCTCCGACTTTTCTTTCTCCTCTCGGATTCCTTGGCCTTCTCTTCTCTTCTTCTCCTTGATTGGTCGGCTAAGATGTGCTTGACCCAATGAAAAAACTCCAATGCTTGGGTCGGCTAAGATGGAGTAAATTTGAGAGAGAGAGGGGGAGAGGATGAGAAGAACTACCCCAACTCTTGAACTTGAAGAGGTGGGCCAACACTCGCACTTTTCTTCTCTTTTCTTCTCTTATTCTCTTCTTAGTTTTCTTCTTCTTTCCTTGGTGTGGGGGATGGCAATGAGAGAGCAAGAGAGGGAGAGAGTGAAAGAGTTAGATGGAAAGAGATGGAGAAATGAGATAAGGTTCATCTCATTTGGTTGTGTAACTTACACTCCACCATTAACTCCTCCCACCAACCAAGCATGGGATTTTTTATGCTTTAATGGTGGTGGTTGGAATAAACCACCACTAGCCAACGGTTTTGGCTTCTTAAGATGGAATGGTTTGGTCTTCCATCTTTTGACCCCTTTTGACCACCTTTTTGGATAGTTTAATTATTTAATTAATTAGATAATTAACTTAAGTTAATTAATTCCCACTTAACCTAATTCCACTTTCTTAATTTCCCTCCATGTATCCACCCATGGTTGACCAATTCAACCATGGTGGCCGGCCCCACCAATCCTTGGTCCATACGCTACCTCACTTGGTGAGGTGGAGGTGGGTCCCATTCGGCCATGTCACCTTGACCACTCCATCACCAACTTAGATTATTTAAATTTAATTAAATCCATTCCTCTTATTGGATCACCATTGGACCCATGGCCCAATTAAATTCACCCTGACCCATTTACCTTAGACCTTACATTATCTTGACCCATTGGGTCCCAAATGCGTATTGGGCCCAATTTGACCATCCTTGGCCCAATTGACCATCATTGACCATTTAAATGATTTTAAATCCAATCCACGGTCCATTGGGCCATACTTGGGCCTTTGTCCAAACTTTGATCCATTTACCATCCATTCCATCAAATTTCCCTATTTCCATCATTAAAATAAATAATATCCACATTTATACTGATTTAAAAAGTCCAGGCTATTACAACATTATCCAGGGAATATCTTCAATAAGATCCTCCGGCAACGGTGCTAGGTCCACTTCATCTTCCTCGGGAGGTCCCTTCTGAAAGTCCACGTTAACTTCCAAACTGGAGTTGTTGGAAGCAAACACCAAGTCTATTGGACATCTAAGGGTTCCTTTATCCCACAATTCTGTGTACTCCACCTTACTCGACATATCTGTATCATAACATAGAATTCATAAATAATCAACAGAAGTTCTAAATAAACCAATCTTGGTTTCGGGAAATTTCTTATATATCATATCATGCATTGTGTTTGGGGAAATTGCCAAATCTTCACACTCTGTTTTCTTTTGTTTCTGGAGAAATCTCTAAATTCCTGTTGTTTGTTTCTCAGTGTAGGGATATCAGGGGTGTGCATCCTACTTTCCTATGTTTGATATGCCCAGTTATGATGACTGTACTTTACTTTGCTATCTTTCATTGTCGTTCTCAGATTGATTGTTCAGTCTGAGTCACTCGAAGTAAATTAATCCGGCGCCCAGTCAGCGGACTACGAAGAGTCGGTCATTTGGATTCTTATCTGTCAGTGAGACATGAAACCGTCTTAATCTTACTTCGATGATTCAACTTCGCGTTTCGCTCTGATACCAACTGTAACGCCCACCCTTTCCGAGAATTCAGAGTCTAATTTTTTTTTTAATAATAATATAATAACATCGGAAGAGAGCGGGTGGCGTCGCGACGTGAGCTAAGTCCGGACTACCCAAGTCCGACCCTTAAATGGCCACCCATGTGAGCATGGACTAAACCCATAAAAGACAAACCACCCATGGAACTAAGTTAAAACATGCGGAATAACAATAACTAATTGCGGAACTAAACTGATGCGGAATATAATTTATCTTAAGTTAACCATACATTCTTAGATAGCAAAGCACAAGTCATCCATTATAAACGACTTATACCAAATCAAGGTTCATCTAACAGTTCACAAACCATAGCAAAGTTTACTAGCTATTACATATCCATAATATGTAATTCAAAAGACAGTAGTATAGAAATCCCAATCATCATTCCAGCGCTTAAGCTTGGCTCCCCTCCAGGTCCACGACCTTCTCTTTCCCTTTTCCATTTCCTGCATTATACTCTATGGATAGAATTAGGACGTTAGACCAACGCGCCTAGTAGGTTCCCGGTCAGGGCTACCACATGATTAGTATATAAAACAAGCATATATTTCATAGTACATGATCATCAACAAAACATCTGAAATCATTGCTATGTATGTAAGCATGAATGTAATGAGTCCCACCCATTATAAGTGTACATAGCTATCACTTGACGGGATTCTCACGTCAAGTTAATCTAGAGTAATCCACATTTCCTCTGAATCGAAGTCTAATGTCAAGGTAAGCCAGAGTAATCCACATTTCCTCTGGATAGGATTCTTAAGTCAAAGTATTTCACAGTGTAATCCATAGTGCTCCTCATTTCCTATGGATAGGGTTCCAGTTTCCCAAAGTCATCACCCCATGCCATGCATGAGATGTCAATGCATTATATATCATTTGTAAATGTAAATCTCATCATTCAAAAACCAATTGAAACATAATAATAATAACAACATATCTCATCAAAATCATGATAAAACCAATCATAATAGTGGTTACAAGTAGGTAGGAAAACCTACTGAAACTTTGCTTAAGTGTCCGTTCCTTTTTAAGCTTCTCCCGTTCACAACTCGCACGCCGTTCATGTTCCGTTACCTTGTGATGTAACAGCAAGTCAATCATACTATCATTTTAAATTTCCATTCACATCTTAAGACCCAAAAACCTTCTTGTGGGGTTCGGCCATACCCATGGCCGAACCTCATCAACTTAGGATTTAACCTCCATTTTCATTTGATCTCTCTTTTATTTAATCCTTATTAAACATCATATACTACAAAAATTCCTTGGTAGGGTTCGGCCATACAACATGGCCGAACCATACCACTTTGGTTTGGGTCCATATATCCAATCCTATGATCATTTCATCCATAATTACCATAATGCCACTATACTAACCTTTGCTTAATTTTCTTAAAAACCAAGGTCCACATCCAAACCACCTTAGTGGGGTTCGGCCATACAACATGGCTGAACCTCACCACCTTAATTTGGTCCTTTACATCATTCATACATACATCTCTAATTCATTATGAATTAGCTCTAAGTCCATCAAATAATCATTGGTGGGGTTCGGCCATACTACATGGCCGAACCTCACCCTATGGATTTTTATCCCATATTCCCTCATCTATCATGCTTGGTTATTTACTGATATTAAGTCCATAATATACATACATAATTCTTGAATCAAAGGCATGGATTCATTCAAAATCTCCAACTATGTTCTTACTCCATATAACCATAAAAACAGTCCATGGGGTTCTGCCATACACATGGCCGAACCCTTATGGTTCTGCCATACACATGGCCGAACCCTTATGGTTCTTTAATGATTCCATTATTTATATACCAATTGGACTCTATCGTTTAGCCATGTTAACCACATGGTTCAACCATCCAATGGCCAAACCAAAACAGTAACCTTATCACATAAAAATCCCATAATATTGTATGGTTTTTATCTCTCAAAAACCATCACAAATTACCACATACATATCATATCATTTCATGGGGTTCGGTCATCCCAATTGGCCGAACCTTATGGCCTATGATTGAAACCTCTTTTGTCAAATACTTAGCCTTATTTAAAACATGTAAACCTCTCCACCATTGTTATGATTTCTATCTCTCCAAAACCATACCAATCATCAAATACTTTCATGGGGTTCGGCCATCCAAGGTGGCCGAACCCTATGGTCCATGTTTCTATCTCTTTTAACCATCAATATTCATATTCTAACCCTTGGTAGATTTGGCCATCTCATGGCCAAATCATATTCCATTTAACCCATTTTACAATAAAAACTCTATGGATTACTTACCAATTTTCCAAGCCTTTCTTCTTGCCTTTGCTCTTTGCCTCCTTCCCTCTTGCTTCCTTCCTTCTTTCTTCCTTAGTCTCAGCTGATTAGAAGCTAGAATCAATGGTGAAAACACCAAGGTATAATTCGGCCAAGGGGTATGTTCTTGAGAGAGGGAGAGAGATAAGAATTCCAAGGTTTTTGCAATGTAGAATTCGGCCAAGAGGGGTGGTGTTTGCAGCTTTTGTTAAACAACCCTTGGACCCCTCATTACTCTCATCAAATCTTGTTTAAAACAATGAGGCACTTGCTGCCAAGCAAAGCACCCCTTGGCACTCCCAACGCATCCTTTGGCACTCCCATGCATCTCATCCAATTCCCATTCATTTCATTTAAAACTATGCATGGGAAACCCACTCCACAAGTCCCCAACGTGTGGGACTTGTCTTGGGTGGCTTGAGACCAAAGCACTCTTTCATCTTCCATTTGACTCAATGAATTTACAAGACCCCTTTGGTTTCCATTTCAACTTAACCAACTCATAAGCCCAACTCACCACAATAAATGACACTCATTTAATGCACTTGAGTCAACTCCATTTCTTAATTTAAACCCAACTCAATTCAGTCCCAACTCAACCTGATTTAACTCACAATTGAGCTCACTTGAGGGTCCACACGGTCAACCATGGTCCACATGGTCAACACGACCCATTGGGTCCCCATTTAGCTTATTGACCCAATTAACGCCTAGACCCAATTATGAGTGGTTTAGCCCCTTTGAATGTGGTTTATCCATTTGCATCAAGCCTAACCATTTATGTTCCACTTAATTTCCAATCAATTCAGCTTAACCCCATTAAATTTGGGCTCACCCAATGGTCAAACAAGTCCATTATGACCCATTGGTCCCAATTGAGTCCTTTGACCCAATTAACCATATTGACCCAATTTGATGTTCATTACCCATTCATGATAAATTGACCCTTATACTATGTTCATAAGGCCATAATTTGAACAATGGGCCCCACCATTTTCTCATTTACAATTACATTTATTAAATTCACCAATCCAGTGGTATTTTCTTAAATATTCATCTTATTGAGAAACTGGGGTGTTGCAATATAACCCTCTTTTTAAATTTTTCGTCCCGAAAATCGAGCGAAGTAGGGTTCCAAAATAAATTACATGAACAATTCGGGGTGAGCTGTTCGCATTTCCGACTCAAGTTCACATGTGGCTTCTTCAACACCATGTCGGTCCCATACCACTTTTACGAACTGAATCGCTCTATTTCGCAACACCCTTTGCTCAGTCTCTAATATTCTAACTGGTTTCTCGACGTATGTCACGTCGCTTTATACTTCTATGTCTTGCACATTCAATACATGGGACGGATCGGGATTGTATTTCCTTAGCATCGACAAGTGAAACACATCGTGTAAAGCTGTCAATTGTGAAGGAAGTGCTATCTGATAAGCCACATCCTCCACTCTTCTTATGATGGAAAATGGTCCCACAAATCTTGGTGACAGTTTCCCCTTCTTCCCAAACCTCATGTGTCATTTCCGTGGTGAGACCTTTAAGAATACCATGTCTCCCACTTCAAATTCCAGAAACCTTCTTCTTTTGTTAGCATATCTCTTTTGCCGACTCTGTGCAGTCAATAAGTGCTGACATATTAACTGAATTTGTGATGTAGTCTCTGCGACTAGCTCAGGTCCAATCAATGCAGACTCACCAGCCTCTGTCCAGCACACTGGTGATCTACAAGGTCTACCATATAAAGCTTCGAATGGGACCATCTGAAGGCTTGCTTGATAACTATTGTTATACGAGAACTCTAACAGTGGTAAGTGGTCCTCCGATCCACCCTTGAAATCTAACATGCATGCTCTCAGCATGTCTTCCAAGGTTTGTATCGTTCTCTCCGACTGTCCAACAGTCTGTGGATGGAATGCTGTGCTAGTCAGTAGATCTGTCCCCATAGCTAACTGCATGCTTTGCCACACTCTGCCGGTAAACCAGCCATCTCTGTCAGATACTATAGTTCGGGGAATGCCATGTAGCCTAATAATTTCCTTATGTACCGCCGACCCAATGTCTCAGATGAATCCGTCATCTTAATAGGAATGAAATGCGCAGACTTGGTCAGTCGGTCTACCACGACCCATATGGCATCATTGCCCTTTGAGGATCTCGGCAACCCCGTCACAAAGTCCATGGAAATGTGCTCCCATTTCCATTCTGGCACTGATAAGGGTTTGAGTAACGCTGGTGGCTTTTGACGTTCAGTCTTAAGTTGTTGACAAGTTCAACAATGTGCCACGAATTCCGCCACGTCCCTTTTGAGTCCGTGCCACTCATAATGCCTCTTTAGATCATGATACATTTTGGTGCTGCCCGGATGAATGGAGAGCTTGGATTGATGTGCCTCAATCAATAGCTCTTTCCTACAGTTCTTTGGCACATATACTCTTCCCCGGAATAAAAGACCCTGTCCTGGTCGTAATTCCCATTCCGGTATGACTACGCCAGTGGACATCTTGGCCCATATCTCCTCCACTTCCGGATCTGCTCGTTGTTCTTGTTCAATCTTGGTGACTATATTGGACCGTATGATTAAATTATACATACTCCCATGGTTGTTGATATACATATTGAACTCTCGAATGGTGTTCAGCATCTCCCATTCTGTTCTGATCAAGCATGCTACCAATGCATGTGATAGGCGGCTGAGGGAATCCGCCACCTTGTTTGCCTTACCTGGATGATATCGAAGTGCGATCTCATAATCCGCCAGATACTCCATCCATCTACGCTGCCATAGATTGAGCTCCTTCTGATCAAATAAGTATTTCAAACTCTTATGATCAGAAAATACCTCAAATTTCTCGCCGTAGAGATAATGTCTCCAACTTTTGAGAGCGAAGACCACTGCAGCTAGTTCCAGATCATGTGTGGGATAAAGACGTTCGTGTATTTTTAACTGTCTTGACCCATATGCCACCACACGTTGACTTTGCATGAGTGAACACCCTAGTCCCTCTCCTGAAGCATCGCATTGTACTTCATATCCTTTGCCCCTTTCCGGCAAAATTAAAATAGGAGCACTTGTAAGTCTCTCTTTCAGTGTTTCAAATCTCCGGTTGCACAAATCTGACCACTCATACTTGACTCCTTTCTGAGTGAGTCGAGTAAATGGAGACGCTATTTTCAAAAAATCCATGATAAATTTCTGATAATAACCCGCCAATCCCAAGAAACTACGGATTTCGGTAACATTCTTGGGAGCTTTCCAATCTTTCACTGCTGCGACCTTAGCCGGATCCACAGCTATACCTCCTTCAAATATAACATGTCCTAAGAAATTGACCTCTGATAGCCAAAATTCACATTTACTAGCTTTGGCATAGAACTTATTCTGCCTCAAAGTATTCAAGACTATCCGTAGGTGCTCTGCATTTTCCTCCTGAATCTTGGAATAGATCAGGATAACGTCAATGGACACGATTACAAACTGGTCCAGATACGGACGGAAGATCCTGTTCATTAAGTCCATGAACACAGCCGGCGCATTTGTGAGTCCAAATGGCATGACTACAAACTCGTATAGTCCATACCGCGTCCTGAAGGCTATCTTCTCTATATCTTCCTCCCTGACCCGGATTTGATGATAACCAGACATCAAATCAATCTTTGAAAAATGGCTGGAACCCCTCAATTGATCGAACAAATCATTGATCCTGGGTAGAGGGTACTTGTTCCGGACAATTAGCTGATTCAGCTTCCGATAATCTACACACATCCGAAGTGAACCGTCCTTCTTCTTTACAAACAATACTGGAGCTCCCCATGACGATGTACTGTGTCGGATGCATCTCAGCCTGAACAGTTCATCGATTTGCTTCTTTAGCTCCGACATCTCTGCTGGTGCCATCCGATTGTGTGGTAGAGACACTGGTGAAGTACCAGGATATAAGTTGATCTCGAAATTAAGCTCCCTCATGGGTGGTAAACCAGGGAGTTCTTTTGGAAACACATCCGTAAATTATTTTACAATTGCCGGAAGTTCAGTAATTGGTGCTTTATTTATAATGATATTATTCAACACCACGTGGTCCAACCCTTCCTGCAATCCACTCTGCTTGTCCGCATGAACCACATATTGCTTTCCTTCGGGTGACCAAAAGGTCACTCTTCGGCGATAACAGTCAATGTTAGCCTGGAACTTAGCCAACCAATCCATGCCGAAGATTATATCATACTCTGTCATGTCGAGTACTAGATAATTGAACTCAAATCTGAGTCCAGCTAGTTCAGTATTAACTGCCTTGCATATAAGTCCCAATGCCGAGTCTCCGACAGGGGACACAATTGTGAGTGTTGTGGCTAATTTTTGAACTAGGGTACCGGTAGCAGTTATAAATGATGCAGCTATGAAGGAGTGTGAAGCTCCAGAATCAAATAGTGTGTATGCATAAGAACTACTCACTACCGCCATACCTTGAATCACCGCATGATCCTCATCTTCTGGAGAAGTTAAAGTAAATAATCATCCAGCTCTAGTAGCGTTGGGCGCCCGTCTCGCCCGATTATACGTCCTTCCTCATCTGGAGTTAACTGGTCTGGCCGGCGGACGGAATGATCCCCTGGAGTATGTCAGCTTGTTGAGCTTTGGACAGTCTTTCTTAAAGTGACCTAGTTGATCACAGTGGAAGCAGGTGCTCACTCCTCTAGAAGCCTGAGTGACTGCTATAGATTGGGAGGGCTGACTGGGACGAAAGCCCCCAGTAGATCCAACAGATGGTGAGGCTCTGCTGAAGTTCGGTCGGAACTTCTTGTTGGGATGATATGTACCCCTCCCACTCGGTGCTCGACGGTTGTCAACTCGTGTGAACTCAGCCAATTCCTGCTCAACAATGGTGGCTTTGCTGACCACTTTCGCCAGCGTAGTTGCCTTAAACACGGTCACTCTGGCCCTAATGTTTGGCCGCAACCCACGTTCAAACTTACAAGCCCACGGATACTCCGTATCCACTATGTAGAACACATAGATTGATAGACTGAGGAATTCCCGGTGGTACTCAGCTACTGTCATCGAGCCTTGCACTAATTGTAACACCCAAATTTTTCAATAATAGGAAAAATTACGAAAATGCCCCTAGATTGGTGAATTCAATAAATGTGATTGTAAATGAGAAAATGGTGGGGTCCATTGCTCAAATTAAGATCCTACGAGCATATTATAAGTGTCAAATTTGATTGAATGGGTAATGAACATCAAATTGGGTCAAAATAGTAAATTGGGTCAAAGGACCCAATTGGGACCAATGGGTCATAATGGACTTGTTTGACCATTGGTTGAGCCCAAATTTAATGGGGTTAAGCTGAATTGATTGGAAATTAAGTGGAGCATAAATGGGTAGGCTTGATACAAGTGGGTAAAGCCACATTCAAAGGGCTAAAACACCCATAAATGGGTCATGGCGTCAAATTGGATCCATGGGCTAAATGGGGACCCAATGGGTCGAGTTGACTATGGTTGACCGTGTGGACCCTCAAGGGAGCTAAAATATGAGTTAAATCAGTTTGAGTGGGACTGAAGTGAGTTGGAATTAAATCAAGTAATGAGTTGACTCAAGTGCATTAAATGAAATGCATTAAGTATGGTGAGTTGGGTGAGTTGAGATGGAAATCAAAAGGACCTTGAGTTCAAGTGAGTCAAATGGAATTTGAGGGGGTGTCTTGATCTCATACATCATCAAGTAAACAAGTCCCACACGTTGGTGGGTTGGAATTAACTTTTGGTGAATGAAAACCAATGGAATATGGAGGGGTTTCCATCTCATATGGAAACCCAAGGGCTCCAACGTTGGGAGTACCAATGGATGCATTGGTTGGTGCCAACGGGTGCTTTGGTTGGCACCAAATGCCTCCTTGGTTTGGTCAAGTATAATGAGGATTTATGAGAAGAAGAGGGGGCTGTTTAACAAAAGGAAAAAACACCATCACTTGGCCGAATTTACATTGCCAAAATCCTTGGAATTCTCATCTCTCTCTCCCTCTCTCAAGAACACACTCTCTTGGCGGAATTTTACCTTGGTGATTTCACCATTGGTTCATGCTTCTAATCAGCTGAGACTAAGGAAGAAAGAAGGAAGGAAGCAAGAGGGAAGAAGGCAAGGAGCAAAAGGCAAGAAGAGAGCTAAAAGGATTGGTAAGCATTCCATAGAACTTTGTTTAAGTAAAGGGTTTTAAGTTATGGATCTGAATGACATAATTTGGCCATGTATGGCCGAATTTGTCAAAGGTATAAACCATGGAAGATGGTGTCTAAAAGGTTTGGAAATGGACCATAGGGTTCGGCCACTTTGGATGGCCGAACCCCATGAGATTATTTGGTTGGTTTGATGGTTTTGAAGGCTAAAAACCATATAAAAACCATGGAGGTTTGTACATGATTTAAGGAGACTCAAAATATATGTTGTGGCCGAATTAATCAATGGTTTAAAATTGTATGATGAGGTTTAAAAAGATAGAAGATATGGGCTATAGGGTTCGGCCACTTTGGATGCCATGAAATAATATGGTTATTTTGATGGTTTTTGTAAGTTAAAACCATGCAAATGATGGACCGTTTGGATGATTAAATTAGACATAAGATAAATGTTTAAGAGGTTCAAATCAAAGGCCATAGGGTTCGGCCAATGAGTATGACCAGACCCCATGAAATCATATGATTATTGTATGGTGATTTTGATGGTTTTGAGAGATAAAAACCATTCAAGATTGTGGTGTTTTTATGGGAATTAAATGAATATAAGTTTGCTGTTTTTGGTTGGCCATTGGATGGCTGAACCATGTGGTTAACATGGCTAAAGGGTAGAGTCCAATTGGTATACAAATAATGGAATCATTGAGCAAAAGAACCATAAGGGTTCGGCCATGTGTATGGCCGAACCCCATGGACTGTTTTGATGGGAGATTTGGATTAAAATCATGTTGGAAGCTAAGGTTTGTTTTATGTTTTTGTTCTAAGAAACACCTATGCTTAGTTATGGATCTAATATTAATTTGATCAATCATGATAATGATGGAAAGTAGAACAAAAATCAGATTGGTGAGATTCAGCCGTGAAGTATGGCCGAACCCCACTAATGGTCATTGGTGACCCTAGTGTGTAGTTACTAATGTTGATGGATGGACTTAGTGGTTAATTTATATGTATGTATGAATGATGTAAAGGACCAAACTAAGGTGGTTTGGATATGGACCTTGGTGTTTAAGGAAAATTGAGGAAAAGGTTAGCCTAAATGGAATAAAGGTAATTATAGATGAAATGATCATAGGATTGGATATATGAACCCCACAAGATGGTATATGAGACCTAAACTTGATTAGAAATCAAGTAGATCAAGTATTTGACTTGCTGATTTTATAACAAGGAAGCGGAAGTTGAATGGCGTGCAAGTTGTGAGCAAGTGACGCTTTAAGAAAGAACAAACACCGAAGTTAATCTTCGGTAGGTTTCCTACCTACTTGTAACCACTGTTATATTGGTTTTATCATGGTTTTTATAAGTTATGTTGTTATTGATATTATGTTTCAAATTGGTTTTAAATGATGAGATATGTATTTACAAATGACATACATATACATTAACATCTAATGCATGGCATGGGGTGATGATTATGGATTACCTTCACTTGAGAGTCCCAATGAAAGAACATTGTGAAATAATTCAATCATGAGAGTCTTTCCACAGGAAATGAGGATTACTGTGAATTACTTTATCGTGTGAGTCCCAATGAAAGAACACTGTGAAACAACTCAATGATGAGAGTCTTGCCACAGGAAATGAGGATTACTGTGGATTAGTTTATCGTGTGAGTTCCAATGAAAGAACAATGTGAAAAAACTCAATGATGAGAGTCTTTCCACAGGAAATGAGGATTACTGTGGATTACTTTATCGTGTGAGTCCTAAATGAAAGTGTATTGTGATTTACCTTGACGGTGAGAGTCCCGTCAAGTGATGGCTATGTATATGTGTGATGGGGAGGGGCTCATTACATTTGCATACATAGCATTGATTTATCTGTTTTTGATGACCACATATACTATGATATATGCATGTTTTATATACTAACCCTGTGGTAGCCTTAATCGGAAAACCTACTGGGCGAGTTGATCTAACGCCCTAATTCTATCCATAGAGGATAATGAAGGAAATGGAAAAGGGAAAGGGAATGTCGTGGACTAGGTGGGGAGCCAAGCTTAAGAGCTTGATGTTGGAATGATTTTTATAATTTACTGTTATTGGATTTCGTTTTTTGGGCATGTAATAAGTTGATACCTTTCCTATGGTTTGTTTATGATATTGACAATGGATAGTTGGATTAAGTTATTTTAATAATTGAGACTGGTACTTGCTATCTATTCAGTTTAATTCCGCAGTTAGTCTAGTTTATTCCGCATAGCTTGTTTAGTTCCATCTGTGGTTTGTTATTGTGTGTTTAGTCCATGCACACATGGGTGGGCAGTTAAGGGTCGGACTTAGGAAGTCCGAACTTAGCTCGCTTCATGACGCCGCCCGCTTTCTTCCGGTGTTGTTATCCTATTATTATTAAAAAAAAAATTAGACTATGATTTCTCGGAGAGGGCGGGGCATTACACTAATGACAAAAAGGCCTCAATCTGGCGTTCCTTTTCTTCTTCCGGGAAATACTGATCTAGAAACGTCGCTGAGAATTGCTCCCAGGTCATAGCGGTCCTTTCTCTTTCTGGCACAAGTGCCTGCTGTTTCTCCACTACTTCCCACCACCTACCAACATCATCTATCAGATGTGATGTAGCCAATAGAATCTTGTGGGCATGATTCGTGATGTTCAGCAGAGTCAATATTTGGGAGATTTTCTTCAGCCAGTTCTCCGCTCCACAGGCCCTTCTCTCCCCTTGAAGTAAGGAGGGCACTGTTGTTGAAAGTCTCTGACCATATTCCGGTCATTAGCCTCACTCATGCTTCCACCTCCATTCATATGTTGTTTGAGGACAGAAGTAACTACAGCTTGAACCAAGCTCTGTAGTTCAGGAGGCACGAATGGTAAACTCATGTTGCTGTTGCTGTTCCCTTCTTCCTCCCGTCGATATGAATGTTCACTATCCTCCTCTTCTCGCTGAGAGTGTTGTGATTCTTCCTCATGTACTGATTTCTCCCTATCATGTACCTATTTCTCCCTATCATGAACTGATTTCTCCTTATCACGTACCGATGGCTCCTTCTCATGTACCACTTTCTCCTTCCCTTTATCGTTTTGTCGAGTCCTTCTTTTTGGAGCCGTTCCGCCAAGGCCAATTTGTAATACTTTCTCCTTTTCCCTTCTGATTCTTTGGGATCTTTTTCTATGGTGCCATCTTTCCCTAATTCATGAAAACATTATTAGCTTAGTTTTCTTCGCAACATACATTAAATGCCATAAATCCTCATAGAATCATAAAATTGCATGTTTTATATATATTCATATTCCATCTTGTACAAGGGTTGGTAGGGTTAAAACAAACCCTATAAAGAACAAAATGCACCCTTACAAAATATTCCCCTTTCCTCTCACTTTTCTTTCTAACCCTTAACCTAATCTTCCATGGAAGATCCTACATCATCAGCGAACTTAAAGTAACTCTCAGGGCATGTCATCAACATGTGACCCAGTACTCCACATGTCAAGCAGGGTATTATCCCTGGTCCTCCAATGTAAGGACAATTAGTCCTTGACTCTCCGTGCCCATGAAGTCCACAAGCCGAGCAGACAATGTCTAGAGGGTGAGGACAATACATACAAATGTGCCCATCCTAGCTGCACAACTCACACATATAGTCGGGATCTATCTCCCCAACTGATTCTTATAGGAACATCTTCCATAGGTCCTCCGGAAAAGGTTCTAGATCCTCATTCAATTTCCTCGAGAGATTCCATTTGTAACGCTCGCCCCCTTTTCACAGAGATCAGAGTCTATTTTTTTTTTTTTTTGAAATAAGAGTGACAAAGGCACGGGACGTCACGACGTGAGTTAAGTTCCAAGCTTCTAAAGCCCGACCCTTAACTGGCCAACCCTACACGTACGTGGAACTAAGTCCACGAGAATGGTTCACGCGTGGAAAGTAAGCTTGCGGAATATTAAACTAAGATGTGGAATTATAATAGAGACTATCCTACCAGTTTTAGATAGCAAGGAAGTACGGCGCTTAAATTACTAAAATACCCCTAAATTCATAATTATATTTCAAAATGATAACGTCCAAAGTAAAGTCCAAACCATAGTAAGAAATCTACATTATTACAGTCCGACGAGCTAAGTTACTCCAAATACATTAACCACTTACAATCCGACGACTCCTCCGACTTTTCTTTCTCCTCTCGGATTCCTTGGCCTTCTCTTCTCTTCTTCTCCTTGATTGGTCGGCTAAGATGTGCTTGACCCAATGAAAAAACTCCAATGCTTGGGTCGGCTAAGATGGAGTAAATTTGAGAGAGAGAGGGGGAGAGGATGAGAAGAACTACCCCAACTCTTGAACTTGAAGAGGTGGGCCAACACTCGCACTTTTCTTCTCTTTTCTTCTCTTATTCTCTTCTTAGTTTTCTTCTTCTTTCCTTGGTGTGGGGGATGGGCAATGAGAGAGCAAGAGAGGGAGAGAGTGAAAGAGTTAGATGGAAAGAGATGGAGAAAATGAGATAAGGTTCATCTCATTGGTTGTGTAACTTACACTCCACCATTAACTCCTCCCACCAACCAAGCATGGGATTTTTTATGCTTTAATGGTGGTGGTTGGAATAAACCACCACTAGCCAACGGTTTTGGCTTCTTAAGATGGAATGGTTTGGTCTTCCATCTTTTGACCCCTTTTGACCACCTTTTTGGATAGTTAATTATTTAATTAATTAGATAATTAACTTAAGTTAATTAATTCCCACTTAACCTAATTCCACTTTCTTAATTTCCCTCCATGTATCCACCCATGGTTGACCAATTCAACCATGGTGGCCGGCCCCACCAATCCTTGGTCCATACGCTACCTCACTTGGTGAGGTGGAGGTGGGTCCCATTCGGCCATGTCACCTTGACCACTCCATCACCAACTTAGATTATTTAAATTTAATTAAATCCATTCTCTTATTGGATCACCATTGGACCCATGGCCCAATTAAATTCACCCTGACCCATTTACCTTAGACCTTACATTATCTTGACCCATTGGGTCCCAAATGCGTATTGGGCCCAATTTGACCATCCTTGGCCCAATTGACCATCATTGACCATTAATGATTTTAAATCCAATCCACGGTCCATTGGGCCTACTTGGGCCTTTGTCCAAACTTTGATCCATTTACCATCCATTCCATCAAATTTCCCTATTTCCCATCATTAAAATAAATAATATCCACATTTATACTGATTTAAAAAGTCCAGGCTATTACAACATTATCCAGGGAATATCTTCAATAAGATCCTCCGGCAACGGTGCTAGGTCCACTTCATCTTCCTCGGGAAGGTCCCTTCTGAAAGTCCACGGTAACTTCCAAACTGGAGTTGTTGGAAGCAAACACCAAGTCTATTGGACATCTAAGGGTTCCTTTATCCCACAATTCTGTGTACTCCACCTTACTCGACATATCTGTATCATAACATAGAATTCATAAATAATCAACAGAAGTTCTAAATAACCAATCTTGGTTTCGGGAAATTTCTTATATATCATATCATGCATTGTGTTTGGGGAAATTGCCAAATCTTCACACTCTGTTTTCTTTTGTTTTCTGGAGAAATCTCTAAATTCCTGTTGTTTGTTTCTCAGTGTAGGGATATCAGGGTGTGCATCCTACTTTCCTATGTTTGATATGCCCGTTATGATGACTGTACTTTACTTTGCTATCTTTCATTGTCGTTCTCCAGATTGATTGTTCAGTCTGAGTCACTCGAAGTAAATTAATCCGGCGCCCAGTCAGCGGACTACGAAGAGTCGGTCATTTGGATTCTTATCTGTCAGTGAGACATGAAACCGTCTTAATCTTACTTCGATGATTCAACTTCGCGTTTCGCTCTGATACCAACTGTAACGCCCACCCTTTCCGAGAATTCAGAGTCTAATTTTTTTTTTAATAATAATATAATAACATCGGAAGAGAGCGGGTGGCGTCGCGACGTGAGCTAAGTCCGGACTACCCAAGTCCGACCCTTAAATGGCCACCCATGTGAGCATGGACTAAACCCATAAAAGACAAACCACCCATGGAACTAAGTTAAAACATGCGGAATAACAATAACTAATTGCGGAACTAAACTGATGCGAATATAATTTATCTTAAGTTAACCATACATTCTTAGATAGCAAAGCACAAGTCATCCATTATAAACGACTTATACCAAATCAAGGTTCATCTAACAGTTCACAAACCATAGCAAAGTTTACTAGCTATTACATATCCATAATATGTAATTCAAAAGACAGTAGTATAGAAATCCCAATCATCATTCCAGCGCTTAAGCTTGGCTCCCCTCCAGGTCCACGACCTTCTCTTTCCCTTTTCCATTTCCTGCATTATACTCTATGGATAGAATTAGGACGTTAGACCAACGCGCCTAGTAGGTTCCCGGTCAGGGCTACCACATGATTAGTATATAAAACAAGCATATATTTCATAGTACATGATCATCAACAAAACATCTGAAATCATTGCTATGTATGTAAGCATGAATGTAATGAGTCCCACCCATTATAAGTGTACATAGCTATCACTTGACGGGATTCTCACGTCAAGTTAATCTAGAGTAATCCACATTTCCTCTGAATCGAAGTCTAATGTCAAGGTAAGCCAGAGTAATCCACATTTCCTCTGGATAGGATTCTTAAGTCAAAGTATTTCACAGTGTAATCCATAGTGCTCCTCATTTCCTATGGATAGGGTTCCAGTTTCCCAAAGTCATCACCCCCATGCCATGCATGAGATGTCAATGCATTATATATCATTTGTAATGTAAATCTCATCATTCAAAAACCAATTGAAACATAATAATAATAACAACATATCTCATCAAAATCATGATAAACCAATCATAATAGTGGTTACAAGTAGGTAGGAAAACCTACTGAAACTTTGCTTAAGTGTCCGTTCCTTTTTAAGCTTCTCCCCGTTCACAACTCGCACGCCGTTCATGTTCCGTTACCTTGTGATGTAACAGCAAGTCAATCATACTATCATTTTAAATTTCCATTCACATCTTAAGACCCAAAACCTTCTTGTGGGTTCGGCCATACCCATGGCCGAACCTCATCAACTTAGGATTTAACCTCCATTTTCATTTGATCTCTCTTTTATTTAATCCTTATTAAACATCATATACTACAAAAATTCCTTGGTAGGTTCGGCCATACAACATGGCCGAACCATACCACTTTGGTTTGGGTCCATATATCCAATCCTATGATCATTTCATCCATAATTACCATAATGCCACTATACTAACCTTTGCTTAATTTTCTTAAAAACCAAGGTCCACATCCAAACCACCTTAGTGGGGTTCGGCCATACAACATGGCTGAACCTCACCACCTTAATTTGGTCCTTTACATCATTCATACATACATCTCTAATTCATTATGAATTAGCTCTAAGTCCATCACATAATCATTGGTGGGGTTCGGCCATACTACATGGCCGAACCTCACCCTATGGATTTTTATCCCATATTCCCTCATCTATCATGCTTGGTTATTTACTGATATTAAGTCCATAATATACATACATAATTCTTGAATCAAAGGCATGGATTCATTCAAAATCTCCAACTATGTTCTTACTCCATATAACCATAAAAACAGTCCATGGGGTTCTGCCATACACATGGCCGAACCTTATGGTTCTGCCATACACATGGCCGAACCCTTATGGTTCTTTAATGATTCCATTATTTATATACCAATGGACTCTATCGTTAGCCATGTTAACCACATGGTTCAACCATCCAATGGCCAAACCAAACAGTAACCTTATCACATAAAAATCCCATAATATTGTATGGTTTTTATCTCTCAAAAACCATCACAAATTACCACATACATATCATATCATTTCATGGGGTTCGGTCATCCCAATTGGCCGAACCTTATGGCCTATGATTGAAACCTCTTTTGTCAAATACTTAGCCTTATTTAAAACATGTAAACCTCTCCACCATTGTTATGATTTCTATCTCTCCAAAACCATACCAATCATCAAATACTTTCATGGGGTTCGGCCATCCAAGGTGGCCGAACCCTATGGTCCATGTTTCTATCTCTTTTAACCATCAATATTCATATTCTAACCCTTGGTAGATTTGGCCATCTCATGGCCAAATCATATTCCATTTAACCCATTTTACAATAAAAACTCTATGGATTACTTACCAATTTTCCAAGCCTTCTTCTTGCCTTTGCTCTTTGCCTCCTTCCCTCTTGCTTCCTTCCTTCTTTCTTCCTTAGTCTCAGCTGATTAGAAGCTAGAATCAATGGTGAAAACACCAAGGTATAATTCGGCCAAGGGGTATGTTCTTGAGAGAGGGAGAGAGATAAGAATTCCAAGGTTTTTGCAATGTAGAATTCGGCCAAGAGGGGTGGTGTTTGCAGCTTTTGTTAAACAACCCTTGGACCCCTCATTACTCTCATCAAATCTTGTTTAAAACAATGAGGCACTTGCTGCCAAGCAAAGCACCCCTTGGCACTCCCAACGCATCCTTTGGCACTCCCATGCATCTCATCCAATTCCCATTCATTTCATTTAAAACTATGCATGGGAAACCCACTCCACAAGTCCCCAACGTGTGGGACTTGTCTTGGGTGGCTTGAGACCAAAGCACTCTTTCATCTTCCATTTGACTCAATGAATTTACAAGACCCCTTTGGTTTCCATTTCAACTTAACCAACTCATAAGCCCAACTCACCACAATAATGACACTCATTTAATGCACTTGAGTCAACTCCATTTCTTAATTTAAACCCAACTCAATTCAGTCCCAACTCAACCTGATTTAACTCACAATTGAGCTCACTTGAGGGTCCACACGGTCAACCATGGTCCACATGGTCAACACGACCCATTGGGTCCCCATTTAGCTTATTGACCCAATTAACGCCTAGACCCAATTATGAGTGGTTTAGGCCCCTTTGAATGTGGTTTATCCATTTGCATCAAGCCTAACCATTTATGTTCCACTTAATTTCCAATCAATTCAGCTTAACCCCATTAAATTTGGGCTCACCCAATGGTCAAACAAGTCCATTATGACCCATTGGTCCCAATTGAGTCCTTTGACCCAATTAACCATATTGACCCAATTTGATGTTCATTACCCATTCATGATAAATTGACCCTTATACTATGTTCATAAGGCCATAATTTGAACAATGGGCCCCACCATTTTCTCATTTACAATTACATTTATTAAATTCACCAATCCAGTGGTATTTTCTTAAATATTCATCTTATTGAGAAACTGGGGTGTTGCAATATAACCCTCTTTTTAAATTTTTCGTCCCGAAAATCGAGCGAAGTAGGGTTCCAAAATAAATTACATGAACAATTCGGGGTGAGCTGTTCGCATTTCCGACTCAAGTTCACATGTGGCTTCTTCAACACCATGTCGGTCCCATACCACTTTTACGAACTGAATCGCTCTATTTCGCAACACCCTTTGCTCAGTCTCTAATATTCTAACTGGTTTCTCGACGTATGTCACGTCGCTTTATACTTCTATGTCTTGCACATTCAATACATGGGACGGATCGGGATTGTATTTCCTTAGCATCGACAAGTGAAACACATCGTGTAAAGCTGTCAATTGTGAAGGAAGTGCTATCTGATAAGCCACATCCTCCACTCTTCTTATGATGGAAAATGGTCCCACAAATCTTGGTGACAGTTTCCCCTTCTTCCCAAACCTCATGTGTCATTTCCGTGGTGAGACCTTTAAGAATACCATGTCTCCCACTTCAAATTCCAGAAACCTTCTTCTTTTGTTAGCATATCTCTTTTGCCGACTCTGTGCAGTCAATAAGTGCTGACATATTAACTGAATTTGTGATGTAGTCTCTGCGACTAGCTCAGGTCCAATCAATGCAGACTCACCAGCCTCTGTCCAGCACACTGGTGATCTACAAGGTCTACCATATAAAGCTTCGAATGGGACCATCTGAAGGCTTGCTTGATAACTATTGTTATACGAGAACTCTAACAGTGGTAAGTGGTCCTCCGATCCACCCTTGAAATCTAACATGCATGCTCTCAGCATGTCTTCCAAGGTTTGTATCGTTCTCTCCGACTGTCCAACAGTCTGTGGATGGAATGCTGTGCTAGTCAGTAGATCTGTCCCCATAGCTAACTGCATGCTTTGCCACACTCTGCCGGTAAACCAGCCATCTCTGTCAGATACTATAGTTCGGGGAATGCCATGTAGCCTAATAATTTCCTTATGTACCGCCGACCCAATGTCTCAGATGAATCCGTCATCTTAATAGGAATGAAATGCGCAGACTTGGTCAGTCGGTCTACCACGACCCATATGGCATCATTGCCCTTTGAGGATCTCGGCAACCCCGTCACAAAGTCCATGGAAATGTGCTCCCATTTCCATTCTGGCACTGATAAGGGTTTGAGTAACGCTGGTGGCTTTTGACGTTCAGTCTTAAGTTGTTGACAAGTTCAACAATGTGCCACGAATTCCGCCACGTCCCTTTTGAGTCCGTGCCACTCATAATGCCTCTTTAGATCATGATACATTTTGGTGCTGCCCGGATGAATGGAGAGCTTGGATTGATGTGCCTCAATCAATAGCTCTTTCCTACAGTTCTTTGGCACATATACTCTTCCCCGGAATAAAAGACCCTGTCCTGGTCGTAATTCCCATTCCGGTATGACTACGCCAGTGGACATCTTGGCCCATATCTCCTCCACTTCCGGATCTGCTCGTTGTTCTTGTTCAATCTTGGTGACTATATTGGACCGTATGATTAAATTATACATACTCCCATGGTTGTTGATATACATATTGAACTCTCGAATGGTGTTCAGCATCTCCCATTCTGTTCTGATCAAGCATGCTACCAATGCATGTGATAGGCGGCTGAGGGAATCCGCCACCTTGTTTGCCTTACCTGGATGATATCGAAGTGCGATCTCATAATCCGCCAGATACTCCATCCATCTACGCTGCCATAGATTGAGCTCCTTCTGATCAAATAAGTATTTCAAACTCTTATGATCAGAAAATACCTCAATTTCTCGCCGTAGAGATAATGTCTCCAACTTTTGAGAGCGAAGACCACTGCAGCTAGTTCCAGATCATGTGTGGGATAAAGACGTTCGTGTATTTTTAACTGTCTTGACCCATATGCCACCACACGTTGACTTTGCATGAGTGAACACCCTAGTCCCTCTCCTGAAGCATCGCATTGTACTTCATATCCTTTGCCCCTTTCCGGCAAAATTAAAATAGGAGCACTTGTAAGTCTCTCTTTCAGTGTTTCAAATCTCCGGTTGCACAAATCTGACCACTCATACTTGACTCCTTTCTGAGTGAGTCGAGTAAATGGAGACGCTATTTTCAAAAAATCCATGATAAATTTCTGATAATAACCCGCCAATCCCAAGAAACTACGGATTTCGGTAACATTCTTGGGAGCTTTCCAATCTTTCACTGCTGCGACCTTAGCCGGATCCACAGCTATACCTCCTTCAAATATAACATGTCCTAAGAAATTGACCTCTGATAGCCAAAATTCACATTTACTAGCTTTGGCATAGAACTTATTCTGCCTCAAAGTATTCAAGACTATCCGTAGGTGCTCTGCATTTTCCTCCTGAATCTTGGAATAGATCAGGATAACGTCAATGGACACGATTACAAACTGGTCCAGATACGGACGGAAGATCCTGTTCATTAAGTCCATGAACACAGCCGGCGCATTTGTGAGTCCAAATGGCATGACTACAAACTCGTATAGTCCATACCGCGTCCTGAAGGCTATCTTCTCTATATCTTCCTCCCTGACCCGGATTTGATGATAACCAGACATCAAATCAATCTTTGAAAAATGGCTGGAACCCCTCAATTGATCGAACAAATCATTGATCCTGGGTAGAGGGTACTTGTTCCGGACAATTAGCTGATTCAGCTTCCGATAATCTACACACATCCGAAGTGAACCGTCCTTCTTCTTTACAAACAATACTGGAGCTCCCCATGACGATGTACTGTGTCGGATGCATCTCAGCCTGAACAGTTCATCGATTTGCTTCTTTAGCTCCGACATCTCTGCTGGTGCCATCCGATTGTGTGGTAGAGACACTGGTGAAGTACCAGGATATAAGTTGATCTCGAAATTAAGCTCCCTCATGGGTGGTAAACCAGGGAGTTCTTTTGGAAACACATCCGTAAATTATTTTACAATTGCCGGAAGTTCAGTAATTGGTGCTTTATTTATAATGATATTATTCAACACCACGTGGTCCAACCCTTCCTGCAATCCACTCTGCTTGTCCGCATGAACCACATATTGCTTTCCTTCGGGTGACCAAAAGGTCACTCTTCGGCGATAACAGTCAATGTTAGCCTGGAACTTAGCCAACCAATCCATGCCGAAGATTATATCATACTCTGTCATGTCGAGTACTAGATAATTGAACTCAAATCTGAGTCCAGCTAGTTCAGTATTAACTGCCTTGCATATAAGTCCCAATGCCGAGTCTCCGACAGGGGACACAATTGTGAGTGTTGTGGCTAATTTTTGAACTAGGGTACCGGTAGCAGTTATAAATGATGCAGCTATGAAGGAGTGTGAAGCTCCAGAATCAAATAGTGTGTATGCATAAGAACTACTCACTACCGCCATACCTTGAATCACCGCATGATCCTCATCTTCTGGAGAAGTTAAAGTAAATAATCATCCAGCTCTAGTAGCGTTGGGCGCCCGTCTCGCCCGATTATACGTCCTTCCTCATCTGGAGTTAACTGGTCTGGCCGGCGGACGGAATGATCCCCTGGAGTATGTCAGCTTGTTGAGCTTTGGACAGTCTTTCTTAAAGTGACCTAGTTGATCACAGTGGAAGCAGGTGCTCACTCCTCTAGAAGCCTGAGTGACTGCTATAGATTGGGAGGGCTGACTGGGACGAAAGCCCCCAGTAGATCCAACAGATGGTGAGGCTCTGCTGAAGTTCGGTCGGAACTTCTTGTTGGGATGATATGTACCCCTCCCACTCGGTGCTCGACGGTTGTCAACTCGTGTGAACTCAGCCAATTCCTGCTCAACAATGGTGGCTTTGCTGACCACTTTCGCCAGCGTAGTTGCCTTAAACACGGTCACTCTGGCCCTAATGTTTGGCCGCAACCCACGTTCAAACTTACAAGCCCACGGATACTCCGTATCCACTATGTAGAACACATAGATTGATAGACTGAGGAATTCCCGGTGGTACTCAGCTACTGTCATCGAGCCTTGCACTAATTGTAACACCCAAATTTTTCAATAATAGGAAAAATTACGAAAATGCCCCTAGATTGGTGAATTCAATAAATGTGATTGTAAATGAGAAAATGGTGGGGTCCATTGCTCAAATTAAGATCCTACGAGCATATTATAAGTGTCAAATTTGATTGAATGGGTAATGAACATCAAATTGGGTCAAAATAGTAAATTGGGTCAAAGGACCCAATTGGGACCAATGGGTCATAATGGACTTGTTTGACCATTGGTTGAGCCCAAATTTAATGGGGTTAAGCTGAATTGATTGGAAATTAAGTGGAGCATAAATGGGTAGGCTTGATACAAGTGGGTAAAGCCACATTCAAAGGGCTAAAACACCCATAAATGGGTCATGGCGTCAAATTGGATCCATGGGCTAAATGGGGACCCAATGGGTCGAGTTGACTATGGTTGACCGTGTGGACCCTCAAGGGAGCTAAAATATGAGTTAAATCAGTTTGAGTGGGACTGAAGTGAGTTGGAATTAAATCAAGTAATGAGTTGACTCAAGTGCATTAAATGAAATGCATTAAGTATGGTGAGTTGGGTGAGTTGAGATGGAAATCAAAAGGACCTTGAGTTCAAGTGAGTCAAATGGAATTTGAGGGGGTGTCTTGATCTCATACATCATCAAGTAAACAAGTCCCACACGTTGGTGGGTTGGAATTAACTTTTGGTGAATGAAAACCAATGGAATATGGAGGGGTTTCCATCTCATATGGAAACCCAAGGGCTCCAACGTTGGGAGTACCAATGGATGCATTGGTTGGTGCCAACGGGTGCTTTGGTTGGCACCAAATGCCTCCTTGGTTTGGTCAAGTATAATGAGGATTTATGAGAAGAAGAGGGGGCTGTTTAACAAAAGGAAAAAACACCATCACTTGGCCGAATTTACATTGCCAAAATCCTTGGAATTCTCATCTCTCTCTCCCTCTCTCAAGAACACACTCTCTTGGCGGAATTTTACCTTGGTGATTTCACCATTGGTTCATGCTTCTAATCAGCTGAGACTAAGGAAGAAAGAAGGAAGGAAGCAAGAGGGAAGAAGGCAAGGAGCAAAAGGCAAGAAGAGAGCTAAAAGGATTGGTAAGCATTCCATAGAACTTTGTTTAAGTAAAGGGTTTTAAGTTATGGATCTGAATGACATAATTTGGCCATGTATGGCCGAATTTGTCAAAGGTATAAACCATGGAAGATGGTGTCTAAAAGGTTTGGAAATGGACCATAGGGTTCGGCCACTTTGGATGGCCGAACCCCATGAGATTATTTGGTTGGTTTGATGGTTTTGAAGGCTAAAAACCATATAAAAACCATGGAGGTTTGTACATGATTTAAGGAGACTCAAAATATATGTTGTGGCCGAATTAATCAATGGTTTAAAATTGTATGATGAGGTTTAAAAGATAGAAGATATGGGCTATAGGGTTCGGCCACTTTGGATGCCATGAAATAATATGGTTATTTTGATGGTTTTTGTAAGTTAAAACCATGCAAATGATGGACCGTTTTGGATGATTAAATTAGACATAAGATAAATGTTTAAGAGGTTCAAATCAAAGGCCATAGGGTTCGGCCAATGAGTATGACCAGACCCCATGAAATCATATGATTATTGTATGGTGATTTTGATGGTTTTGAGAGATAAAAACCATTCAAGATTGTGGTGTTTTTATGGGAATTAAATGAATATAAGTTTGCTGTTTTTGGTTGGCCATTGGATGGCTGAACCATGTGGTTAACATGGCTAAAGGGTAGAGTCCAATTGGTATACAAATAATGGAATCATTGAGCAAAAGAACCATAAGGGTTCGGCCATGTGTATGGCCGAACCCCATGGACTGTTTTGATGGGAGATTTGGATTAAAATCATGTTGGAAGCTAAGGTTTGTTTTATGTTTTTGTTCTAAGAAACACCTATGCTTAGTTATGGATCTAATATTAATTTGATCAATCATGATAATGATGGAAAGTAGAACAAAAATCAGATTGGTGAGATTCAGCCGTGAAGTATGGCCGAACCCCACTAATGGTCATTGGTGACCCTAGTGTGTAGTTACTAATGTTGATGGATGGACTTAGTGGTTAATTTATATGTATGTATGAATGATGTAAAGGACCAAACTAAGGTGGTTTGGATATGGACCTTGGTGTTTAAGGAAAATTGAGGAAAAGGTTAGCCTAAATGGAATAAAGGTAATTATAGATGAAATGATCATAGGATTGGATATATGAACCCCACAAGATGGTATATGAGACCTAAACTTGATTAGAAATCAAGTAGATCAAGTATTTGACTTGCTGATTTTATAACAAGGAAGCGGAAGTTGAATGGCGTGCAAGTTGTGAGCAAGTGACGCTTTAAGAAAGAACAAACACCGAAGTTAATCTTCGGTAGGTTTCCTACCTACTTGTAACCACTGTTATATTGGTTTTATCATGGTTTTTATAAGTTATGTTGTTATTGATATTATGTTTCAAATTGGTTTTAAATGATGAGATATGTATTTACAAATGACATACATATACATTAACATCTAATGCATGGCATGGGGTGATGATTATGGATTACCTTCACTTGAGAGTCCCAATGAAAGAACATTGTGAAATAATTCAATCATGAGAGTCTTTCCACAGGAAATGAGGATTACTGTGAATTACTTTATCGTGTGAGTCCCAATGAAAGAACACTGTGAAACAACTCAATGATGAGAGTCTTGCCACAGGAAATGAGGATTACTGTGGATTAGTTTATCGTGTGAGTTCCAATGAAAGAACAATGTGAAAAAACTCAATGATGAGAGTCTTTCCACAGGAAATGAGGATTACTGTGGATTACTTTATCGTGTGAGTCCTAAATGAAAGTGTATTGTGATTTACCTTGACGGTGAGAGTCCCGTCAAGTGATGGCTATGTATATGTGTGATGGGGAGGGGCTCATTACATTTGCATACATAGCATTGATTTATCTGTTTTTGATGACCACATATACTATGATATATGCATGTTTTATATACTAACCCTGTGGTAGCCTTAATCGGAAAACCTACTGGGCGAGTTGATCTAACGCCCTAATTCTATCCATAGAGGATAATGAAGGAAATGGAAAAGGGAAAGGGAATGTCGTGGACTAGGTGGGGAGCCAAGCTTAAGAGCTTGATGTTGGAATGATTTTTATAATTTACTGTTATTGGATTTCGTTTTTGGGCATGTAATAAGTTGATACCTTTCCTATGGTTTGTTTATGATATTGACAATGGATAGTTGGATTAAGTTATTTTAATAATTGAGACTGGTACTTGCTATCTATTCAGTTTAATTCCGCAGTTAGTCTAGTTTATTCCGCATAGCTTGTTTAGTTCCATCTGTGGTTTGTTATTGTGTGTTTAGTCCATGCACACATGGGTGGGCAGTTAAGGGTCGGACTTAGGAAGTCCGAACTTAGCTCGCTTCATGACGCCGCCCGCTTTCTTCCGGTGTTGTTATCCTATTATTATTAAAAAAAAAATTAGACTATGATTTCTCGGAGAGGGCGGGGCATTACACTAATGACAAAAAGGCCTCAATCTGGCGTTCCTTTTCTTCTTCCGGGAAATACTGATCTAGAAACGTCGCTGAGAATTGCTCCCAGGTCATAGCGGTCCTTTCTCTTTCTGGCACAAGTGCCTGCTGTTTCTCCACTACTTCCCACCACCTACCAACATCATCTATCAGATGTGATGTAGCCAATAGAATCTTGTGGGCATGATTCGTGATGTTCAGCAGAGTCAATATTTGGGAGATTTTCTTCAGCCAGTTCTCCGCTCCAACAGGCCCTTCTCTCCCCTTGAAGTAAGGAGGGCACTGTTGTTGAAAGTCTCTGACCATATTCCGGTCATTAGCCTCACTCATGCTTCCACCTCCATTCATATGTTGTTTGAGGACAGAAGTAACTACAGCTTGAACCAAGCTCTGTAGTTCAGGAGGCACGAATGGTAAACTCATGTTGCTGTTGCTGTTCCCTTCTTCCTCCCGTCGATATGAATGTTCACTATCCTCCTCTTCTCGCTGAGAGTGTTGTGATTCTTCCTCATGTACTGATTTCTCCCTATCATGTACCTATTTCTCCCCATCATGAACTGATTTCTCCTTATCACGTACCGATGGCTCCTTCTCATGTACCACTTTCTCCTTCCCTTTATCGTTTTGTCGAGTCCTTCTTTTTGGAGCCGTTCCGCCAAGGCCAATTTGTAATACTTTCTCCTTTCCCTTCTGATTCTTTGGGATCTTTTTCTATGGTGCCATCTTTCCCTAATTCATGAAAACATTATTAGCTTAGTTTTCTTCGCAACATACATTAAATGCCATAAATCCTCATAGAATCATAAAATTGCATGTTTTATATATATTCATATTCCATCTTTGTACAAGGGTTGGTAGGGTTAAAACAAACCCTATAAAGAACAAAATGCACCCTTACAAAATATTCCCCTTTCCTCTCACTTTTCTTTCTAACCCTTAACCTAATCTTCCATGGAAGATCCTACATCATCAGCGAACTTAAAGTAACTCTCAGGGCATGTCATCAACATGTGACCCAGTACTCCACATGTCAAGCAGGGTATTATCCCTGGTCCTCCAATGTAAGGACAATTAGTCCTTGACTCTCCGTGCCCATGAAGTCCACAAGCCGAGCAGACAATGTCTAGAGGGTGAGGACAATACATACAAATGTGCCCATCCTAGCTGCACAACTCACACATATAGTCGGGATCTATCTCCCCAACTGATTTTATAGGAACATCTTCCATAGGGTCCTCCGGAAAAGGTTCTAGATCCTCATCAATTTCCTCGAGAGATTCCATTTGTAACGCTCGCCCCTTTTCACAGAGATCAGAGTCTATTTTTTTTTTTTTTGAAATAAGAGTGACAAAGGCACGGGACGTCACGACGTGAGTTAAGTTCCAAGCTTCTAAAGCCCGACCCTTAACTGGCCAACCCTACACGTACGTGGAACTAAGTCCACGAGAATGGTTCACGCGTGGAAAGTAAGCTTGCGGAATATTAAACTAAGATGTGGAATTATAATAGAGACTATCCTACCAGTTTTAGATAGCAAGGAAGTACGGCGCTTAAATTACTAAAATACCCCTAAATTCATAATTATATTTCAAAATGATAACGTCCAAAGTAAAGTCCAAACCATAGTAAGAAATCTACATTATTACAGTCCGACGAGCTAAGTTACTCCAAATACATTAACCACTTACAATCCGACGACTCCTCCGACTTTTTTTTCTCCTCTCGGATTCCTTGGCCTTCTCTTCTCTTCTTCTCCTTGATTGGTCGGCTAAGATGTGCTTGACCCAATGAAAAAACTCCAATGCTTGGGTCGGCTAAGATGGAGTAAATTTGAGAGAGAGAGGGGGAGAGGATGAGAAGAACTACCCCAACTCTTGATCTTGAAGAGGTGGGCCAACACTTGCACTTTTCTTCTCTTTTCTTCTCTTATTCTCTTCTTAGTTTTCTTCTTCTTTCCTTGGTGTGGGGGATGGCAATGAGAGAGCAAAAGAGGGAGAGAGTGAAAGAGTTAGATGGAAAGAGATGGAGAAATGAGATAAGGTTCATCTCATGTGGTTGTGTAACTTACACTCCACCATTAACTCCTCCCACCAACCAAGCATGGGATTTTTTATGCTTTAATGGTGGTGGTTGGAATAAACCACCACTAGCCAACGGTTTTGGCTTCTTAAGATGGAATGGTTTGGTCTTCCATCTTTTGACCCCTTTTGACCACCTTTTTGGATAGTTTAATTATTTAATTAATTAGATAATTAACTTAGGTTAATTAATTCCCACTTAACCTAATTCCACTTTCTTAATTTCCCTCCATGTATCCACCCATGGTTGACCAATTCAACCATGGTGGCTGGCCCCACCAATCCTTGGTCCATACACTACCTCACTTGGTGAGGTGGAGGTGGGTCCCATTCGGCCATGTCACCTTGACCACTCCATCACCAACTTAGATTATTTAAATTTAATTAAATCCATTCCTTTTATTGGATCACCATTGGGCCCATGGCCCAATTAAATTCACCCTGACCCATTTACCTTAGACCTTACATTATCTTGACCCATTGGGTCCCAAATGCGTATTGGGCCCAATTTGACCATCCTTGGCCCAATTGACCATCATTGACCATTTAAATGATTTTAAATCCAATCCACGGTCCATTGGGCCATACTTGGGCCTTTGTCCAAACTTTGATCCATTTACCATCCATTCCATCAAATTTCCCTATTTCCATCATTAAAATAAATAATATCCACATTTATACTGATTTAAAAAGTCCAGGCTATTACAACATTATCCAGGGAATATCTTCAATAAGATCCTCCGGCAACGGTGCTAGGTCCACTTCATCTTCCTCGGGAGGTCCCTTCTGAAAGTCCACGTTAACTTCCAAACTGGAGTTGTTGGAAGCAAACACCAAGTCTATTGGACATCTAAGGGTTCCTTTATCCCACAATTCTGTGTACTCCACCTTACTCGACATATCTGTATCATAACATAGAATTCATAAATAATCAACAGAAGTTCTAAATAAACCAATCTTGGTTTCGGGAAATTTCTTATATATCATATCATGCATTGTGTTTGGGGAAATTGCCAAATCTTCACACTCTGTTTTCTTTTGTTTCTGGGGAAATCTCTAAATTCCTGTTGTTTGTTTCTCAGTGTAGGGATATCAGGGGTGTGCATCCTACTTTGCTATGCTTGATATGCCCAGTTATGATGACTGTACTTTACTTTGCTATCTTTCATTGTCGTTCTCAGATTGATTGTTCAGTCTGAGTCACTCGAAGTAAATTAATCCGGCCCCCAGTCAGCGGACTACGAAGAGTCGGTCATTTGGGATTCTTATCTGTCAGTGAGACATGAAACCGTCTTAATCTTACTTCGATGATTCAACTTCCCGTTTCGCTCTGATACCAACTGTAACGCCCACCCTTTCCGAGAATTCAGAGTCTAATTTTTTTTTAATAATAATATAATAACATCGAAAGAGAGCGGGTGGAGTCACGACGCGAGCTAAGTCCGGACTACCCAAGTCCGTCCCTTAAATGGCCACCCATGTGAGCATGGACTAAACCCATAAAAGACAAACCACACATGGAACTAAGTTAAAACATGCAGAATAACAATAACTAATTGCGGAACTAAACTGATGTGGAATATAATTAATCTTAAGTTAACCATACATTCTTAGATAGCAAAGCACAAGTCATCCATTATAAGCGACTTATACCAAATCAAGGTTCATCTAACAGTTCAGAAACCATAGCAAAGTTTACTAGCTATTACATATCCATAATATGTAATTCAAAAGACAGTAGTATAGAAATCCCAATCATCATTCCAGCGCTTAAGCTTGGCTCCCCTCCAGGTCCACGACCTTCTCTTTCCCTTTTCCATTTCCTGCATTATACTCTATGGATAGAATTAGGACGTTAGACCAACGCGCCCAGTAGGTTCCCGATCAGGGCTACCACATGATTAGTATATAAAACAAGCATATATTTCATAGTACATGATCATCAACAAAACATCTGAAATCATTGTTATGTATGTAAGCGTGAATGTAATGAGTCCCACCCATTATAAGTGTACATAGCTATCACTTGACGGGATTCTCACGTCAAGTTAATCTAGAGTAATCTACATTTCCTCTGAATCGAAGTCTAATGTCAAGGTAAGCCAGAGTAATCCACATTTCCTCTGGAGAGGATTCTTATGTCAAAGTATTTCACAGTGTAATCCATAGTGCTCCTCATTTCCTATGGATAGGGTTCCAGTTTCCCAAAGTCATCACCCCATGCCATGCATGAGATGTCAATACATTATATATCATTTGTAAATGTAAATCTCATCATTCAAAAACCAATTGAAACATAATAATAATAACAACATATCTCATCAAAATCATGATAAAACCAATCATAATAGTGGTTACAAGTAGGTAGGAAAACCTACTGAAACTTTGCTTAAGTGTCCGTTCCTTTTTAAGCTTCTCCCGTTCACAACTCGCACGCCGTTCACGTTCCGTTACCTTGTGATGTAACAGCAAGTCAATCATACTATCATTTTAAATTTCCATTCACATCTTAAGACCCAAAAACCTTCTTGTGGGATTCGGCCATACCCATGGCCGAACCTCATCAACTTAGGATTTAACCTCCCTTTTCATTTGATCTCTCTTTTATTTAATCCTTATTAAACATCATATACTACAAAAATACCTTGGTAGGGTTCGGCCATACAACATGGCCGAACCATACCACTTTGGTTTGGGTCCATATATCCAATCCTATGATCATTTCATTTTTGATCATTTCATCCATAATTACCATAATGCCACTATACTAACCTTTGCTTAATTTTCTTAAAAACCAAGGTCCACATCCAAACCACCTTAGTGGGGTTCTACCATACAACGTGGCCGAACCTCACCACCATAATTTGGTCCTTTACATCATTCATACATACATCTCTAATTCATTATGAATTAGCTCTAAGTCCATCAAATAATCATTGGTGGAGTTCGGCCATACTACATGGCCGAACCTCACCCTATGGATTTTTATCCCATATTCCCTCATCTATCATGCTTGGTTATTTACTGATATTAAGTCCATAATATACATACATAATTCTTGAATCAAAGGCATGGATTCATTCAAAATCTCCAACTATGTTCTTACTCCATATAACCATAAAAACAGTCCATGGGGTTCGGCCATACACATGGCCGAACCCTTATGGTTCTTTAATGATTCCATTATTTATATACCAATTGGACTCTACCCTTTAGCCATGTTAACCACATGGTTCAGCCATCCAATGGCCAAACTAAAACAGTAACCTGATCACATAAAAATCACATAATATTGTATGGTTTTTATCTCTCAAAAACCATCACAAATTACCACATACATATCATATCATTTCATGGGGTTCGGCCATCCCAATTGGCCACACCTTATGGCCTATGATTTAAACCTCTTTTGTCAAATACTTAGCCTTATTTAAAACATGTAAACCTTTCCACCATTGATGTGATTTCTATCTCTCCAAAACCATACCAATCATCAAATACTTTCATGGGGTTCGGTCATCCGAGGTGGCCGAATCCTATGGTCCATGTTTCTATCTCTTTTAACCATCAATATTCATATTCTAACCCTTGGTAGATTTGGCCATCTCATGGCCAAATCATATTCCATTTAACCCATTTTACAATAAAAACTCTATGGATTACTTACCAATTTTCCAAGCCTTTCTTCTTGCCTTTGCTCTTTGCCTCCTTCCCTCTTGTTTCCTTCCTTCTTTTTTCCTTAGTCTCAACTGATTAGAAGCTAGAATCAATGGTGAAAACACCAAGGTATAATTCGGCCAAGGGGTATGTTCTTGAGAGAGGGAGAGAGATAAGAATTCCAAGGTTTTTGCAATGTAGAAATCGGGCAAGAGGATGGTGTTTGCAGCTTTTGTTAAACAACCCTTGGACCCCTCATTACTCTCATCAAATCTTGTTTAAAACAATGAGGCACTTGCTGCCAAGCAAAGCAACCCTTGGCACTCCCAACGCACCCTTTGACACTCCCATGCATCTCATCCAATTCCATTCATTTCATTTAAAACTATGCATGGGAAACCCACTCCACAAGTCCCCAACGTGTGGGACCTGTCTTGGGTGGCTTGAGACCAAAGCACTCTTTCATCTTCCATTTGACTCAATGAATTTACAAGACCCCTTTGGTTTCCATTTCAACTCAACCAACTCATAAGCCCAACTCACCACAATAAATGACACTCATTTAATGCACTTGACTCAACTCCATTTCTTAATTTAAACCCAACTCAATTCAGTCCCAAATCGACCTGATTTAACTCACAATTGAGCTAACTTGAGGGTCCACACAGTCAAGCATGGTCCACATGGTCAACACGACCCATTGTTTCCCCATTTAGCTTATTGACCCAATTAACACCTAGACCCAATTATGAGTGGTTTAGCCCCTTTGAATGTGGTTTACCCATTTGTATCAAGCCTACCCATTTATGCTCCACTTAATTTCCATTCAATTCAGCTTAACCCCATTAAATTTGGGGTCACCCAATGGTCAAACAAGTCCAATATGACCCATTGGTCCCAATTGGGTCCTTTGACCCAATTAACCATATTGACCCAATTTGATGTTCATTACCCATTCATGATAAATTTACCCTTATACTATGTTTATAAGGCCATAATTTGAACAATGGGCCCCACCATTTTCTCATTTACAATTACATTTATTAAATTCACCAATCCAATGGTATTTTCGTAAATATTCATCTTATTGAGAAATTGGGGTGTTACAAGATGTAAATGGAAATTAAATGATAGTATATTGACTTGTTGTTGTATAAATAAGGAAACAGAATTCAAACGGTGCACGAGTCGTGAACGGATGATAGATTGAGAAGAAAGGACAACTTAAGCAATTTTTTGTAGGTTTCCTACCTACTTGTAACCACTTTTATAATTGGTTTTATCATGGTTTTTATGAGATATATTGTTATCGTTTTTTGTTTCAAATTGGTTTTGAATGATGAGATATATATTTTACAAATGACATATATTCATTGACATCTCATGCATGGCATGGGGTGATGATTATGGAAGCCGGAGCCCACACTCCGTCGGTCTGCCCGTGATGCATCTGTGGAGCCTCTTTAGGCGATGAGAGTCCCGCCAGGAGGAATAACTTAATGATAAGGTTCCTATCCATAGGAAATGAGGAGTACTGTTGATTACCTTGACATGAGTGTCCTATCCAGAGGAAATGAGGAGTACTCTGGATTACCTTGACGTGAGAATCCCGTCAAGTGATAGGTATGTATACTTGTGATGGGTGGGACTCATTACATTTGCATTTACATACATAGCATTGATTTCAGATGTTTTTAATGATCATATACTATGATATATGCATGTTATATATTAACCATGTTGTAGCCCTGATCGGAAAACCTACTGGGCGCGTTGATCTAACGCCCTAATTCTATCCTTAGAGGATGATGCAGGAAAAGGAAAGGGAAAGGCAAAGGTCGAGGATCGTGAGGGAAGACAAGCATAAGCGCTTGGGTGTTGGATTGGATTTCTTAATTATTGTTATTTGGATAAATTTCATGGATATGTAATAATGGAGATAACTGCTATGGTTTGATTTAAGTTTGAATGAAGGTTTAGTTTTAAGTAATTATGACTTGTACTTTGCTATCTGAGAATGGAGCAGTCTGAGGATTGATTATAATTCCGCATATTTGACTTATTCCGCAGTCAGTTTATGTTATTCGGCAAGATTTACATAGTTTCATGTGTGGATCAGTTTTCATGGTCTTAGTCCATACACACATGGGTGGCCAGTTAAGGGTCGGACTTTGAAAGTTTGGACTTAGCTCGCGTCGTGACGCTCCCCGCTCTCTTCCACTTGACTTTATTTATAAAAAAAAAAAATAGACTATGATTTTTGGAAGGTTGGAAAAGGACGGGGCGTTACAATTATGGAATAATAGCCATGGATGGCATTTTCATAAATAGGTGTGAAAATTGTAAGCCATGGGTTCGGCCATGGTGTATGGCCGAACCCCATGGGGTTTTGTTTATGGACTTAGAACCTTGTAATCAAGTGGGACTTGGTGTTGATTTATTATTATATTTTAAGGTAACGGTAACGGGATCTCGCAAGCGGTGCGCGATCGGTGATCGATTCTTGGACAAAAGGCGCAAATACACGTAACGGTCTTTGGTAGGATTCCACCTCTTTGAAACCATGGGTTTTTGTACTTTGTTTTATCTTATGTTTGATGAAATGTATATTTCAAAGGATATGCTTTATATGATTTTCAAATGCTATGTTTATTTGTTTAAATAGCATGTGTTGGATATGTTTTCAAAAGGTGATTCTAAATGCTATATTTATGTCATTAAAATAGCATGTGTTTCATTGGCATCTCATGTATGGCATGGGGTGGACGATTTATAATCGGAGGGGTCACACTCCGTCGGGGCGTCCGAAAAACCTATGTGCTGTACCTTGATGTGATTTCCATCAAGAAGATTCTGGAGGGTCCACACTCCGCCGGGCCGTCCGGAAGACCTATGTGGTGGGTACATTTATGTACATGTGATGGGTGGGACTCATTGCATATTTGTCATCATTGCATGGCATGAACTTTATATGATTTTGACATCACTATATTATTATATATGTTCTGTACTAACCATGTGCTAGCCATAACTGGAATACCTACTAGGCGCGTTGTTCTAACGCCCTACTTCTACCCTAGTTGATAATGCAGGTAATCAGGGGAACGATGAACGTAAGATGGACCAGGCATAGGAACTTGGAAGACTTATTTTATATGTTTTGAATAAAATTCTAACACCTCGCCCTTTTCACTCGAAATCAGAGTCTATTTTTTTTTTAAATAAATAAACAAGTGATTAGAGCGGAGTGTCACGACGCGAGTTAAGTCCGGACTTCTAAAGTCCGACCCTTAACTGGCCAAACCTATGTGTGCATGAACTAAGTCCATGAAGAACGATTCACACATAGTACTTTATAAACTTGCGAAATATTACTTAATCTAACTGCGGATTATAATAGAACCTAAGTCTACTTCATTTTAAATAGCAAAGTACATAGTCATTTATCCAAAATTACTTTAACTTAATATTCAATCAAACCATTCCAAACCATAACAAATATTAACTAAGTTATTACATGCCAACATCTAACTACTCGAATTACATGTCCATGTAAACTTAACCAAATATTAATAAATAAAAGTCCATTCAGATATCCAAGCTCCTATGCTTGGTTTCCTTCGCGATCCTTGATCTTTCCCTTTCCTGTGTCATTTACTAGGGTGGAAGCAGGGCGTTAGAACAACGCGCCCAGTAGGAATTCTAGGTAGGGCTATCACATGGGTTAGTATCAAATATCATATAAAATATCATATCATCAAAATCATGTAAAATCATGCCATGTCATATACTTATGCAATAAGTCCCAACCATCACATACATATAACCTGTTGATTGTATTCTCCTCATCAACCCACAGTGGTCTTTCGGACGCCCCGACGGAGTGTGGCCTCCAGATTATTCTTGCTGGGATTCTCATCATCAAGGTCTTCCCACGATTGCCTTACGGATGCCTCGACGGAGCGTGGCCTCCGGTTACAAATTCCTCTTCCATGCCATGCATGAGATGTACATGTCCATATGCTATGTAATGTAAATACTATAGCATTAAAAACTTCACTTTTGAAACATAATATAATTGCAACATAAACCAGCAAATAAGATAAAACCATATACATATCCATGTTTCAATAAGGTAGAATCCTACCAAAGGTCACTTAAAATGTCCGCTCTTCTTAAACCGTCACCCGCTCATGATTGCGCACCGTTTAAGAAGTTCTGTCACCTTGTTACATGTCAATAAGTCAAACATATATCTCATTTGGTTTTCAATTTAAACCTAAGACCAAGAACACCATTTTGTGGGGTTCGGCCATACACTATGGCCGAACCTCACGTACTTAATTTTGGCCCTTTCTTTTATTTATTACTCAAGCATCCCTTTGCCAATCACTTAGCCCTTTGTCCACTAAAATCTATTAGTGGGATTCGGCCATACAACATGGCCGAACCTCACCATCTAGGTTTTGGTCTCTCTTTCAACCTTTTGATTCTTTCAAAATAAATCCAAACCGTGCCATTCTTGATTCATAAAACCCACTCTTTTAAATCAGCCATCTCACCTTGTCAATACTTCAAATATATAAAATATTTCCCATCACGTTTAACTCTCCAAATGACCCATAAAGTTGGTTCATGGGGTTCGGCCATACATATGGCCGAACCCTATGGTTTTCAATTTCTCCATTGCATAACATAGAAACCTTAATTGATCCCTCCATTCATTCAGACATATTAGATTCCTCTTTTTGATTCGTTATTTACCACTTCAAAGTCAATTAAATTTAACATCAATAACTATTAAACATAACAATATTCTTCCATGGGGTTCGACCATACTAAATGGCCGAACCCTATGGTCCATTATCTTCCTTCTAAAAATCCTTTTTAGACCCACCAACTTCCTTAACACTTACCATGGGGTTTGGCCATACAACATGGCTGAACCCTATGGTTCATCCTTGGGTCCTTCCTACATCATTTTGATCCATTTTACATTCCTTTAGAATATCATAATATTCCATGGTTTTTCTTGTTTCAAACATCCAAATAATTATCTATAGTTTATGCTTAGCATCTTAGCCATAATAACATTATGGTTCAGCCATGCAATGGCCGACCCATAACCTTAACCTTATCTCCATTTAAAATTGTCAAGCATCTATGATTGATTCTCATACTTCCATCCATCTAAATCCTTTTAAGACTTTAAACAAAATCAAACACATACAATTGTGATTTCCTTCCTTCAAATCCAATGTCCTTTCATGGGCTTCGGCCATACAAGATGGCCGAACCCTGTGGCCCATGCTCTTCCCTTTTTAAACATCATTAGCCATGATTTTAGCCCTTGATAGGTTCGGCCATACAATGGCCTGATCATGCTTCCTTAACCATTTTATTTAACAAGTGTTTATTGAGCACTTACCAATACCGCGACTCCTCCAGTTCTTTCACTCCTTCTTGATCCTTTACTTCCTTAGCCTCTCCTTCTTCCTTCTTGTTCTTTTGGCCGAGACTGACCTTGCTGCAAACTCCTTGGAATAATTCGGCCTAGGTATTAGATTTGAGAGAGAGAATGAGAGAGAAACTTGGGATGAAAATACCCAAGTCTTTGTCTTGGGGGTGGTCGACCTTATGTGAAAATATTTGGAGATGGAACTCTATTTCTTTGGTCTTCTTTCTCCTTGAGTGCTGGTCGGCTAAGAGAGGGTGAGAGAGAGTGGAATGAAACCTCTTTGATTAATCAAATTCAGCCCAAGGGGTGGTGTCTCTTGGTAACACCACTTGTAACTCCCATTTGCATTAACCAAAATTTTTATGCTCCCTTGGGGGTTTCATCCTTGGAATGAAACTCCCAAGGCTCCAACAGTGTCTCATTGCTTGGCTTGTATAACAGCCACTCTCCATTATTGGCCCTTTTTGGAGTTTCATGCATGAGAAATAATTCCCATGCATCCAACGTTGTAGCCATTGCTTGGCTTGAGTAACCGCCACCTCTCAATTATTCTCATCAATGCCCCATGTGGGGGGGTTTCATCTTTGAGATGAAACTCTCCCTTTCTTTCCCCCCCAACGTGTGGACCACCTTATTTGAATTTGAAACACCAGCCCTTCAACCTCATACTCCACTCATTTATAATTTATTTCAAAACAACTCACTCACTTATAATTTATTTCAAATCAACTCACTCACTTATAATTTATTTCCAATCAACTCACTCATTTAACTCAACTATTTAATTCTATTTCAAACTCCAATCATCCCCAACTTAATCAAGCATGGACTCACTCGATGGTCAACCAAGTCAAACCCGACCCATTGGGTCCAAATTGGCCATTTTGACCTAATTAACAAACTTTGACCCAATTAGTACTCTTGACCCAAATGAACATACCTTACCCATTTATTTTATTTCCAACACATAACCCATGACCGTTAGGTCTTAATTGAGCAATGGGCCCCACAACTTACTCATCTACTGTAACGCCCGCCCCTTTTCACAGAAATCAGAGTCTAATTTTTTTTTTTTAAAGTGACAAAGGGCGCGGACGTCACGACGCGAGTTAAGTTCGAGCTTCTAAAGCACGGCCCTTAACTGGCCAACCCTACGGGTGCGTGGAACGGAGTCCACAGAGAATAATTTACTCGTAGAAGAAAGCTCACAAAAAGTTACATTAAATGCGGAAAGACATTACAGACTATCCTACCAAATTTTCTTTTCTAGATAGCAGGGAAGATTTCATCATTTAATTACCAAAATGCCGTAACTTCATATGTTTACCACTAAATCCAAAACATAGCAATAAGTCTAAAATATTACATTTCTGACAAGCTAAACTATTTCAAATTACATTATCCAAAATAAACATTAGTAACTATCTAGCACTCCTTTCCAAGCTCCTTAGCTTGGCTCCCGTCTCGTCCTTCCGCTTCGCCACCTCCTACGTCATCAGCTAGGGTAGAAGTAGGGCGTTAGACAACGCGCCCAGTAGGACTCCGAGTAGGGCTAGCACATGGATTAGTAATAACAGCCATGGAGATAAATATTATAATAAAACCATGCACTTTGGGCTATGCCATGCAATGGGTGTTCTATGTTATGAATCCCACCCATCAATCTCATCCTCATTGCACAATGTCCCTTTTTTCAACCATACATAGTGCTCCAAATAAAATCCATACCATCATCGTGCCATGACCCTCTTGATGGAAAAGCCTCATCAAGATGTGATCCACACTAGGCATCCCCGTTCCATGACCCTCTTGATGGAAAAGCCTCATCAAGATGTGATCCACATTAGGCATCCCCCCTTGATGGAAGAACCATCATCAAGGTATACCCATAAATACAACATCACCCTTGATGGAAAGCCATCATCAAGGTATCATAATTACAAGAGTTCCCCCTTGATGGCAAAGCCTCATCAAGGTATAATAATACATATGTGAAATGCCCCCATGCTTGTTTATCGGTCGCCCCGACGGAGCATGGACTCCGGTTTCATTTCACCCTTCCCCTGTCATATCCCTCCCATGCCATGCATGAGATGTAGATGCCATATGCCATGTAATATATGTAATTCAATAGTAATAAAACCCATCTTAAAACAATTACTTGATGACCAAATAAATCAAAGGGAAACCATCCCATAATATTTAATCCAAAACCCATCTTAAGACATTCACATGATTTCCAAAATAATTTAAAGGAAAACATCACAAGATGCATAATCCAAAACTCATCTTAAAGACAACCACATGCTTTCCAAAATAAATTAAAAAAAACATCACCCAATCCATGGCTTACAAAAATGTAAGAATCCTACCGAATACTGACTCGCGTCCTTTTACGTTTTCCGTTCGATAAACCCGGTCGCCGATCACGCACCGCCTACGATGTCCAGTACCTTATTACACATTAATCATTAGTCCATGTTTTACCCATTTCTAAGCCCATATGAAAAACCGGTCACTATTTAGGTTTTGTGGGTCCCATGTCATCTATTAAACCTTTTAATCCCATAAATCTTAAAATTCGGCCACCCTAGGCTTTATTAATCACTTATAAGGTTATTACATTAGATCCCCTAAGTCCATGATCAATTTCCATGGAATTCTTGAATTTGGCCACTAATTACGGTTTTGCCACTACCTCATTTTTCATGCTTAATCACTCATTTATCCGTGCATGATTAAGTCCATAGTTGATCATAAACTTAGATCCCCAACTCAGGTCCATTAATGACCCATTGAACCATGTCACATAGCCATTAAAATTAACCATTTAATTAATCCAACCCCCCATTAACTAATCACATACCTACATCCTTCATTGGCCCATAAAAATTGACCTTCCATTAAATCACTACTCTTAGTCATACCTTGAGTCCATAATTGATTCCTCTACCACATTACGAAATCACTTACCTCAACCATCTTATTGACCTAATTCCATTAATTTAAACTTATACATACACATTTAACTTTAGACCCATTAATGATCTAAATTTGGGTCATGGGTTCGGCCATACACCATGGCCGAACCCATGATGTTTCTTTCTCCATTTTTCTTGGATCCATTCATAACATTTTAGATCCACCAATAATCCTTTCTTGAGGGTTTAAATCATGCATCTAAACCATATTCTCTCATTCATTTCATTGCTCCAAAATACCTACATTCACCAAAATATTAAACCCATCTTTTCTATCCTTTAAACTCATCATTTGATCACCATTTCATCACCATAGGGTTCGGCCATTCACCATGGCCGAACCCATGGTTCATGGTCCAATATTTCTTTATGCCATTTTAGACCATTAACTTAGCCACATTAAGTGGTTCATATAATTGGGTCATGGGTTCGGCCATATACCATGGCGGAACCCATGATGTTAATTTCCTTATTCCTCTTGAATCTTTTCCCATATTTTTGATCCCCATCTTAGATCCCTTAATGCCCTACCACTTCATGTTATAGGATCATTAAAATCAGCCCATCTTAATCAACATTAGGCTCACATTGATCCATCAACACTACCAACATTTCCCCATTTATTTCTCCATAATTCACAACCATCAAATCCACCATTGATCACCATAGGGTTCGGCCATACACCATGGCCAAACCCATGGTTCATGATCCATCATTTTCTATGCCTCTTGAGGCCACAAAAATTATTCCCACACTCCATGATTTTTCCTTATTTAAACCCCTTTAATTTTTCCAACATTTACCATTTACAACCCTAAAAATTCATTAGCTACCTTCATTATCTTCCATCCCTTAAAACCCTAACCAATTAAATCCAATACCAAATCACCCACCATGGGGTTCGGCCATACTAAATGGCCGAACCCTATGGCCCATGATTTTATTCCAATTACCTATTTCCATGCTCAATTTAATAAATTACACCATACATTTAATACTTTTACTTATTTCTTTTCCCTAACCCTAATTCACCCATTTAGGGTTTTCTCCATCTTCCACCCTTCCATTTGATGGATTTGCATTCCATAGCATAGACTTATCTAACCACCATTAAGTTCACAAAAATAAATTCCAATTCTTAAACCCTAAAAATCCAAAATTTCTTGTTTAAGAAGCTACTCACCATCCGTCGTCTCCTCCGACTTCCGCCGCTCCCGTCGGTTTCCTTAGCCTCATCTCTCCTTCCTCTTGATCTTTGATAGGTCAAGATCTTTAATCAATGGTGGCAACCCCCAACCTTAGGATCGACCAAAGTAGAGCTTAAATTGAGAGAGGGAAAGGGAGAGACGATGAGAGGGGAGGTGATAACCTTAATCGTAGAGTGATCTCCCTCCAAATTCCACTTCTTTCTTCTCTCCTTGAGCTCCTCTCTTTTCTTTCTTTCTCTCCTTCACTTGGACATGGGACGGCAATGGAAGAGTGGGAGGAATGGAGTTAGTGAAAAAAATGGGAATGAAAGAACCAGCAAGGCTTATCTCCACTTTTTTACCTTACATTAATGATTTTCACCAACCTTAAGATATTTTTAAGTTCTTTTATTTGCTTTATGGTGGTGGTTATCTAAACCACCACCAAGCCCAACGTGTTTCACATTTGAGGTGGGAATGAGGTGGGTTTTCACCTCTTGGCCCCACTTTGACCACTTTTAACCACCACTTTAAATAATTTAATTATTTAATTAATTATATAATTACCTTAGGTTAATCCATTTGTACTTAACCTAACTCCATTACTCCACCCATGGTTGACCAAATCAACCATGGTGGCCGGCCCCACCAAACCTTGGCCCACACGCCACCTCACTTGATGAGGTGGAGGTGGGTCCCACTTGGCCACATCACCTTGGTTTAATTTTTAACTTAACTTAGGTGATTTAATTTCATTGAATTCACTCTAAATGGATCACCATTGGGCCCATGGCCCAATTACATTTCCATCTAGCCCATTTACCTTAGAGCACAACCATCTTGACCCATTGGGTCCCAAATGGGTAGTTGATCCAATTTGACCATTCTTGACCCATTTAACCCTCATTGACCATTTAAATAACTTTAAATCCACACATTAGTCTATTGGGCCATACTTGGGCCTTTGTCCAAATTTTGGCCCCTTTTACAATTTATTCCACCAATTTTCCAATTTTCATCATTAAAATAAATAATATTCACATATTCCTTGATTTACAAATTCCGAGCCCTTACATCTACGGTTCATAACCATTATTTCACCCTTTCAATGGCAATTTTCGTAAATATTGATAAACTGAAAATCTGGGGTATTACAAAAATTACTCATGAACTTGTATTTGAGTATCTAGATTACGGAATGTAATAACTTAGATGGTTGGATGACTTATTTGATAATTATGATGTTTTAATTATGATTAAGGACTTGGCATACTTTGCTATCTGATTGGAATAGAACTTGGTTCTATTATGATTCCGTAAATTGATGTTATGATTCCACAGGTTATGATTTTTAGTCCGCAAGATGATATTACTATGTGTGAACCATTTTCGTGGACTTAGGTCATGCACAGATAGGGTTGGCCAGTTAAGGGTCAGACTTTGGAAGTTCAGACTTAACTCGCGTCGTGACGTCTTGGGTAAATGGGTGATTAATTTATTAAGATGAGTCAAGGTAAATGGGTTTGTAATGTAATTGAGTAGAGGATAAATTTAATTGGGTCAATGGCCCAATTAGGATCCAATAGATAGTGGATATGGTTAGAATATATTTAATTGCCCAATTAAGACCCGACGGGTCATGGATAGAGTTTCAATGAAGATAAGCGGATAAGTGTGATTTAATTGGGTCAAATGCCCAATTGGGACTCAATGGGTCAAGAGGAATTGATGATTAGTGCTTGGTTTGAAAATAATTGGTAAATGTACTTAAATGGGCCAATTACAAATTTGGGACCCAATGGGTCATTTATGAGCTGATCTTAAATAAATGGGTAGACTTAAGTTAATTGGGTCAATTACCCAATTAAGACCCAAATCCACCTCTTCAAGTGAGGTGGCAATGATTAAATACAAATGAGGGCATGGTCGACTAAGCCATGATTGACTTGATCAATCATGGGTGAACCCAAGTATTGAGTTGAATTATTTTGAGTTGGAAATGAATCCAAATTGAATTACGTTGAGTTGATGAATGAGTTCAAGTGGATAAATAATGCTTGAGTTGGAAAGTGAATTCACATGAGTTGAGAATTTATTAATGTGAGTTCAAATGCTTGAGTTGGAAAATGAATTCATTTAAGTTGAGTTGAGTTGAATTGAAATGAGTGGAGTGGGAAGATGGAGGGTTTCCATCTCATGGTGGAAACCCAAGGGATACACGTTGGAGGTGAATGGATGGCATGGTGAAGACCAAGGGACACCTTGGTTGGTCAATAGTTAAGATGGTGGGGTTTCCATCTTGAATGCACAAGTTGGGAAGGTGAAGGGTCTCATCTCATGAGATGAAACCCATGGATACACGTTGGGGAGATGGAGGGTTTCCATCTCATGTTGGAAACCCAAGGGGCACATGCTTGGGGAGTTTCATCTCATGGGATGAAACCCCAAAGGAAACATTAATGTGGGAGGTGAAAGGTTTTGGTTGTTACAAAGGGGCATAGCCCAAGACACACCACACCTTTGGCTGATTGGATCTTATTGGAAGAAAGAAATTATGCTCTCAAACTCTTCCTTAGCGATCCTCTGACTAAGACAAGAAAGACATAGAGATTTCTATCTCAACTCCTCTACCTCTCACTATTGGAGCCGATCCCTCACAAGACAAGGAAAAGACTTAAGGTTTTTCCATTCTCTTCTTCTCTCTCTCTCTCAAACCTTTTCCTTGGCCGAACCACCCTAAGGATTGTTATCTTAATCAAGCACCCACTCTTTGGCCGAAAATCAAGGAGGAAGAAAGAAAAGACTAAGGAACGAAAAAAGATCAAGGAAGAAAAGAAAAGAGCAAGGCGGAACGAAAGAGATCGGATGAGTCACGGAACGAAAGTTTATTAATTAAAGAGAGGCTAAGGGAGCATTCCATAGAAATTGGAAAAGGTTGGCAAAAATATTAGAGGCTATGGATTTAAGATCCATTCAAAGAAAAGCAAAATGAGGTTCGACCATGTTGTATGGCCGAACCCCATCAAGTGATTTAACCATGGGTTTATGATTTTTTAGAATAAATTATGAACCAACATGGCCGAACCCCATGGAAGAATATCATTGGTTTAAATGGGTTTTAAAAGATGAAATGCTGGAAGTATATTATTAATTTTAATGGGTTTTAAAGGATGAAAAGGGATGGATGTATGTTGGTGATTTTAAAGGTGGTTAGACCATGGGAGGATGGAAACAAAGGACCATGGCTGAACCCCTTGAATTATTTTGATGAGTCATTTGGTAGATCTATGCATGTTAAGTGGTTGAATGACCAAGTTAAGAAATAAGGGTTAAAATGGTAAGAAGATGGAATGAAAGAACCATGGGTTCGGCCATGTTGTATGGCCGAACCCCATGGATAATATTTGATGGATTTAGGTGTTGTTTTTTTATCAAGTTAAATGATTAACTTAAGTGATGGGATTAATAAATCAAAGAATGGATGGTGTTGGACCCATGTTGTGTAAAATAAAACAAGGGTTAAAAAGGGGCTCAAAACCAAAGAGTGATGTTCGGCCATGTTGTATGGCCGAACCCCACAAGTAAGTTTTGGTGGACAGTGGATAGTGGACAGTGGACAGTGGGTAGTGGATAGCGGGTAACCTACTGATTTTATCAATGAAATACTTAGATGATTTTCCTAATGGTTAGGTTAAATTGGAAGGATGAAGGGAATGGTTTAAATCAATTGGAATAATTAAATTGGTTATTTTATGGAATTAAATGGATCACCAAATTGATATATGTATATGTTAAATGTAATAAGGTAACGGGATTTCACAAACGGTGAACGATTGGCTTGACGCGATCGGTGATCGGTTTTTGGATGGAAACACAAGGACCCGATAATTGGACGTTGGTAGGATTCCTACCTTATTGAAAACCATGGAATATGTATATATGATGATTTTAATTCATGTTTTGATGAGTTATTTTGGTATCAAATGATATGTTTCAATTATGGAATTTTACATGCTATGATGTTTATTATTACATAGCATGTTGGCATTTGCATCTCATGCATGGCATGAGAGGGATCATATAGGGGGAGTCCACGCTTCCATTCAGTTTTCCGATAAAACAATCATGGGTAGGAATCTACACTGATTCCTATGGATTTGTAACCGGACTCCACGCTCCGTTCGGGGTGACCGATAAGGCATTCGTGGGGATACCTTGATGAGGATTTTCCATCAAGAGGATACTATTTTTGAAATGTAACCGAAGATCTACGCTCCGTCGGGGAGTCCGTAAGGCATTCGTTGGGTAACCTTGATGTGCATTATCCATCAAGAGGGACATATGATTGATTTGTAATCAGAGATTGTAATAACCCGGAATTTTTAAATCAATAAAAATGTGGCTATTATTTATTTTTAATGATGGAAATTGGGAAATATGATGGAATAAATGTTAAGTGGATCGAAATATGGACAAAGGCCCAAGTATGGCCCAATGGACCATGGATTGGATTTAAAATCATTTAAATGGTCAATGATGGTCAATTAGGCCAAGGATGGTCAAATTGGGCCCAATACCCATTTGAGACCCAATGGGTCAAGATAATGTAAGCTCTAAGGTAAATGGGTAAGGGTGAATGTAATTGGGCCATGGGCCCAATGGTGATCCAATTAGTTGTAATGGATTTTAATTAAAATTAAATCACCTAAGTTGGTGATGAATTGACCAAGGTGACATGGCCGATTAGGACCCACCTCCACCTCACCAAGTGAGGTGGCGTGTGGACCAAGGATAGGTGGGGCCGGCCACCATGGTTGACTTGATCAACCATGGGTGGAATAAAGAAATTAGGTTAAGTGAGAATTAGTTAACCTAAGGTAATTATCTAGTTAATTAAATGATTAAATTATCCAAAAGGTGGTCAAAGGGGTCAAAAGATGGAAAACTAAACCTTTCCATCTTAAGAAGTCAAAAACGTTGGCTTTGTGGGGTTTATCCCAACCACCACCATAAAGCATGAAAAATATCCCATGTTGGTGGTTGGAAGCCTTAATGGTGGAGTAAAGTTTAAGAAACCAAAAGGTGTTGTTTTTCATCTTATCTTTCAAATCCCATTCTTATCTCATTCTCTTCCTCTCTTCATCTCTCTCAAAACCGTCCCACACCAAGGAAAGAAGGAAGAAGAAAGCTAAGGAGAAAAGAAGAAGAAGACTTAGAAGAAGAGAAGAAAAAATTCAAAGCATAAGACACCACTCCAAGATTAAGGCTTAGAATCTTCTTTCTCACCATCTCTTCCTCTCTCTCTCTCTCAAATCTACTCCATCTTAGCCGACCCAAGCATTGGAGTTTTTCATTGGGTCAAGCACATCTCAGCCGACCAATCAAGGAGAAGAACAGAAGAGAAGGCCAAGGAATCCGAGAGGAGAAGGAAAAGTCAGAGGAGCCGTCGGATTGTAAGTATTTTCTAAAACAAGAGGTTAGGTTTTTTTTTAAGGTTTAGAAATGGGTCCATTTCTTGGATTTAATGTGGCCAAAAGTATCATGGGCCTTGGATCTCAAATCCATCCAATGAAAGGAGGAAGAATGGGCAAACCCTAAATGGGTAAATTAGATTAAGAAAAATGAAAGGAGGTGCTAAGGACATTATGTGTTTAAATTAATTAAGCATTGATGTATGAAACTTTTAGAAGGAAATCATGGGCCATAGGGTTCGGTCATGTAGTGTGGCCGAACCCCATGGTAAGTGATTTGTGAATTTAAGAGTTTTAAAGAATGGAAGACAATAGGATGTAATTTGGGGATTTTAATGGAATTTTAAGGCTTAAAATCATGGAAGGATGATTTGTGATTTTTAGGGTTTTAATGATTAAATGTAGTAATTTTGTAAAGGGATTTTAAATGAGGAAATTTGTGGGAGGTGTAAATGATTTTGTGGTCTCAAAGGATATTATGTAAGCATGGAGGATGATTTAGGGTTTTAAGATTTTAATGATTAAATGTAGGTAATTTTTAAAGGGGCCTTTGTGATGAAATTCATGGAAGAGGTAAATGGTTTGTATGGCCTTGAAAGGCATAGATGAATAATGGACCATGAACCATGGGTTCGGCCATGGTGTATGGCCGAACCCTATGGTGATGTATTAGGGATTTAATGGGATTCTTGGTGAATGGAAACCCTGGAATATGATTTATGATTTTTAAGATTCTAATGATTTATTTTAAATGGGTTTGGAAGGATGGAAGATGTGGAATAATGTATTAATAACTTGGAGGCTTAAAAGGGTCAAATGTTGTAAATTCTAAAGGGATTTTAGTGAAGAAAATCATGGTAGGTGATTAAATGATTATGTTAGGGTTTTGAAGAATGGGATCCATGGAAAGGGTTAATGATTTTGAAGGTTTTGAATGAAAGAATGACAGCAATTTTTAAAGGGGTTTTTTTTTAAATGAGGGAATCCATGGAGGAAGGTTAATGTCTTTATGTCTTAAATGTCACCAATGAATGATGAATCAAGTATTTTGGAACCATGAAGAATGAATGGGAATAGGGCTAAGTTAATGGACTCAATTATGGTTAAGAATGATGGTTTAAATATGTGATTCAAAACCCCTTCAAGGAAGGACTTATGGTGGAGCTAATGTTATATATAGACCCAAGTAAAAATGGGAAAAAGACATCATGGGTTCGGCCATTCACCATGGCCGAACCCATGACCCAATTATAGGTCATCTTATGGGCAAAAATTGGTATTATGCATGTGTTTAAAATTAATGGGGATTAAGTGAACCCAAGGACTGATTTTTTTTTTAATGTGTTCATGTCATGATCTAAATTCTGAATCAATTATGGACAAAGAAATTGTAACGCCCCGCCCTCTCCGAGAATTTCAGAGTCTAATTTTTTTTTAAATAGTAATAAAACATCGGAAGAGAGCGGGCGGTGTCACGACGCGAGTTAAGTTCAGACTACTCAAGTCTGAACCTTAATTGGCCACCCATGTGTACATGGACTAGACCATGATAAAGAATCACACATGGAACTAACACCAACATGCGGAATAACCTAGATTACTGCGGAATAAAAAAACTAGATAGCAACTAACAGTCTCAAACATTAATTAACATAAATCATCCATCCAAAGTTATTAACCTAATCAAACCATAACAAGTAATGGCTTATTACATGTCCAACAAAATATAGCTCAAATGACAGTAATGTAAAGAAGTCCAGTCCATCATTCAAGCGTTTAAGCTTGGCTCCCCTCCCGGTCAACGACCTTTTCTTTCCCTTTGCTTGTACCTACGTTCTCCTCTGAGGATAGAATTAGGGCATTAGATCAACGCGCCTAGTAGGTTCCCGAATCAGGGCTACCACATGATTATCATATAAAACATGCATATATATCATAATACATGATTAGTAAAAACAGGTAAAACAATGCTATGAAGTATGCACGTGCAATGAGACCCTCCCATCATGTACATTCATAGCCATCACTTGGCACATCACTTGACATGCCACGCACCGACAAGGTAAATCACAATACACTTCCATCTCTTCATCACTGACTTGATTCAAATCACATATTAGTCCTCCTGGCGGGACTCTCATCGCCTAAGGAGACCAAAGTGACTATGATCATCATGTTACTCCTCCTGGCGTGACTTGCACCGCCGAAAGAGGACGTAACTCATAAATTGCAACTCTGTAGAACCTCATTCATCATCCCATGTCTATGCATGAGATGTCAATGCTTGTATGCCATTTGATAATGCATAATATATCATTTGAGACCATATAAAATAAACAAGAGTCTCATAAGAAAACTAGGGTAAAACTGTGGTTACAAGTAGGTAGGAAACCTACTGAAACTTTGCGTAAGTGTCCGTTCCTTTTTGAGCTTCACCCGGTCACGACCCGCACTTCGTTCAACTCTCGTCACCTTGTGATGTAACAATAAGTAATTCATACTAATATTTAAATATCCATTCTCATATAAGACCCAAACATCTTGTGGGGTTCGGCCATACCCATTTTAACTTGATCTCTTTGGTTTTGGATTAACACCATCCAAATGATTTATTAACACTTCAAACCACTAAATATCACTTGGTGGGGTTCGGCCATACAACATGGCCGAACCTCACCATATTGGTTTGAGCCCCCTTCTTTAAGTCCTTTGTTCTTTTTATTCATAATTACCATAATCACTTGTATTTACAGCTTTGCCACTCGGCCGAGCCTTGTTTAATTTTTGCTTCACAATCAAAGCCCATATGACCAAACCACCTTAGTGGGGTTCGGCCATAAAAGTTGGCCGAACCTCACCAATCCCATTTGGATCTCTTAACCCATTCTAATCACATAAGACTCTCCATCATTGGTATGGTTTTTATCTCTCCAAAAACCATACCAAATTATCAAATATTTTTATGGGGTTCGGCCATCCCATGTGGCCGAACCCTATGCCCATTTGTTAGACCTTTTTAACTTACATATTATGTCCATTCAATCACGTAAAAATCAACATAGTATTGTATGGTTTTTACACTTCAAAAACCATCCAATTACCCAAATAAGATCATGGGGTTCGGCCATCCCATGTGTCCGAACCCAATGATACATTTATACCATTTTAATCAGTCTTAATCCAAGGTTTTATTCCTTGATGCATTCGGCCATTCCATGGCCCAAAACATGACATCCAATTTCATGATTTAAAAACCCTTTCACCTTGTATCTTAGATCTAATTAAACATACAAAAACAGTCCATAAAAGTCCATGGTTTCCATGTTTCACAACATGAAAACCAACAATCTTTTACATGGGGTTCGGCCCTCCATGGTGGCCGAACCCAATGGTTATTTTTACTATTTTTAAACCTCCAATAATCATGTAATAAACAGCATATGATTACCGAGTTTTACTAATTAAACATCATCCAATAACTAACCCAATTTCATAGGGTTCGGCCATGCTCATTGGCCGAACACTATGACATTTGGTTTTGAAACATTTAACTATTTATTTTAATGTCTGAATCAAACATCCAAATCCATGTTTTAACCTTCTTAAAACATGCATTTTAAATCTAACACAAACATCTAATAACAGTCCCAAATTTATATGGTTTTAATTTCCAAAAACCATCAAGATCAACCACTTGTTTCCATGGGGTTCAGCCATCAAAAGTGGCCGAACCCAATGGTCCATTTCCAACCCTTTTTTAAACACCATCTTTCATGGTTTAAACCTATGACAAATTCGGCCATACATGACCAAATTATGTCATCCAAATTCATAACTTAACACTCATATTTAAAACCAAATCCATAAGAATTCTTACCAAATTTCTCAAGCTTCTTGTCTTGCCTTTTGATCCTTGCTTCTATCTTTCTTAGCCTCCCTTCCTTTGCTGATTATATCCTTGATCAATGGTGAAAAATACCAAGGTAAAACTCTGCCAAGAGAGTGTGTTCTTGAGTGAGGAAAAGAGATGGGAATTCTAAGGCTTTTTCAATGTGAAAATCGGCCAAACATGGGGTTCAATCCTTTTGTATTTCTGCCCCCAAAACCCCTCCACTCCCTCATCAATTCTTGCATAAAATGATGGGTCTTGGGTGCTATCCAAGGCACCCCTTGGCACCTACCCATGCAGCCATTCAGCTTTCCATGCATCTCATCTCAATCCCATCCATTTTGCATTTAAAGTTAGCATGGAAATCACCAAAACAAGTCCCCAACGTGTGGGACTTGTTTTGGTTGGTTTGAGACCAAGCCACCACTTCATATTCCCTTCAACTCACTGATTTTCAGCCCTTTGATTTCCATTTTGACTCACTTGACTCACATGTCCAACTTACCATACTTAATGCATTTCATTTAATGCACATGAGTTAACTCACCACTTGATTTAATTCCAACTCACTTCAGTCCCACTCAATTGATTTAACTCGTGTTTTAGCTCCCTTGAGGGTCCACACGGTCAACCATAGTCAACTCGACCTGTTGGGTCAACCTTTAGCTCCTTGACCCGTTTTTGACTCCAGGACCCAATTATGGGTATTTTGGTCGTTTGTAATTGGTTTCTACATGTGGATCAGGCCTACCCATTTTTCCTCCACTTGATTTCCAATTAAATCAGCCTAACCCCATTTAATTTAAGTTCACAAAATGGTCAAATAATTTAGTAAGACCCGATGGGTCCCATTTGGGCCGTTTGACCCATTTAGCCATTTTTGACCCAATTGATGTAAATTACCCATCCAATCAAACTTAACATTCATAATGTGCTCATATGATCTTAATTTGAGCAATGGGCCCCACCATTTCCTTATTTGTCATCACAAAATCATTAATTTAACACATCAGGGGCATTTTCGTTATTATCCATTTCATTGAGAAATTGGGGTATTACAATATAACCCTCTTTTTAAAATTTTCGTCCCAAAAATTGAGCGAAGTAGGGCTCTCAAATAATTACATAAATAGTTTGGGGTGAGCTGTTCTCATCTCCGATTCAAGTTCCCATGTGGCCTCTTCATCACCATAACGGTCCCATACCACTTTTACGAATTGAATCGCTCTGTTTCGCAACACCCTTTGTTCGGTGTCCACTATCCTGACCGGCTTCTCGACGTACATCACGTCGGTTTGTACTTCAATATCCTGAACATTCAAAATATGGGACGGATCCGGATTGTATTTCCTTAGCATCGACACGTGAAACACATCGTGTAGAGCTGCTAATTGTGATGGGAGTGCTATCTGATAAGCCACCTCCCCCACTCTTCTCATGATGGAAAACGGTCCCACAAATCTTGGTGACAGTTTTCCTTTCTTTCCGAACCTCATATGTCCCTTCCGTGGCGAGACCTTTAGGAATACCAAGTCTCCCACTTCAAATTCTAGAAATCTTCTTCTTTTGTCAGCATAGCTCTTCTGCCGACTCTGTGCAGTCAATAAGTGTTGGACGATTCAACTTAATTTGTACTGTAGTCTCTGCAACTAACTCGGGTCCGATCAATGCAGGCTCTCCAGCCTTTGTCCAACACACTGGCGACCTACACGGTCTACCATATAAAGCCTCATAAGGAGCCATTTGAAGGCTTGCCTGATAGCTGTTATTATAGGAGAACTCCACCAGTGGTAAATGGTCCTCCCATCCTCCTTTGAAATCTAACATACATGCTCTCAGCATGTCTTCCAAGGTTTGTATTGTTCTTTCAGACTGTCCATCAGTCTGAGGATGGAAAGCGGTGCTAGTCAATAAGTCTGTCTCCATGGCTGACTGCATGCTTTGCCATACTCTGCCAGTAAAACGGCCATCTCTGTCCGATACTATCGTTCGAGGAATGCCATGTAGTCGAATGATTTCTTTAATATACCGCCGACCCAATATTTCAGATGAATCCGTCATTTTGATAGGAATGAAATGTGCGGACTTGGTCAGCCGGTCAACTACGACCCATGTGGCGTCATTGCCCTTTGAAGACCTCGGTAACCCCGATACAAAGTCCATGGAAATGTGTTCCCATTTCCATTCTGGCACTGCTAAGGGTTTGAGTAACCCTGGTGGCTTTTGGTGTTCAGTCTTGACTTGCTGACAAGTTAGACAATGTACCACGAATTCCGCCACATCCCTTTTTAGTCCATGACACCAATAATGCCTCTTTAAATCATGGTACATTTTGGTGCTGCCCGGATGGATAGAAAGCTTGGACTGATGTGCCTCAATCAGTAGCTCTTTCCTGCAACTCTTTGGCACATATGTCCTTCCCCGGAATACAAGACCCTGTCCAGGTCGTAATTCCCATTCCGGTACAACGGTGCCGGTAGACATCTTGGCCCAAATGTCCTCTGCTTCCGGATCTATTCTTTGTTCTTGTTCAATCTTGGTAACCATATTAGACCGTATGATAAAATTATACATACTCCCACGGTTGTTGATATGAAGATTGAACTCTCAAATGGTGTGCATCATCTCCCATTCTATTCTGATCAAGCATGCGACCGATGCATGAGATAGGCAACTAACAGCATCCGCCACCTTGTTCGCCTTGCCTGGATGGTATCGAAGCTCGAACTCATAATCCGCCAGATACTCCATCCATCTACGCTGCCTTAGATTGAACTCCTTCTGATCAAATAAATATTTTAAACTCTTATGATCAGAAAAATACCTCAAATTTTTCACCGTACGGGTAGTGTCTCCAACTTTTGAGAGCGAAGACCACTGCAGCTAGCTCCAGGTCATGTGTGGGATAAAGTCGTTCACGTATTTTTAACTGTCTTGACCCATATGCCACCACATGATGGCCTTGCATGAGTGAACACCCTAGTCCTTCTCCTGAAGCATCGCATTGTACTTCATAACCTTTGCCTTTTTCCGGCAAAATTAAAACAGGAGCTCTTGTAAGTTTCTCTTTCAGCGTTTCAAATCACCGGTTACACTGATCTGTCCACTCATACTTGACTCCTTTCTGAGTAAGTCGAGTCAACGGAGACGCTATCTTGGAAAAGTCCATGATAAATTTCCTATAATAACCCGCCAGTCCTAAGAAACTGCGGATCTCGGTTACTTTCTTTGGCACTTCCCATTCACTTACTGCCGCCACTTTTGCTGGATCCACGGCTATACCGTTTTCTGTTATAACATGTCCCAAGAAATTGACCTCGGATAGCTAGAATTCACATTTACTGGCCTTGGCATATAGCTTATTGTGCCTCAAAGTATTCAAAACTATAAGTAAATGCTCTGCATGTTCTTCCTGACTCTTAGAATAGATCAGGATATCATCAATGAATACGATTACAAATTGATCTAAATAGGGATGGAAGATTCTGTTCATTAAATCCATGAACACAGCCGGCACATTTGTGAGTCCAAATGGCATGACCATGAACTCAAACAGTCCATACCGCATCCGAAAGGCTGTCTTCTCTATATCTTCCTCCCTAACCCGTATTTGATGATAACCAGACATCAAATCTATCTTCGAAAAATGGCTAGAACCCCTCAATTGATCAAATAAATCATCGATCCTGGGTAGAGGGTACTTGTTCTGGACTGTTAGCTGATTCAGCTTCTGGTAGTCCATGCACATTCGTAATGAACCGTCCTTCTTCTTCACAAACAGCGCTGGTGCTCCCCATGATGATGTATTGTTCTGTATGCAACCCAGCCTAAGCAGTTCGTCAATCTGCTTCTTTAGCTCCGACATCTCTGCTGGTGCCATCCGATAGTGTGGTAACGACATTGGTGCTGTGCCAGGGTACAACTTGATCTCGAAGTTAATCTCCCTCATAGGTGGTAAACCAGGGAGTTCCTTTGGAAATAAATCAGCAAATTCTTGTACAATTGCCGGAAGTTCAGTAACAGGAGCTTTATTTATGGTGATATTATTCAATACCACGTGGTTTAACCCTTCCTGCAATCCACTTTGTTTATCTGCATGGACTACGTATTGCTTGCCCTCGGGTGACTTAAATGTCACTCTTCGACTATAACAGTCGATGTTGGCATGAAACTTCGCCAACCAATCCATACCGAATATAATATCATATTCAGACATGTCCAGCACTAGATAATTGAATTCAAATCTGAATCCAGCTAACTCTGTGTTAATCGCCGTACATATAAGTCCCCATGCCGAATCTCCGACAAGGGATACAATACTAAGTGCTGTGGCTAATCTTTGAACTAATGTACCAGTAGCAGTAATAAATGATGCAGCTATGAAGGAGTGCGATGCTCCAGAATCAAATAGTGCATATGCATAAGAGCTACTCACTACTGTAAGGTCTCAGAATTTGGGAATTAATATAAATGTGAATATTATTTATTTTAATGATGGAAATTAGAAAATTGGTGGAGTAAATGGTAAATGGACTAAAATTGGATAAAGGCACAAGTGTGGCCCAATAGACTATGATTTGGATTTAAATTTATTTAAATGGGTCAAGAATGGTCAAATGGGGTCAAATACCCATTTGGGACCCAATGGGTCAAGATGGTTATGCTCTAAGGTAAATGGGCTAGATGGAAATGTAATTGGGCCATGGGCCCAATGGTGATCCATTTAGAGTGGGCTTAATGAAATTTAATCAACCTAAGTAATTTGGAATTAAACAATGGTGGTGTGGCCAAGTGGGACCCACCTCCATGGCATCAAGTGAGGTGGCGTGTGGGCCAATGATTGGTGGGGCCGGCCACCATGGTTGACTTGGTCAACCATGGGTGGAATAATGGGAATTAGGTTAAATAGAAATGAATTAACCTAAGTTAATTACCAAATTAATTAAATACTTAAATTAATAAGTTGGTGGCTAAATGGGGTTAGATTGGTCAAATGGAGACCAAGCTACCCCACCTCAAAATGTTAAACACGTTGGGCATGGTGGTGGTTTAGATAACCACCACCATAAAGCAAAGAAGAGATATTTAAAAATATCTAAGAAAATATCTTAGGGTTGGTGGAGTAATAAATGGTAAAACAAGTTAAGTTAAGTCCATTTTTTCTTTACCATTTCTTATTCTCTTTTCATTCTACTCTCTCCATTTTCATTCTCCCATGGCCGTCCTCTACATGTCCAAGTGAAGGAGAAAAAAAGAGAGGAGCTCAAGGAGAGAACAAAGAAGTAAAAAACTTGGTGCAAAAATTTATCTAAGGTTAAGGTCATCATCTTCCTCTCATCATCTTTCCTCTTTTCCTCTCTTAATTCAAACCTAACATGGCCGATTCTAGGGTTGGGAGTTGCCACCCTTGATCAAAGATCTTGACCTATCAAAGATCAAGAGGAAGGAGAGAGGAGGCTAAGGAGACGACGGGAGCGGCGGAAATCGGAGGAGACGTCGGATAGTGAGTATTTCTTAAATAAAAGAATTTTGGATTTTAGGGTTTAAGAAATGGAATTTAGTTTTGTGAAATTAATGGTGGATAGGTGATTTTATACTATGGAATTTAGATTAAATGGAAGGGTGGAAGATGGAGAAGACCCTAAATGGGTGAATTAGGGTTAGGGTAAGAAATTGGAGAAATATATTGTGTGCATTGTGTGATTGATTAAATTGAGCATGGAATTGGGTACTTGGAAATAAGAATCATGGGCCATAGGGTTCGGCCATGTAGTATGGCCGAACCCCATGCTGGGTGATTTGGTGGTTGGTTTAAATTGCTTAGGGTTTTAAGAATGGAAAGCAATGTGGGTTCTTGATTAATGAATTAGGGTTTTAATGAATGCATGGGAGTAATGTTTTAAAATGATTGTATGATGAAAAATGCAATGGAATGGTATGATTTTAAAATGCATGGATGGAAAGAAATTTGAACCATGGGTTCGGCCATGGCATAGGGCCGAACCCTATGGTGATGAAATGGTGATTAAATGAAGGGTTTAAAGGGTAATGCGTTGATGAATTTTGGGTTTCAAGTGAACAAAAGTGATGATCCAAATGGGGCTAAGAATATGGTTTAGTTGCATGATTTGAACCCCTCAAGGAGGGATTATTGGTGGATCTAAAATGTAACAATGGACCCAAGAAAAAATGGAGAAAGGAACATCATGGGTTCGGCCATGGTGTATGGCCGAACCCATGCCCCAAATTGTAAATAAATTTGGGTTTAAGGTCAATGGGTATATATGTGATTAAGTATGGGGTTTGAATGGGTTTAAATGAGTAATGGTTAGATTAATTACATGACAAATTTTAATGTTTTGGTAAGTCAATAATGGACCTAAGCTAAGGACCTAGGTTGTGGATCAATTTTGGGCTTAAATAGGCATGAATGAATGAGTAATTGGTTATGTAAAGGGGTAGTGGCACAAATGGTAATTATTGGCTAAAATGAAGAAACTCACTAAGTTATGATTTATGGGCTTGGAAATGATTAAAACTTGGATTGATTTGGTAATTTAATAAGGTATCGGATAGCGCGAGCGGTACGCGAGTCGGTAGCCGGATTGTCTGACGAAAACTAAATAAAGACGCGAGTCAGTATCGGTAGGATTCCTACCTTTTTGTAAGCCATGGATTTGGGTGATGTTTTCTTTAATCTATTTTGGAAATCATGTGGTTGTCTTTAAGATAAGTTTTGGATTATGTATCATGTGATGTTTTACTCTAAATTATTTTGGAAATTATGTGAATGCTTATGATGGGTTTTGGATTAAATATTGTGGGATGGTTTCCCTTTGATTTACTTGGTAATCTTGTAATTGTTTTAAGATGGGTTTTATTACTATTGAATTTCATATATTACATGGCATATGGCATCTACATCTCATGCATGGCATGGGAGGCATATGACAGGGGAAGGATGAAATGAAACCGGAGTCCATGCTCCATCGGGGCGACCGATAAACAACATGGGGACATTTCACATATGTATTATTATACCTTGATGAGGCTTTGCCATCAAGGGGGGACTCTTATAATTATGATACCTTGATGATGGTTTTCCATCAAGGGGGATGTTGTATGTATTGGTATACCTTCATGATGGTTTTTCCATCAAGGGGGGATGCCTAGTGTGGACCGCATCTTGATAAGGCTTTTCCATCAAGAGGGTCATAGCACGATGATGGTATGGATTTTATTTGGGACACTATGGATGATTGAAAAAGGGACATTGTAGGATGAGGATGAGATTGATGGGTGGGATTCATGACATAGAACACCCATTGCATGACATTGCCCAAAGTGCATGGTTTTTCTATAATATTATCTGCATGCTGTTATTACTAATCAATGTGCTAGCCCTAGTCGGAGTCCTACTGGGCGCGTTGTCTAAGGCCCTACTTCTACCCTAGCTGATGACGTAGGAAATGCAGGAGAAAAAGGACGGGACGGGAGCCAAGCTGAGGACCTTGGGAAGGTGGACTAATTATTTTATTTAAGGTTATTTTGGGAAATGTGTATTTGAAGTAGCTTAACTTGTCGGTGTAACACCCTGCCCTTTTCACTCTAATTTTCAGAGTTTATTTTTTTTTTATTTAAAATAATCATGTGATCGGGGCGGAGTGTCACGACGCGAGTTAAGTTCGGATCTCTAAATCCGACCCTTAACTGGCCAAGCCCATGTGCGTATGAACTATGTCCATAAAACTGATCCGCACATGGTATATATATAACTTGCGGAATTAACTTAGTCTAAATCTAATTGAGGTTATAATAGAACCTATGACTAATCCAATTTTCCATTCTTAGATAGCAAAGTACATAACTTATTTTCCAAAATTACTAATCAATCTTAACTAATCGTTTAATCAAAACGTCCAACATAAAACAAACCATAGCATCTATCTTAACTACTTATTACAAGCCAACATAACTAATTACCAAATTACATTGTTCAAATATATCAAATATCAAGTCCATAAAATAGTCCATTCATAATCCATTCCAATCATTCAAACTGCCCAAGTTTCCGTACTTGGTCCTCTTCTCGATCCACGTTCTTCCCTTTCCCTGCATCATCCACTAAGGATATAGATAGGGCGTTAGATCAACGCGCCCAGTAGTGTTTCCGAATAGGGCTACCACATGGTTAGTCAAAAACATGCAAATAATATAATAATAATACATGTGTGTCAAAATTCCATAAAACATGCTATGTATGAAATGAACATGTAATGAGTCCCACCCATCACCATTCAACATAGCCATCAATTGACGGGATTCTCATCGTCAAGGTAACCCACAGTGGTCTTTCGGACGCCCTGACGGAGTGTGGCTTCCGGATTCCTCCTGATGGGATTCTCATCATCAGGGTACCCCACAGTGGTCTTTCAGACGCCCCGACGGAGTGTGGCCTCCGGTTACAACACCATCATCCCATGCCATGCATGAGATGTCTATGCAAACATGTCATTTAAAAACATAACTTTACAATCATATAAGATACCAAAATCAACATAAAACAGCATATTAAATAGTGGTTACAACAAAGGTAGGAAACCTACTATAGTTTACTTTGTTCGACCCTTCCTTTGGACCGTCTTCCGATCATGGCTTGTTCACCGTTCTAAAAATCCGAATACCCTATGTATATGGCAGCAAGTTAATCATTTATCCACCTAATTTCCAGCAAAGTTTAATGTTCCAAGAACCACTTAGTGGGGTTCGGCCAAAGCCATAGCCGAACCTCATCCATTAAAACTTTGGTCATTCTTTTATTTAATTAAAACCATCTAATTAACCCAAACTTCTAAATGAACCTTGGTAGGGTTCGGCCATACATTATGGCTGAACCTTACCACTTTGGTTTTAGCCCATTTATCCAATCATATGATCATTTTATTTTTGATCATTTCAGCCATAATTACGATTGTGCCATTGAGACCAACCTTTGCTTTAAATTAGCTAACTTCCATCGCCTAACATAAAACCATCTTAGTGGGGTTCGGCCATACACATGGCTGAACCTCACCACTTAATTTGATCCTTCTTAAACCCTTCATATCTCCATATAAACTAATCACTATGTCCAACAATTACCATTAGTGGGGTTCGGCCATACCCATGGCCGAACCTCACCAATTTGATTTTTATCCCCACTTTCCATCATTCATGTTGGCTGATTATTTACCCATACTAATTCCATAAACAAACATATATTATTCTTAAATCAAAGCATATAAATATTACCTAATGTCCATCATAAACTTAACCCAATTATTCAACAAAACAGTCCATGGGGTTCGGCCATACATATGGCCGAACCCTATGGTTCTCTTTACACAATGCTTCCCTTAATTATGTACATGTTAGGCTCCACATCTTAACTATGGAAACTACCTGATTCGGCTATCTCATAATTGATCCAAAACAGCAAACTTAATTCCATATAAAAATCCTTTAAAACCCCCATTTCAAAATATGGATTTTTGTCTTTCAAACACCATAGAATTCACCAAATTTTCTCATGGGGTTCGGCCATCCAAAGGGCCGAACCCTATGGTCCATATTTTACCACTTTAAAACATCATATTCCTATATTTAAACCATTGATGGATCTGGCCACACAATGGCCGGATCACATTTTCTTAATCAATCTATTAAACAAGGGTTCAAAATGCACTTACTAATACCGCGTCTCCTTCGATTCTTTTGACTCCTTCCTTGACCCTTTATTTCCTTGACCTCTCCTTCTCTCTTACTGTTCTTTGGGCTAAGACTGATCTTGCTGCAAGCTCCTTGGGATAATTCAGCCAGATGATATGGATTTGAGGGAGAAAGAGAGAGAAAGAGAACTTTGGTCTTGAAATTGATAACCTTGTTGCCAAAACCCTTTTTGCTGATTTTTTTGTCCTAATGAAAGAGATCAGCCTAAGACTGATTGAAGCTAATCAACTAGCTGCTGCTCTTGGTTGTGAGAATGGAGAAAACGGCAAAGAGAAAGAGAGAGAGAGATAGTGAAATGGGCACCTTTTGTTTAATCAAAACCAGCCCAATGTTAACCTTGTGTAACTCCCATTGCCTTAACCCTAAACCTTATGTTACTTGGGGGTTTCATCATGAGATGAAACCTCCCCATGCTCCCAACGTCCCTTGCTGGTTGGACTTGTGTAACCCCCCCTTCTTTACTCCTTCTCTCATTACCATTGCATGTGAGAGTTTCATTTGAAAATGAAACTCTCCTAGGCTCCAACGGTTTTAGCCCTAGCTTAATTTGTATCGCCTTCATCTTCCATTAGTGAACCGTTTGGGAGTTTCTATCCTTGAGATGAAACTCCATGTCCATTCATTTCTCATGCTTGATTTGTATATTTGAAATAAGTAACTCCTCACCCTTGATGCAGCCCATGTGTAACCGCCACCTCTTAATGCTCATCAACGTCCCATGTGATTCCATTTCATCTTTGAGATGAAACCCTTGCCCTACCTTCAACATGTAAACCAAGAGTTGAATTTGAAATGCCATTATCTCTTTGTGTAACTTCATAAACAGCAGCTCCAACTTTGGGGGTTACTTGCATGAAAATAATGATCCATACTACTCCAACGTGCATCACAATTTGAATTTGAAATGCACCTTCACCTTTGTAACTCCCATGTAACGCCACTCCCATTCATGTCTATCTTAGGAGTTACATACATGAAATCACCTTGCAGCTCACGTTTTTATTGAGTTAAAATTTGCAACCAGCTCATACCTCCATCTTACACTCACCTCACTCATTGAAAATACATATTCATCCAACTCATTTATTCAACTCACCCAACCTAACTCATTCATTTAATTTAACTTAACTAATAAATTCAACTCAACTAAACCCATCATTCATTTCAACTCAAACCAAACTCAAGCAATTAATAAACTTAAATTAACTAAGCTTGAACTCAATCCATGGTTAATCATGCCATTCACGACCCATTGGGTCCCATCTAGCCATTTTGACCCATTTATCAAAATTTGACCCAAATATGATTCTTGACCCGTTTAAATTCATCTTATCCATTTATTTGTTTTGTAAACAAACTACCATCCTTTGGGTCTTCATTGAGCCATTGACCCATTTAAATTCAAATCAATTTTATTACAATGGCAATTCCGTAAATATGAATAATTTCATATAAAATGATAACTTTGAAATTCCAGGGTGTTACAATACAATACTCTTTTTATAATTTTCGTCCCGAAAATCGAACGAAGTAGGATTTCAAAGTAAATCATACAAACAATTCAGGGGGAGATGTTCTCATCTCTGATTCCAATTCCCAAGTGGCTTCCTCAACACCATGTCGATCCCATACCACCTTGACGAACTGAATCGCTCGGTTACGCAACACCCTTTGCTCACTCTCCAATATTCTGACCGGCTTCTCGACATAAGTGACGTCGCTTTGCACATCCATATCTTGCACATTCAAAACATGAGACGGATCAGGGTTGTACTTCCTCAGCATCGACACATGGAATACATCATGTAGAGACGCCAATTGCGAAGGAAGTGCCAACTGATAGGCTACATCTCCCATCCTTCTGATAATTGAAAACGGTCCCACATATCTTGGCGACAATTTTCCTTTCTTCCCAAATCTCATGTGCCCTTTTCGTGGCGAGACCTTCAAGAATACCATGTCTCCTACTTCAAATTCGAGAAACCTCTTCCTTTTATCAGCATAGCTCTTTTGCCGACTCTGTGCGGTCAACAAATGTTGACGTATCAACTGGATCTGTGCAGTAGTTTCGGCAACCAACTCGGGTCCTATCAGCGCAGGTTCGCCGACCTCGATCCAGCACACTGGTGACCTGCATGGTCTACCATACAAAGCTTCGAATGGTGCCATCTGGAGGCTTGCTTGGTAGCTATTGTTATAAGAAAACTCCACCAATGGCAAATGATCCTCGCATCCACCTTTGAAATCTAGCATGCACGCCCTCAACATGTCCTCCAACGTTTGTATTGTTCTTTCCGATTGCCCATCGGTCTGTGGATGGAATGCTGTGCTAATAAGTAGATCGGTTCCCATGGCCGACTGCATGCTCTGCCATACCCTGCCGGTGAATCGGCCATCTCTATCAGACACTATAGTCTGTGGGATACCATGTAATTTGATGATGTCTTTGATATATCTCCGACCCAATGTCTCTGATGAATCCGTCATCTTGATAGGAATAAAATGCGCGGACTTGGTCAGTCGGTCTACCACAACCCATATAGCGTCATTGCCCTTCAAGGACCTCGGCAACCCCATCACAAAGTCTATGATAATGTGCTCCCATTTCCATTCCGGCACTGCTAAGGGTTTGAGTAACCCTGGTGGCTTTTGATGTTCCGTCTTAACCTGCTGACAAGTTAAACAATGAGCCACGTACTCTGCAACATCCTTCTTGAGTCCATGCCACCAATGATGTCTTTTTAAGTCATGACACATTTTTGCGCTACCTGGATGAATGGACAACTTGCTCTGATGTGCCTCTATCAGTAATTCTTTTCTGCAGCTTCTTGGCACATAAATTCTACCCCGGAACATAAGACCCTGTCCTGGTCGTAATTCCCAATCCGGTACAACCTCGCCAATAGACATCTTGGCCCATGTCTCTGCCATTTCCGGATCTGTTCGCTGCTCCTGTTCAATCTTTGTAACCATGTTGGATCGTATGATCAAATTGTACATACTCCCATGGTTTGTGATGTATAGATTAAACTCACGAATGGAATTCAACATCTCCCATTCAGTCCTGATCAAACATGCCACTGATGCATGAGACATTCGGCTGAGAGCATCCGCCACTTTGTTGGCCTTTCCCAGATGATATCGGAGCGCAAATTCATAGTCCGCTAGATATTCCATCCATCTGCGTTGCCTCAGGTTGAGCTCTTTCTGATCAAATAAATACTTCAAGCTCTTCTGATCTGAAAATACTTCAAACTTCTCACCATATAGATAGTGTCTCCAGCTTTTGAGAGCGAAGACCACCGCAGCTAATTCCAGATCATGTGTGGGGTAGAGGCGTTCATGTATCTTTAGTTGTCTTGAACCATATGCCACCACCCGATCACGTTGCATGAGTGAACATCCCAGTCCCTCTCCTGATGTATCACATTGTACTTCGTAACCTTTGCCTCTTTTCGGCAAAATTAAAATAGGAGCAGTTGTAAGTCTCTCTTTCAGCTCCTCAAATCTCTGATTGCACAACTCTGACCAGTCATATTTGACTCCTTTCTGCGTGAGTCGAGTCAATGGAGATGCAATTTTGGAGAAGTCCATGATAAACTTCCTATAATATCCAGCCAAACCCAGAAAGCTACGGATTTCAGTGACATTCTTTGGTGCTTTCCACTCACTTACTGCTGCCACCTTAGCCGGATCAACGGCTATACCATCTGCTGTTATAACATGCCCCAAGAATTTGACCTCAGGTAGCCAAAATTCTCATTTGCTTGCTTTGGCATACAACTGGTTCTGTCTCAAGGTGTTCAATACTATTCGTAGATGCTCAGCATGATCCTCCTGACTCTTGGAATAGATCAGGATATCGTCAATGAACACTATGACAAACCTATCCAGATATGGACGGAAGATTCTGTTCATTAAGTCCATGAACACAGCCGGTGCGTTGGTAAGCCCAAATGGCATGACTACAAATTCAAATAGTCCATACCGTGTTCTGAAAGCTGTCTTCTCGATATCTTCCTCCCTGACCCGGATTTGATGATAACCGGACATCAGGTCAATCTTGGAAAAGTGACTGGATCCCCTCAACTGATCGAATAAATCATCGATCCTAGGTAGAGGATACTTGTTCCGGACAGTTAGCTGATTCAACTTCCGGTAGTCCACACACATTCTGAGTGAACCATCCTTCTTTTTCACGAACAACACTGGAGCTCCCCATGACGATGTGCTGTTCCGAATGCAACCCAGTCTGAGTAATTCATCAAGCTGCTTCTTCAACTCGGACATTTCTGCTGGTGCCATCCGATAATGGGGTAGAGACACTGGTGAGGTACCAGGATATAGCTTGATCTCAAAATTGAGCTCAATCATAGGCGGTATACCAGGAAGTTCTTTTGGAAAGACATCAACAAATTCTTTCACAATTGCTGGAAGTTCAGTGACTGGTACTTTGTTGATGACAATATTGTTCAACACCAAATGATGCAACCCTTCCTACAGTCTGCTTTGCTTGTCGGCACGAACTATATACTGCTTTCCCTCGGGTGACCAAAATGTCACTCTTTGGCGATAACAATCAATATTGGCTTCATAACCAGCCAACCAGTCCATGCCAAATATAATATCGTAGTCAGTCATGTCGAGTACCAAATAATTGAACTCAAATCTGAGTCCAGCGAGTTCTGTATTTATGGCCGTGCATATGAGTCCGAAAGACGTGTCTCCGACAGGGGATACTACTGTGAGTGTGGTGGACAACTTTTGAACTAGTGTTCCAGTAGCAGTTATAAAGGATGCAGATATAAAAGAGTACGATGCTCCAGAATCAAACAATGCATAAGCATAAGAACTATTGACAACGGCCATACCTTGAATCACAGAATGATCCACATCCTCAGGAGGTTCCAGAGCAAATAGTCGTTCAGATCCGGTAGGATTAGGCGCCCGTCCCGCCTGATTATATGTCCTGCCTCCTCGGGAGTTAGCTGGCCTAGCTGGTGGATGGAAAGATCCTCTGGAATATGAGAGCCTAATGAGCTTTGGACAGTCTCTCTTGAAGTGACCCGGCTGATTACAGTGGAAACAGTTGTTCACCCCTCTGAATGACTGGGTGACTGATGCAGATGGGGAGGGCTGGTTGGGACGAAAGCTCCCCGCGGACCCAGTAGATGGTGAGGGTCTACTGAAGTTCGGACAGAACCTCTTGTTGGGCTGAAACCCACCCCTCCCACTTGGAGCTCGACGATTGTCAAACCGCACTATTGCATTCAACTCCTGTTCTGCTATTGTGGCCTTGCTGACCACCTCAGCCAATGTGGTGCAATTAAATATGGTCACTTTGGCCCTGATGTTTGGCCGTAGACCCCTCTCAAACTTTCTTGCCTTGCGAAGTTCTGTGTCCACCATATAAAATGCATAAATGGATAAACTGAGAAATTCACGGTGATACTCTGTCACCGTCATAGAGCCCTGTACAAGGACAGAAAAAGTTCCGTCTGTCGCTCCTTCTCCTCCTTCGGAAAGTAGTGTTCCAGAAAGGTTGCTGAAAACTCATTCCATGTCATGGCCGTCCTCTCCCTAACTCGTATGAGTGCCCTCTGCTTCTCCACCACCTCCCACCATTTACCGGCATCTTCTATCAATTGTGAAGTAGCCAGTGAAATCCTGTCAGCATGACTCGAGATCTTAAGTAATTTTAAGATCTGAGTGATCTTCTTCAGCCAATGCTCGGTTCCGACAGCCCCTTCCTTCCCTTTGAAGTAGGGAGGACGTTGTTGTTGAAATTCTCGTGCCATACTCCGGTCACTGGCATCCCTGGAACTTTCACTCCCATTCATATGTTGCTGGAGTACAGAGGTTACCACTGCTTGGACTAAGCCCTGAAGCTCAGGCAGCACATGTGGTATATGTACACCACTGTTCCCTTCTCCCTCCTTCCGTGATGCATTCTCACTCCCCTTTTCTTCCCTCCAAGAGTGTTGTGATTCTTCCCCATTGTGTAACTTTTCATGAACAGATCGCTCCTCATTAGGTTGGGTTACCTCTTTCTCATGTATAGACGGCTCCTTCTCATGCACAGATTTTTCGTGTTGTGATAACACTTTCTCATGTTGCGTGATTTGCAACACCTTTTCCTTCCCTTTCTGGTTCTGAGGGATCCTTTTCTTTGGAGCCATTTCCCTAAGTCATAAAAAACATTATTGACTTAGTTTCCTCGTACAGTTTGTATTTTTCACAATTTTGGGGAGATTTCCAAATAAGCAAACTTGGTTTTCTATTTGTTTTTGAGGGGAGAGTCTCTAAATTCCCTATGTTTGTTTTTCTCAATTGGGGAGTATTGGGGCATGTATAACCTATTTTGCTACGTTTGATAGATCAATTATAATACTGTACTTTTGCTATCTTTCACTGTTGTTCTCAGATTGATTTGTTCAGTCTGAGTCCACGAAGTAAATTAATCCGGCCCCCAGTCAGCGGACTCCGAAAAGTCGGTCAGTTGGGATTCTTATCCGTCATTGAGACATGAAACCGTCTTAATCTTACTTCGGAAGATTCAACTTCCCGTTTCGCTCTGATACCAACTGTAACACCCCGCCCTTTTCACTCTAATTTTCAGAGTTTATTTTTTTATTTTTTATTTAAAATAATCATGTGATCGGGACGGAGTGTCACGACGCGAGTTAAGTTCGGATCTCTAAATCCGACCCTTAACTGGCCAAGCCCATGTGCGTATGAACTAAGTCCATAAAACTGATCCGCACATGGTATATATATAACTTGCGGAATTAACTTAGTCTAAATCTAACTGAGGTTATAGTAGAACCTATGACTAATCCAATTTTCCATTCTTAGATAGCAAAGTACATAACTTATTTTCCAAAATTACTAATCAATCTTAACTAATCGTTTAATCAAAACGTCCAACATAAAACAAACCATAGCATCTATCTTAACTACTTATTACAAGCCAACATAACTAATTACCAAATTACATTGTTCAAATATATCAAATATCAAGTCCATAAAATAGTCCATTCATAATCCATTCCAATCATTCAAACTGCCCAAGTTTCCGTACTTGGTCCTCTTCTCGATCCACGTTCTTCCCTTTCCCTGCATCATCCACTAAGGATATAGATAGGGCGTTAGATCAACGCGCCCAGTAGTGTTTCCGAATCGGGCTACCACATGGTTAGTCAAAAACATGCAAATAATATAATAATAATACATGTGTGTCAAAATTCCATAAAACATGCTATGTATGAAATGAACATGTAATGAGTCCCACCCATCACCATTCAACATAGCCATCAATTGACGGGATTCTCATCGTCAAGGTTACCCACAGTGGTCTTTCGGACGCCCCGACGGAGTGTGGCCTCCGGATTCCTCCTGATGGGATTCTCATCATCAGGGTACCCCACAGTGGTCTTTCGGAAGCCCCGACGGAGTGTGGCCTCCAGTTACAAACCATCATCCCATGCCATGCATGAGATGTCTATGCAAACATGTCATTTAAAAACATAACTTTACAATCATATAGGATACCAAAATCAACATAAAACAGCATATTAAATAGTGGTTACAACAAAGGTAGGAAACCTACTATAGTTTACTTTGTTCGACCCTTCCTTTCGACCGTCTTCCGATCACGGCTTGTTCACCGTTCTAAAAATCCGAATACCCTATGTACATGGCAGCAAGTTAATCATTTATCCACCTAATTTCCAGCAAAGCTTAATGTTCCAAGAACCACTTAGTGGGGTTCGGCCAAAGCCATAGCCGAACCTCATCCATTAAAACTTTGGTCATTCTTTTATTTAATTAAAACCATCTAATTAACCCAAACTTCTAAATGAACCTTGGTAGGGTTCGGCCATACATTATGGCTGAACCTTACCACTTTAGTTTTAGCCCATTTATCCAATCATATGATCATTTTATTTTTGATCATTTCAGCCATAATTACGATTGTGCCATTGAGACCAACCTTTGCTTTAAATTAGCTAACTTCCATCGCCTAACATAAAACCATCTTAGTGGGGTTCGGCCATACACGTGGCTGAACCTCACCACTTAATTTGATCCTTCTTAAACCCTTCATATCTCCATATAAACTAACCACTATGTCCAACAATTACCATTAGTGGGGTTCGGCCATACCCATGGCCGAACCTCACCAATCTGATTTTTATCCCCACTTTCCATCGTTCATGTTGGCTGATTATTTACCCATACTAATTCCATAAACAAACATATATTATTCTTAAATCAAAGCATATAAATATTACCTAATGTCCATCATAAACTTAACCCAATTATTCAACAAAACAGTCCATGGGGTTCGGCCATACATATGGCCGAACCCTATGGTTCTCTTTACACAATGCTTCCCTTAATTATGTACATGTTAGGCTCCACATCTTAACTATGGAAACTACCTGATTCGGCTATCTCATAATTGATCCAAAACAGTAAACTTAATTCCATATAAAAATCCTTTAAAACCCCCACTTCAAAATATGGATTTTTGTCTTTCAAACACCATAGAATTCCCCAAATTTTCTCATGGGGTTCGGCCATCCAAAGGGCCGAACCCTATGGTCCATATTTTACCACTTTAAAACATCATATTCCTATATTTAAACAATTGATGGATCTGGCCACACAATGGCCGGATCACATTTTCTTAATCAATCTATTAAACAAGGGTTTAAAATGCACTTACTAATACCGCGTCTCCTTCGATTCTTTTGACTCCTTCCTTGACCCTTTATTTCCTTGACTTCTCCTTCTCTCTTACTGTTCTTTGGGCTAAGACTGATCTTGCTGCAAGCTCCTTGGGATAATTCAGCCAGATGATATGGATTTGAGGGAGAAAGAGAGAGAAAGAGAACTTTGGTCTTGAAATTGATAACCTTGTTGCCAAAACCCTTTTTGCTGATTTTTTTGTCCTGATGAAAGAGATCAGCCTAAGACTGATTGAAGCTAATCAACTAGCTGCTGCTCTTGGTTGTGAGAATGGAGAAAACGGCAAAGAGAAAGAGAGAGAGAGAGAGTGAAATGGGCACCTTTTGTTTAATCAAAACCAGCCCAAGGTTAACCTTGTGTAACTCCCATTGCCTTAACCCTAAACCTTATGTTACTTGGGGGTTTCATCATGAGATGAAACCTCCCCATGCTCCCAACGTCCCTTGCTGGTTGGACTTGTGTAACCCCCCTTCTTTACTCCTTCTCTCATTACCATTGCATGTGAGAGTTTCATTTGAAAATGAAACTCTCCTAGGCTCCAACGGTTTTAGCCCTAGCTTAATTTGTATCGCCTTCATCTTCCATTAGTGAACCGTTTGGGAGTTTCTATCCTTGAGATGAAACTCCATGTCCATTCATTTCTCATGCTTGATTTGTATATTTGAAATAAGTAACTCCTCACCCTTGATGCAGCCCATGTGTAACCGCCACCTCTTAATGCTCATCAACGTCCCATGTGATTCCATTTCATCTTTGAGATGAAACCCTTGCCCTACCTTCAACATGTAAACCAAGAGTTGAACTTGAAATGCCATTATCTATTTGTGTAACTTCATAAACAGCAGCTCCAACTTTGGGGGTTACTTGCATGAAAATAATGATCCATACTACTCCAACGTGCATCACAATTTGAATTTGAAATGCACCCTCACCTTTGTAACTCCCATGTAACGCCACTCCCATTCATGTCTATCTTAGGAGTTACATACATGAAATCACCTTGCAGCTCACGTTTTTATTGAGTTAAAATTTGCAACCAGCTCATACCTCCATCTTACACTCACCTCACTCATTAAAAATACATATTCATCCAACTCATTTATTCAACTCACCCAACCTAACTCATTCATTTAATTTAACTTAACTAATAAATTCAACTCAACTAAACCCATCATTCATTTCAACTCAAACCAAATTCAAGCAATTAATAAACTTAAATTAACTAAGCTTGAACTCAATCCATGGTTAATCATGCCATTCACGACCCATTGGGTCCCATCTAGCCATTTTGACCCATTTATCAAAATTTGACCCAAATATGATTCTTGTCCGGTTTAAATTCTTCTTATCCATTTATTTGTTTTGTAAACAAACTACCATCCTTTGGGTCTTCATTGAGCCATTGACCCATTTAAATTCAAATCAATTTTATTACAATGGCAATTCCGTAAATATGAATAATTTCATATAAAATGATAACTTTGAAATTCCAGGGTGTTACAGTCGGAAATGTAATAATTTAGATTACTTGCCATGTTTTGGAAATTACTTTGGACATTATGATTTTAAGGATGTTCGGTGATTGAATGAATGTAACTTCCTTGCTATCTAAGAATTTGTAGGTTAGACTCTTTTATAATTTTCCGCAATTGGTTTAAATGTTCCCCGATGCTTACTTCTACATGTGAACCATTCTCCGTGGACTTCATTCGACGCACACGTAGGGTTGGCCAGTTAAGGGCCGGGCTTTAGAAGCTCGGACTTAACTCGCGTTGTGACGTCCGCGCCCTTTGTCACTTTTCCTTTTGAAAAAAAAAAATAAACTCTGATTTTCGGTGAAAAGGGCGGGCGTTACAGCTACCGCCATACCTTGTATCACAGCATGGTCCTCCTCTTCCTCTGGAGAAGTTAGCGTAAATAATCGTTCCGCTGCAGCAGGGTTAGACCTTCGTCCTCCCCGACTTTACATTCTGCCACCTCTGGAGTTTACCGGTCTAGTTGGCGGACGAAATGATCCTCTGGAGTATGACAGCCTGTTGAGCTTTGGGCAGTCCTTTTCGTAGTGACCTGGTTGATCACAGTGAAAACAGGTGTTCACTCCTCGAGAAGCTTGAGTGACTGCTACACATTGAGTGGGCTGGTTGGGGCGAAAGCCCCCACTAGATCCAACAGACAGCGAAGGTCTGGTGAAGTTCGATCTGAACCTCTTGTTGGGTTGGTACGCACCCCTCCCACTCGGAGCTCGGCGGTTGTCCACTTTTGCAAATTCCACCATTTCTTGTTCCACAATGGTTGCCCTGCTGACCACTTCCGCCAGCGTGGCTGCTTTGAACACGGTTACCCTGGCCCTTATGTTTGGCCGTAACCTACGCTCGAATTTGCGAGCCCTCCGATATTCCGTGTCCACCACATAAAATGCATAGACTGACAGGCTGAGAAATTCTTGGTGGTACTCAGCCACCGTCATCGTGCCTTGTACTAATGTCATAAAGACCTGAATCTGTCGTTCCCTCTCTTCCTCCGAGAAATAGCGCTCTAAAAATGTCGTTGAGAATTGCTCCTAGGTCATAGTAATTCTTTCTCTTCTTGGCACAAGTACCTGCTGTTTCTCCACTACTTTCCACCATTTGGCAGCGTCATCTATCAGTTGTGACGTGGCCAATAAGATTTTGTGAGCATGACTCTTGATATTTAAAAGAGTCAGTATGTGAGAAATCTTTTCCAACCAGTTCTTGGCTCCGACAGGCCCTTCTCTGCCCTTGAAGTAGGGTAGGCACTGTTGTTGAAAATCTCTGACTATGTTACGGTCATTATTTTCACTCGTGCTTCCCCCTCCGTTCATATGTTGTTGGAGGACAGATGTTACTACAGCTTGCACCAAGCTGTGCAGTTTAGGAGGCACATAGGGTACAGTCAGGTTGTTGTTTTCTTCCTCCTCTTGTCGATATGACGAGTCATATTCCTCCTCGTCCCGTTGATACGTAGGGTCACTATCCCCCTCCTCTCGCCGGGAATGTTGTGACTCTTCCTCATCGCGCGATTGTTCATGAACTGACCTCTCCTCGTTAGGAATTGACCGCTCTTCATCATGTACCGATGGCACCTTCTCGTGTACCACCTTTTTGCGTTGGGATACCACCTTCCCTTGTGGTGTGATTTAATGCCCTTCATATTACTTCCTATCCTAGTCTTCCGTAGAAGACTCCGCATCATTGGGGAACTTGAAACGGTTATCAGGGCACGTCATCGCCGTGTGCCCCAATACTTCACATGTCGTGTAGGGTATTAATCCAGGTCCTCCGATATAAGGACAATTAGTCCTCGCCTCTCCATGCCCATGCAGTCCACAGAACGAGCAGACAACATGCAGAGGATGAGGACAGTACATACAGTTGTGCCCATCTTGATTGCACAACTCACATGTATCATAGGGGTCTATCTCCCTAAGCGATTCCAATATAATAGGAACACCTGCCATAGGATCGTCCAGAAAAGGTGCTAGATCCTCTTCTTCTTCCTTAGGAGGTTCCACCATCCCAGGAATGTCATCCATCAAATCCTCTGGAACAGGTGCTAAGTCCATATCATCTTCCTCAGGAGGTCCCTCCTGAAGGTCCAAATTAACTTCCATGCTGATACTGTTGGAAGTCGATACCAAATCTACCGGACAACTAGGTGTCCCTTTATCCCATAACTCAGTGTATTCTTCGTTGCTCGACATATCTATGACACAACATTTAGAACACAAGAATATTCAACAACAATTCTAAATAAACCACTCTTGGTTTTTAGGGGAATTTGATCATGCATAATATCATGTACTTTGTTTGGGAAGATTGCCAAATCAACACTCTTTGTTTTCTTTTGTTTCTGGGAAAATTTCTAAATTCCTGTTGTTTGTTTTTCAGTGTGGGAGTTTCAGGGGAGTATATCCTACTTTGCTATGTTTGATATGTCCAATTATGATGACTGTGCTTTACTTTGCTATCTTTCATTGTCATTCTCAGATTGATTGTTCAGTCTGAGTCACTCAAAGTAAATTAATCCGGCCCCCAGTCAGCGGACTCCGAAGAGTCGGTCAGTTGGGATTCTTATCCGTCAGTGAGACATGAAACCGTCTTAATCTTACTTCGATGATTCAACTTCCCATTTCGCTCTGATACCAACTGTAACGCCCTGCTCTCTTCCGATGTTTTATTACTATTTTAAAAAAACATTAGACTCTGAAATTCTCGGAGAGGGCAGGGCGTTACAGAAATGTACATGGTTAAGTGAATGTTTAACCATGGGAGAGGTAGTGGCAAAACCGTAAATAATGGCCAAATTCAAGAACTTCAGGGGAGATGATCATGGACTTAGGGGCTCTAAGTAACAAACTTATGTATGGTTAAATAAAGCCTAGGATGGCTGATTTTTAGACTCATGTGATTAAAATAGTTGATGGACTAAATGGGACCCACAAAACCTAGATAGTGAGGTTCGGCCATCGGGTATGGCCGGACCCCACTAAAGTATAATTTATGGGCTTAGAAATGGTTAAAAACATGGACTGATTATTCATATGTAATAAGGTATCGGACGTCGCAAGCAGTGCGCGTGTCGGTGACCGGATTCTCGGACGGAAAAACGAAAAAGGACGCTAGTCGGTATTCGGTAGGATTCCTACCTTTTTGTAAGCCATGGATTATGTGTTATGCATGGGTTTTGTCCTTGATTTATTTTGGTAAGCATATGGTTGTTTTAAGATGGGTTTTAAGGATATGATGTGTATATTGATGCTTTGCTTGATCTATTTTTGATAATAAAATTATATGTTTTATTGATGGGATTTTAAATGCCATGGCTTGTGCTATCATATATATTACATGGCATATGGCATCTACATCTCTTGCATGACATGGGAGGGATATGGCATGGGAAGGATGGAAATAAAGAAAGCGGAGTCCATGCTCCGTCGGGGCGACCGAGAAGTAAACATGGGGACACCTTGACGAGGCCTTGCCGTCAAGGGGGATGATTTGTGATTGTTTATATCTTGACGAGGTTTTTCCGTCAAGGGGGATGATGTGTGACTGTTTATATCTTGACGAGGTTTTGCCGTCAAGGGGGATGATTTGTGATTGTTTATATCTTGACGAGGTTTTGCAGTCAAGGGGGATGATTTGTGATTGTTTATATCTTGACGAGGTTTTTCCCGTCAAGGGGGACATGACAGCATGATGGTATGGATAATGGGTGGGACACATGACATAAAAAAGCCATGGCATGGCATTCATTTGATGGTTTTCATTATATTATACATGTGTGCTTGTTATCACTAATCCATGTGTTAGCCCTACTCGGAGTCCTACTGGACGCGTTGTCTAACGCCCTACTTTTACCCTAGCTGATGACGCAGGAGATGGCGGAAACGAAGAACGAGGCGGGAGCCAAGTTTAGGAGCTTGGGGAAACGAGCTACTTAGTTTATTTTAAGTTTTATTTTGGAAATGTAATTTTGAGTAACGTAGCTCGTCGGACTGTATAATTTATATTTCTTGATATGGTTTGGACTTTACTTTTGGATATTATCATTTTGAGGTAATTTGGAAATTTAAATGACGTATCTTCCCTGCTATCTAAAATTTTGTAGGATAGACTCTATTCTTAATTCCGCACTTAGGGTTGGCCAGTTAAGGGCCGGGCTTTAGAAGCTCGGACTTAACTCACGTCGTGACGTCCACGCCCTTTGTCACTTTTATTTCAAAAAAAAAAAAATTAGACTCTGATTTCGGTGAGAAGGGGCGGGCATTACAGAGATACACGCTCCGTCGGGGCGTCCGCAAGTCATAGTATCACGTGTGAAATGCTTTAGTGGACTTGTCCACGCACACGCATGGTTGGCCAGTTAAGGGCCGGGCTTTGGAAGTTCGGACTTAGCTCATGTCGTGATGTTCCCGCTCTCTCTCACTTTTTACTTTTTTTTTAAAAAAAAATAGACTCTGAATTTCGGTGAGTGAAAAAGGGCGGGGCGTTACAGGGTGCACCCTAGAGTCATCTACATCCAATTAACTTTCGTGTGATTTCCATACACATAGTGATGATGAATCTGCAATTGATCTTCCATTCTTGAGGCACTAGGTTCAATCATTATCTCTTGAGTCTTGATTCATTGCTTCAATCTTCTGAGCCAAGGCATCACCTAATCATGGAATTTAAAAATAGGTGACTCGACAAGTCAGGCCACAAACATCGAGTAGTCGAAGACACATAATGTTACTGTATGCATAAGCTTTGGATTTTTTGGCCTTTCAACATATGAGGGTGAGGGCCTACTATGATTCGGGCGGAACTTCTTGTTGGGTTGGAATGTTCCCCACCCACCCTGCCCTCGGCGGTTGTCGAACCGTACTATCTCATTTAGTTCCTTTTCTGCAATGGTGGCCCTGCTAACCACCCCTGCTAGTGTGGGCTCTTTGAAAATGGTTACCCTATTCTTGATGCTTGGCCGAAGGCCCCGTTCAAACTTACGGGCCCTTCGATGTTCAGTATCCACCATGTAGAACCCATAGATAGACAGTTTAAGAAATTCTCTGTGATACTCCGCCACTGTCATGTTGCCCTGTACCAGTGAGATGAAAGCTTCAGTCTGGCTCTCTCTTTCTTCTTCCGGAAAGAATTGTTCTAGGAAGGTGGCCGAGAACCACTCCCATGTCATGGGTATCCTTTCTCCTTCGGGTATCAATGCTTGTTGCTTTTCTACCACTTCCCACCAACTACCGGCATCCTCGATCAGTTGGGATGTGGCTAATAAGATTTTATCAGCAGTACTGGAAATCTGGAGCAAATTCAAGATTTGGTTGATCCTCTTTAACCAGTGTTCTGCTCCCACAGCCCCTTCCTTTCCCTTGAAGTAGGGAGGGCGCTGTTGTTGGAAGTCTTTGATCATCTTTCGTTTATTGGAGTCGCTGGCGGTCGCATTGCCGCTTGAATGTTGTTGTAGAGCAGAAGCGATTGCGGCTTGAACTATGTCCTTCAACTCGGGAGGTACACCTTCTACGTTGATACTATTTTGCCCCTCGGCTGTATGAGGTGGTGGTACCTCTTCTTCCTGTCGAGGAGGTGTTACCTCTCTCTCCACTCGGGGGTTGCGACGGGTTCTTCTCTTTGGCGGCATTTCCTAAGTCATTGCATAATATTCATTGCCTTAGTTCCTTCATAAAATTGTCATGTTCATAACTTAGAGCAATTTTTCCTAAGTATCAATTATTTCCTTCATTTTGGGGGAGAATTATTGATTAAGTATACTTCATTCTTGGGGAAAATTCCTAAGTATCGAATATCGTTTCTTTCATTTGGGGAAGGTTGCCAAATAAGTATACTTGGTTTGGGGAAAACTTCCCATCTAACTATGTTTGTCCATTTTTGTGAAATTGGGGGAAATTTTCCTACGTTTGATAAATCTATCAATGTTATGTTTATTGTACTTCCCTTACTATCATTTCTTACGTCAAATGTGGCGCTCAGATTGAATGTTTTAGTCTGAGTCAATCGAAGTAGATTAATCCGGCCCCCGTGCAGCGGACTCCGAAAAGTCGGTCAGTTGGGATTCTTAGCTGTCAATGAGACATGCAACCGTCTTAATCCTACTTCGAGAGATTCATTCTTTCGATTTCGCTCTGATACCAACTGTAATGCCCCGCCCTTTTTCACCCGTTTTACGAAAATCAGAGTCTATTTTTTTTGAAATAGAAGGGTGAGAGAGGGCGCGGACGCCACGACGCGAGTTAAGTCCGAGCTTCTAAGCCCGACCGTTAACTGGCCAACCCCACGCTTGGGCGGAACTAAGTCCACGAGAACGGTTCACGCGTAGGAAGTAAGCTCGTGGATTATAATTATTGCGGAACATGATAATAGAGTCTATCCTACCGGTTTTTAGATAGAAGGGAAGATACAACATTGAATTACCAAAATGCCCCTAAGTTCATAATTATATCACAAAATGTAATCGTCCATAAGTAACGTCCAAACCATCGCAAGAATGTAAACTTATACAACCCGACAAGCTAAGTTACTTTCAAATTACATCTTCAAAATGTAAACGTAAATGAAACTAAGACTGCACTGCCCAAGCTCCTAAGCTTGGCTCTTGTCATGTCCACCGCTTCCGCCATCCCCTGCGTCATCAGCTAGGGTAGAAGTAGGGTGTTAGTCAACGCGCCCAGTAGGACTCCGAGTAGGGCTAGCACATGGATTAGTGATACACATATACCGATAACATAAAATACAACAAAATAAGTATGTGATGAATGCTATGTCATGGGTGCTTATATCATGTGTCCCACCCATTATCCGTATGATCATACAATATCCTGTTCCCCATGTTTGCTTCTCGGTCGCCCCGACGGAGCATGGACTCCGGTTATAGCCCTCAGGCTATCCCCATGTCTGATTCTCGGTCGCCCCGACGGAGCATGGACTCCGGTTATAGCCCTCAGGCAATCCCCATGTCTGATTCTCGGTCGCCCCGACGGAGCATGGACTCCGGTTTGTTTATTTTTTCTGCCCATGCCATGCATGAGATGTAGGTGCATTATGCTATGTAGTATATAGATAGACCATATTCAATATACCATACATAGTCATATGATGCATAATATTAAAATATAATCCATGATACCATCATGTAATTCATAAGTTAAAACCCATCATAGTGCAAGTCCCATAAATCATAAATTAAAATCATAAATCCATAATAAGCCAAGTCAAAATAATTTAAAACACCATCACATATCCATCGCTTACAAAAAGGTAGGAATCCTACCGAATACCGTGTCGCGTTCCGTTACGCTTCCGGCTCGATAATCCGGTCGCCGATCGCGTACCGTTTGCGGCGTCCAATACCTTATTACATTTACCGAATTAGTCCATACATTATCCATGATTAAGTTCCTAATTAATCATAATCCTAGGTCCATTCAATGATCTTTAAATACATTATAAGTTTATCGAAAATCGGCCCTTAACTTAGCCCATTATCCATTGGTTTAATCACCTACATAAATCCGATTTTAACCATTTTAGATATTTCCAATTTGCGGCCTAAAACGCAGCAACTAATCGCTTCACTTAACCATTCATAACATATCCGATTTTTATGTCTAATCCCTATAGGGTTCGGCCATGTACCATGGCCGAACCCATGGTTCTTCAATGTGGCCACTTATTACGGTTTTGCCACTCTCCTTCCATGGTAAATCATCCATTCATTTATGTGCATTCTAAGTCCAAGATTCATTCATACTTAGGTCCATTCAATCATGACCTTACATCATAAAATCAGCCACCTAATATTTAATTTTGAAAAATAATTACTCCCACACCTAATTCCACATTTTGGCCTAAGGTGTGGCCCACATATCATTTTTATAAATCCATCAAAATCTAGTATTCTTCTACATTATTTTCCATTTATTTAAGGCACTAATCACTACCCTAAGGTTCACCTTTATGGATACCATTTTCAAAGACTAAGTTTTGTCCCAAAATAATCCAATTTAAAATCACAAAACTTTAATCATTTTGGCCCTTTAAATCAAACTCCTAAGCATTGATACATGCATTTAACCTTAACCTAAAATTGATCAAAATTTGGGTCATGGGTTCGGACATACACCATGGCCGAACCCATGATGTTTCCTTCCCCATTTTTCTTGGTTTCAATTACCCATTTAAACTTACCTCCAATGAAAATTAAATCATCCATTTTAAATCACCATCTTTATTCCATTTAAACATCACATATCATACTTGTAACACCCATACAATCTATCCATTTTTCTTAACCAATTTCTTTACTTTCCCATCATTAAAAATTATTAATTACCACCATAGGGTTCGGCCATACACCATGGCCGAACCCATGGTTCATGGCTCATCATCCATTGATGCCATTCTTAGACCAATGTTTTTGTCCAAAAGACATCCATTTTTAAAATCAATAATCCTCATTCATTTTGGCCCTCTAAAAAATATCATACCCTTTGTAAATCCATTTAAATTTCATCATTAACCTAACCTAATTTCTATTTTGTTTAACCACATATATAAACCATACTTAGCCCATGAATGACTTAAAAACATGGGTCATGGGTTCGGCCATTCACCATGGCCGAACCCATGGTGTCTTTCCCTCATTTTTATCTTGGATTTTTAATTACCTTTAAAATCCACTCCTACCACCAATTATTACCTCCATAATTCAAAATTATTTACTCCACCACTTCCATCTTTTAGCACCCATTTGAAAATCACATACCATACTCAAAATTTTCAATTTTTAGAAAATATCAACCATTGAGCATCTAAGGGTCCTAATCCTCATAGATCACTAATAATCACCATTTAAAACTTACCAACTTTTCAATCATTTTAAAATCTTGAAATCCTCATAACAACCATTAAGCATTCTCCAACATTTTAAACCATATTATCCAAATTAAATTGTCCATCATTCACCATGGGGTTCGGCCATGCTACATGGCCGAACCCTATGGTCATCCATTCATTTAATCTATCTCTCTTTAAGTTTATCCATTTCTTAATCTTCCATTGATGGATCTTAGATCCAAGGCCCATGATGTTTTTGGCCATTATCTAATAAATGGATTCCCTTTTTAACCATAAACAAAAATCTAAACTCTTGTTTTAGAAATACTTACGGATCCGACGGCTCCTCCGGTCTTTGTCGCTCCCGTGAACCTCCTTGGCCTCTTTTCTCCCTCTTCTTGATCTTTGATTGGCTAGATGTGCTTGATCAATGGTGGGACATGCTTGGATTGGATAAGATAGCGTTAGGTTGAGAGAGGGGAAGAGGGGAAGATGATGGAGAATGGTAGCTCTTGATCTTCAAGAGGTGAATCCAAGGTTCCACCTCTTTTCTTCTCTTCTTCTCTTCTTTTTCTTCTAAGTTTTCTTCTAAGTTTTTTTTCACTCTCTCCTTTGCAAGGTGGGGAACGAATTTCCTTATGTGTGTGGAGGGTTAGAGTCAAATGGGTAGTTTGAAATGAGATGGAGGTGATTGGAGTGACTTAGACTCCTCATTAATTTTCCCCACCCACCAAGCGTGGGCTAGCTTGACTTGGGTGGTGGTGGTTGAGACCCAACCACCAAGCATGGCTCCCATGTCCTCTTTCACTTGCCTATGTTGACCCTTAATTAATTAACCTAATTAATTAAGTTAAGTCCTCACTTAGGTTAATTAATTTCTATCCAATTTAATTCCATCAATTATCTATCTAATAAATCCACCCATGGTTGACCAAGTCAACCATGGTGGACGGCCCCCACATGTACCTACCCCACCCGCCACCTCACTTGATGAGGTGGAGGTGGGCCCCACTTGGCCATGTTATATTAATTCCATTAATTTGAACTTAGGTAATTTTACAATAATTTTAATCAATTTAACTTACCTTAATCTACCTTAGTCATTCTTAAATTTATCCATGGTTGACCAAGTCAACCATGATGGTTGGTCCCACTTTTTCCTTGGTCCACATGCCACCTCAATGGGTGAGGTGGAGGTGGGCCCCATTTGGCCATATCACTTAATCTTGATACATCTTAACTTAGATAATTTTATAATTATCTAATCCATTTAATTTATCTTAATTGGATTACCATTGGGCCCATGGCCCAATTATATTTTGTCTTTCCATTTATTTTAGGGCTTATCTACTTTGGCCCATTGGGTCCCCTATGGCCCTTTGACCCAAATTGACTATCTTGACTCAATTACTTACCATTGACCAATTAAATGAATTAATTCTAATTCATGGTCTATTGGGTAATCATTGGGCCCATGGCCCAATTAGATTCCCTCTTTGCCCACTTACTTTAGGGTTGGAACCGATTATTTTGATCCATTGGGCCCCACATGGCTATCGGGCCCACTTTGACCATCGTTGACCCGATTAGTCCCCATTGACCCATTTAATGGATTCCATCCAACCCATGGCCCAATTGGGCCATCCTTGGGCCATTGTCCCAAAATTTGGTCCATTTGGCATTTTATTACATCAAACTTCAATTTAAAATGAATAAATGCCAATATATATATTTATCAAAAATTCGGGTTATTACACGAACGCCCCGGCGGAGTGTGGTCTCCGGTTACATATCATCCCTCCCATGCCATGCATGAGATGCAAATGTCCACATGCTATGCAATTATACAAATCATAGCATTAAAATCCCATATTTGAAACATATCATTTATACAAAATAACTCATCCAAATAGGAATTAAAACCATCATACATATTCCATGGTATCAATGATGTAGGAAACCTACCAATGATCAACTAACGCGTCCTTGCATTTTTGTCCGAAAACCGATCACCGATCGTACACCGCTTGTGAGGTCCCATTACCTTATTACATATCAATCAATCAAACCCATGTTCCATTTGATTTCCAATCATGTTTAAGTCCAGAAACATACCCTAGTGGGGTTCTGCCATACAACATGGCCGAACCTCACTCACTTGGTATGGGTCCCTCTTTTTAATTTAACCAATCACATCCAAGTACATCATTTTAAAAACCCTAAGTCCACCAAATACACCCTAGTGGGGTTCGGCCATACAATATGGCCGAACCTCACTCACTTGATTTTGGTCTCTTTTTAGTCCTTTGTTCTTTACATTAAGTCTAAGATCTTTCCATTAGTTTTACATTAACCAATCATACATGAGTAAATTATCTAACATTCATAAAATCCCTAAGTCCATAAAACTTTTCCCATGAGGTTCGGCCATACACCATGGCCGAACCCATAGTCCATCATTTTCACCCATATTTACCTTTTTGCCATTAATCTTTCCATGACTACTTAGCTTATTTATGCATAACTTAAGTCCCAACATCATTCATCAATACAACATAGTTCCATGGCTAAACTCCTCCATTTCATAGCTTAATCATTAATTCATTTAAACATGTATAAATCTCCACATGACCCATTAAAATGGTCCATGGGGTTCGGCCATATACATGGCCAAACCCATGATGTCGCATTTCCATGTTCTCCATTAAATCATTTACAATATTTAAGTCCATAAACTAAGGTCCCTCCATGGGGGTTTACTCATACCCTTAGGTCATCATTTACAACCCAAGTCCATCAACATGATTTCCATTATTTTCATGATCAAAATGCATCTAAGTCCGTCAACATCCCTCCATTTAAAACATTAATAACCTTCCATGGGGTTCGGCCATACAACATGGTCGAACCCTATGGTTCAATAAATCATACCTCCATGATTTATCCTTTTAAAAACCTATTAAGATCATTAACCAACTTCCATGGTTTTCATCCTTCAAAACCCATAACAATTACTAGCATACTTCCATTTTGAAACCTTTTAATATTCTTAACCCTTTCCATGGTTTAACCACCTTTAAGATCATTAATACTTCTCCATGGGGTCGGCCATACAACATGCCCGAACCCATGGTCCAAGGTTCTTCACCATTATAACATATTAGTTCATGTTTTCCAACATTTAAGTCCTACTTAAAATTATCCAACATCTCCCATCATTATCATCCTTTAACACCTTTTAAAATCACTAACATACATCTATGATTTTTCATCCTTTAAATCCATTAAAAAATCATTAATATCTTTTCCATGGGGTTCGGCCATGATGGTTCATCATTTCCTTTAAATGTATCATTCATCCATGATTGATTCTTTGGTGGGGTTCGGCCATACATCATGGCTGAACCTCATCCCACTCCTTTTTGGTCCTTGATGGTTCTTGTATATAAAATTTAGGGTTTGGCCATGCAAGGGCCAAACCATGATCCTTGATCATCCACCATTTCCCATATGGTACTACATAAGTCCTTACACAACAAGATTAGGGTTCGGCCATGCAATGGCCGAACCATGTTCCTTGGCCATCTTACTTAATAATATCTCATGGGTACTTACCGATTCCGCCACTCCTCTGGTTGCTTTCACTCCTTCTTGTTCTTCCAATCTTCTCCTCCTTAGCCTCCTCTTCCTCCTTAATCCTTGGCCGAGAGTGCTTGAGAGGTTTTGAATGAAAACCCAAAGAGAGGGTTCGGCCAAAGGGTGTAGGTTTGAGAGAGAGAGAGAGAGCTTGAGATCAAAAACTACTCCAAGTCCTTTGTCTTTGAGAGTGGTCGGCCTTGAGTGAGAGAGGGAGGAGAGTGAGATAAAACAAGGAATTCTCCTTGCTGCCCAATGTAAATCAGCCAAGGGTGGTATCCTTTGGTTGATACCCCTTTTGTAACTCCCATGGCTTTTCACCTCCCCATTGATACTTACTTTGGGGGTTTCATCCCATGAGATGAAACTCCCAATCTTATGCCCCTTGGGCTTCCATGTTCCAACGTGTTGTAATATCCCAGATTTTTCAGTTTATCAATATTTACAAAAATTGCCATTGAAATGGTGAACTAATGGATATGAACCTTAGTCCGGTAAATGTTGGGTCAATTGCCCAAATAAGACCCAACGGATGGTAGATGTGGATCAATGGAAATAAATGGGTAAAGCTTGATAATTGGGTCAATTGGTCAATTAAGACCCAACGGATGCTGTAAATGGTTCAAGTGAATCAAATGGGTGAAGTTTTATTTAATTGGGTAAAAATTGTTAATTGGGTCAAAATGCCCAATTGGGACCCAATGGGTCGTGGTTGACTTGGTTGACCACCAAGTGAGTTCAAGCTTACTTAATTGGAGCTGATTTAAGTTCTAAATGGAATCAAGTAATTGGGTTGATTTTAAGTGAGTTGAATTAAAGAGGGGAGTTGAATTAAAAGAGGTGAGTTGAGTTAAATGAGTTGAATGGAAGTTAATGGGATTTTAATCTCAAGTGAGTGGAGTGGGAAGGTGGAGAGATGCACCTCATGAGACCCAAGATAAGGGTACACTTGGTTGAATGAGAGATTTATCTCATGCATGAAACTCCAAATGAATCATTAATGGGGAGATGAAAGGGCTTTGGAGGTTACACAAGGCTTCACCTTAGCACATGTTGGAAAGATGGGAGTTTCATTTTATAGAATGAAACTCCAAATTGTATCACTAACGGGAGGTGGACTGTTTTGTGGTTATTACACAATTCAACCATGGCACATGTTGGAATGCACGGGAGGTCATCTCATGCATGAAACTCTTAGATAAACAATGAATGGAGGTGGCGGTTTTATTAGAGTTACATAAGGTGAGAAGTTTATTTCAAATTCAAACCCTTATACATGTTGGATTGCATGGAGGTTTTATTCCATGCATGAAACTTCAAATGGACAGCCAATGAGAAGGACAGTTAGCACTTGGGAGTTTCATTTCAAAAATGAAACCCCCACATGAAGATTTGAATGAAGAGTGGAGGAGTTCTTATTCCAAATTCAAATCCAAATAAGAATTAAAGGGAAGTTGGATGGTTGGGTGGTCCAAGGACTAAGACAAAACCGTTGGGCTCAAGGAGTTTCATCTCATGGATCAAACTCCCACATGGGAAACTAATATAGAGTGGCGGTTACACAAGGCCAACAAAGGCTAGCCGTTGTAGCCTACGGGAGTTTCATTTCAATATGAAACTCTCACATGGAACCTTAGTGAGAGAAGGATGATGGGAGGAAAGGATACACCAAGATAACCATTGGAAGTCGTTGGGTGCCTTGGGAGTTTCATCTCAAGGATGAAACCCCCAAGGGAGGCATTAAGGAATGGAGTTACAAATGGGTTCACACATGGAGAAGGTTGCGCCAAGGCAGCCCAAGAGCCAAAAACCGTTGGAGGGTTTCATCTCAAGGATGAAACCCCCAAATGGAATAAGTGAAGGAGATGAATGCAAATGGGAGTTACAAGTGGTGCCACCAAGAGACACCACCATGGGCTGAATTTCATTAACCAAAGGAATTTTCATTTTAGTCTCTCTCTCTCTCTCCCTTGGCCGTTTTTCACCTCTCAAGACAAAGAACCTTCGCTGGTTGTCTCTCACACAAATTAGTCCTTGGCCGATCACTCCACCAAGACATAGTGGACTTAGAGCAAAGGAGCTTGCATCAAGGTTTTATCACTCTCATCCAAGGCCAAGTTTCTCTCTCTCTCTCTCTCAAATCAATATCTTGGCCGATCAACTTCAAGGAGTTTCCAGAAAGGTTAGGCTCGGCTAAAGGACAAGAAGGAAGGAGAAGATCAAGAAGGAGTGAAAGAACCGGAAGAGTCGCGGTATTGGTAAGTGCACCATAACCATTTGTTAAATAAAATGGATAAGGAAACATGATTCGGCCATTGTATGGCCAAACCTATCAAGGATTTAAATTATGGAAAATGATATTTCAAGAGGGTAGAACATGGATCAGAGGGTTCGATCACTTTGGATGGCCGAACCCCATGAAAAGACTTGGTTATTTTTATGGGTTTTGAGAGATAAAAACCATACCATGTTATGAAGGTTTTAAAGATGTTTTAAATGGAGACAAGGTTAGGGTTTTGGGTCGGCCGTTGCATGGCTGAACCATAAGGTTATTATGGTTAAGGTTTTAAGCATGAACTATGTATAAATTTTGGAATGTTTGAATCAAGAAAACCAAAGGGTTCGGCCATGTGTAAGGCCGAATGCCATGGACCATTTTTATGGGTTAATTGGAGTTAAGAACATGGTTGGGAATTATTAATGGTTATATGCTTTTGATTAAGGAATCACATATGGTTATCTTGGGACTTAGTATTAAGTAAGTAATCAGCCATCATAGATGATGGAAAAATGGACAAAAATCAATATGGTGAGGTTCGGACATGTAGTATGGCCGAACCCCACTAATGGTTATTTGGTGGACTTAGTTTCTTTTGAAGTGGTTAACTTGTAATATAATTGGTCAAATCAAGATGGAGACTTATGTATGAAGGATTAAAGGACCAAATTTAAGATGGTGAGGTTCGGCCATGTTGTATGGCCGAACCCCACTAAGGAGGATTTTATGGACATTGGTGGTTAGCAATATTAAGCAAGGGTTAAACCAATGACAAAAACCGTAAATACAAGTTAGAATGCAAATATGGAATGAAAAGATCAAAGGACTTGAAAGAGGAGCCAAAACCAAAATGGCTAGGTTCGGCCATGTTGTATGGTCGAACCCCACCAAGGTATACTTAGTAGATTGAGGTTTTTAAATAAGTTATTTGGACGGTATTGGTTAAATAAAAAGGGAGATCAAATTCAAGTGGGTGAGGTTCGGCCATGGTGTATGGCCGAACCCCACAAGGATGGTTTTTGGGTCTTAGCCTTAATTAGAACCAAATGAGATATGTGTTTGACTTATTGACATGTAACAAGGTAACAGGACTTCTTAAACGGTGCGCAATCGTGAGCGGGTGACGGTTTAAGAAGAACGGACATTTTAAGTGACCTTTGGTAGGATTCTACCTTATTGAAACATGGATATGTATATGGTTTTATTTTATTTGCTGGTTTATGTTGCAAATTATATTATATTTCAAAAGTGAGGTTTTTAATGCTATGGTATTTACATTACATAGCATATGGACATATACATCTCATGCATGGCATGGGAGGGGAATTTGTAACCAGAGGCCATGCTCCGTCCGGGCGTCCGTAAGGCAATCGTGGCAAGACCTTGATGTGGATAATTCCATCTCATGCATGCCATCAAGAAGAATCTGGAGGCCACACTCCATCGGGGTGTCCGAAAGACCACTGTGGGGATACTTTGATGAGGAGCTTTCCATCAAGAGGTTACCATGTGTTTGTGATGGGTGGGACTCATTGCATAGACATATGGCATGGCATGATTTTATATGTTTCTGATGATATATTATTATACATGTTTTTGTAATACTAACCCATGTGATAGCCCTACCTAAAATTTCTACTGGGCGCGTTGTTCTAACACCCTACTTCTACCCTAGTGAATGACACAGGAAAGGAAGAGATCGACGATGGTGGAAAAAGCCAAGCATAGGAGCTTGAATATTTGAATGGATTTTATTATTGATATTTTGATAAGTTTACATGGATATGTAATTTGATTAGTTAGATGTTGGCATGTAATAACTCAGTTAATGTTTGCTATGGTTTGGAATGGTTGGATTGAATGACTAAGTGAAGATAACTTTCAATAAATGACTATGTACTTTGCTATCTAATAAAATGGAGTAGATTTAGGTTCCATTATAATCCGCAGTTAGATTAAGTAATATTCCGCAAAGATCATACTTTACTATGTGAGAACCATCCTCATGGACTTAGTCCATGCTCACATAGGTTTGGCCAGTTAAGGGTCGGACTTTAGAAGTCCGGACTTAACTCGCGTCGTGACACTCCACTCTTATCACTTGTTTATTTATTTTAAAAAAAATAGACTCTGATTTCGAGTGAAAAGGGTGGGGTGTTACACGTGTAACCTTGTGTGTCTTTGTGTAACAACACAACTCTCCATCTTCCTCATCTTGATCAGTGAGGGTTGGCCAAAGGTGGTGTCCTTTGGTGATGCCCTTTTGTTAACTCCCATGACCTTTCATCTCTCTCATTAATAATACATTTGGAGGTTTCATCCATGAGATGAAACTCCCATGTCTCCAACGTGTATGCCTAGGATATGTTTGTGTAACAACAAAAACCCCTCATCTTCCCACTCCACTCACTTAAGATGAAGGTCCCATTAACTTCCCATCCAACTCACCATAACTCAATTATTTTTAATTCTTTTAAACTCAACTCATTTATTTGATTTCATTTCCAACTTAATTCAGCCCCAATTAAGTAAGCTTGAACTCAATTGGTGGTCAACTAAGTCAACCACGACCCATTGGGTCCCAATTGGGCATTTTGACCCAAGTGACAATTTTGACCCAATTAAATAAATCTCACCCATTTAATTCAATTGAGCCATATCCACCATCCGTTGGGTCTTAATTGGGCAATTGACCCAACACCTTACCCATCTAAGGTCCATATCCTTTAATTCACAAATTAAATGGGCAATTTCCATAAATATTGATAACTTGAAAATCCGGGGTGTTACAAGTTGTTGGGTCTTCTTTCATTTGTATTGTTTGTTCTCCTTTAGTAAATTTATCTTCAAATTTTATTTTATGGATATTTAAATTATTTACCTCAATTTGCAATTTTTGGTTTTCAAATTTCACCTTCAATTCAACTTCTTTAAGAATTTAAATTCTTGTTGGGCCAACCTTAAATTTTCTTCTCAACTTGTTTAAGCCTAGAGATCTCTTCTTGAGCCGTTTTCAAATATATTTCAAACTTTTTTTTTCAGTGACCAATCTAATATTCTCATTCTTAGACCTATTTATCTATTTATCCAAGTTATTGCTTTCTAAGAAGAAGGCATCGTAGGCCTCTTGAAGAACATCCTCATTATCTGACCCTTTACTAGTAGTTTCAACATTTTGAGAGTTTTGAGGATCAGATGTAATGGTGACTAAGAGACCTTTCAATTTTTTGGGTTTTTCTTCTGATGAGTCATCAGATTCACTTTCAGGTTTAGATTTGTCTTCATAAATAGTGGTCATTGCTTTCTTATTTGATCTCCTTTTAGACGGGCATTCATCAGCAAAGTGCTCAAATCCACCACAGTTAAAACATTGGAGATCTTTGGTCTTATCTTTTGATTTTTCTTTTAATTTTTCTTTTGATTTATCTCTTGATTTATCTTTAAATAAGCTTCAGTTTCCCTTAGATATTTCTTTGCAATCATCCCTTTTAATGTTTCTAAATTTTTCTTTTAATTAAATTTTTTCAAAAAATTATTGGCTAGCATAACCACATCTTCATTTGTGTCACACCTTGACACGAAGGGTGAGCCCGGAACGCGACTGATTTTTTTTTTTTGAAACTAAACCAACACAAGCATTCTAATTGGGCCAGATCAACAGTTGGGCCCAAAGTCACACATGATCCCCAACATATGGATTCAAACATATACCATAATTCTACCCAACAAAGACACAATAATAACACATAGCATGATCACATAATTCCAACTATTGAATTATCATTAAACACCATCAGAGTAACTACCGAAGCATAGTAGTCTTAATACATGACATTGATACAAACTAAGTACCACACCCGGTACTTTACAAAAACAAATGGTTCCAAGAACTAAAAAACAAAGATAAGGGTATTCCCCTCAGTGGGAATTCCAAAACAACGCCGTAGCTTATCCACCCTAAGCTTCATATAGAGGGTTCTCCTCCTCGAGTTCATCTCCTGAAAGGTGAGTGGGGTGAGCTAATTAACCCAGTGAAGGAAATATAATAGTGCAATTAAGTAAACAACAGTTTAGCACAATGATCAATTGTTGCAATAATATCTCATGTTTGATAACGAATAAGCATAATATCATCATCAGTCCCATAATCCATCATTTCCTTTCCAATACTGCTGTCATCCAACGTAACCCCCCAGATACTATACTGACACCAATAGTATTAAGTCTCGACACAGTCAAAATATCTCCTTGCAAGTACATCTCCGTTATGCACCTCAAAACCGGTACTGACACACCTTGCCAGTTACTGTCGACCCAGTTGGTCCAGTAGACGTAACCGACACCCTCGGCGATGGTTCAATAGTAAAAGCTACGTCAAAGCAGCATTATACAACTCATATGATCAACATCATAGCATTCACCATTACCATAAGCACTTCTTACACTAGTGCATCAAGTCTAGGCACATGAGTGGGTTCATCAAATCTAAAACCACTCATTGCTTCAAGATCCATTTCAATTAACAAAATTGTTTATATCTTACTGTAAAGTTAAGTTCCCTCACCGTAACTGTGTGGTTTCGCGGTCTCTGTTCAAACAACAAACAAGTGCACAATCAATATACATAGCATTTATATACAAGTAGTATTTCGAAATCATACTTATTTATATACAAGTAATATCCAAAGTACATGGAATTGAGCCTCCTACTTGGTTTCTATCCTTTTTAAATTACAATAATCCACAAGATAGTAAAAAAAAAGGGTGCTCAGTCCAAAACTCATATTGTCTTCTGGGCATTGACCAGATTGACTTGTTGAGTTAGGTCTAGATTCTCAGGTCACTTCTCGGTTGTCTTCTGGATAGGACCAGATCTGACATTTTGAGTAAGGCCTCGAGGTCACTCAGTGCCCGAAAAATATAGCGTCGGCCTAGAAGTGAGATCACTCAATGCCCGACCAATAGAGTCGGCCTAGAAGTGAATACAATAGTATATAAACTATAGTAATAAGAAAAGAGGGTTAGTATACATTTTTAATTTAGCAAAGGGGGTACTAATATCACATGCATTCAATAACAATCAAACAAGATTTATCACTTAAAAACTGGGTCCCTCGGAACATGCCTCGGAACTAGGTACTGTGGCTTTGGATCATCCAAACCACACCTAAACTAGTCACTGACCTCGGATCTTGTGTCTGACTTTTGATCGTTCGAAGATCAGGTCTCAGATCTTCCGAAGTCCTTCCAAACTGATAAAACAGAGAAAATTGGTCTCGGTTAGTCTGGTGTCTCGGAACATCCGAAGTAAGGCTCGGATCGTCCGAGTGGGGTTCGGTCCTTCCGAACTCTGCTCGGAACATCCGGGCTAGTCATGTCAATGTCGGGCGTTTATGGGCTTCGGGTGAAGCTCGGAACGTCCGAGGGGTGCTCTTGGACCATCCGAAGGGTGTGACCCTCGGACGGTCCGAAGATCGATTCTCGGACCGTCCGAGAGTTGTCTTCCTTACTGTCTGCACCAGCAGACAATGACGGTAGACAACATGTGAAACGCGAATCCAAAAACAGTGGGTTTCGCGGATTCGGTTTCCACATTAGCCGGTCCGATGGACTCCTCTGGGAGTCCTCTTTCTATAGGGAGAGGTTGGGAGCTTTAAAGCTTAGTAGGCCACTAGATTTTGACACTGAAAGCTCATGGGTACAAGAGAACCCGTGGTTTTTCTTAGACTTTGAAACCATTTTTCTTACTCCAAACTCTGTCAAAATCAGTTTTTCTGGATTCTAAACCGACTGGAATTGAAAGAGGAACACAGTGGTTACCTTCACTGAAGTTCCTGGGTTGAAAATCTGATTTTTGAAAAAGCTTCCTTTAAGGCTACAGTGACTGAAAACTGGGAAGAAAAATAGAGAGGAAAGTGTGATCGGCTGGGTACTCAGATGGCAGCTGAGACTGAGACAGAGAAGAGAAGAAAGTGTGGGAGTGAAATCAGATGGAGAAGGGCCTCTTTTATAGAGAATTGGCCGAGAAAGGTGGTCGGTACAATTAAAACACTGTTCGGAAGTCCCAGTTGCAAATAAGTCCTCTACAGATTTTGGATTTTTCAAAAAGGCCCCAAGTTGGATAAAAGACCAATTTTTAACTAAACATAAGATTTTGAAAACTCAAAAACTTAATCCAACCTTACAGATAAGTTGGGTTTTGAAAATTTTAATCACCATAAAAATTTGGAGATTTAACTCTCACTAAAAACCATTGATTTAAAGTAAAACTTTAATTTAACATTATTTACTTAATTAAACAAATGTTAAATAAAAAAACTTAAAAACCTCATTTTGTGGTTTTAAAGAATAACTAGACTATACTTAAAATGTTCTAGCATACTAAACTTGTTTCAAAATTTATTTCATTTCCAAAACCATTTAAAATAATTATTTTTCCCTTTCTGGGTTTTGACGGGCGGTTTTAAATACTATTTTCTGAAAATAAAATTATTTTAAAATCAGAAATACAAATCCTTGACTAAGGAGAATAATATCATCCAATAATAATCACATAACAACACAATTTATAAAATAATAATAATATGCGGTAAATTACCAAATTGCCCCTCCAACTGGACGAGCTGGATCACTGAGCTCTCGAGCACAGATTGGGCCACACCTGGGCTTCTCACTAAGCCCTAACCGAAATCTTCTAGATTAACCGGTCTAAGCGAGATTATTAAGCTAAACTACGCCTAATCTGGGTCAGGGTATTACATCCTACCCCCCTAAAAGAAATTTCGTCCCGAAATTTAAAACAAACTTATACCTTCTTGGCCTGTGAAGAAGCCAGGGTACAGCTTCCGCATCATTGATTCTGGTTCCCGCGTCCCATGTTGTACGTCGCGATGTTGCCACAACACTCGTACTAGAGGTATAGACTTCCTCCTAAGCTCTTTTGTCCGGCGTCCTTGAATCTTGACTGACACTTCTTCAAAAGTTAGGTCTTCCAAGACTTCAATATCTTCGAAACTTATCACATGCGACGGGTCAGGCTTGTACTTCCTTAACATAGACACGTGGAATGTACTATGCATTATCTCCAAAACTTGAGGAAGATCCAACTGATAGGCGACTTCTCTTATCCTCTTCAAGATCTCAAAAGGTCCAACATATCGAGGTGATAGTTTTCCCTTGCGCCCGAACCGTTGCACTCCATGACGTGGTGCCACAAGTATAAAAACTCGGTCGCCAACTGCAAACTCCAAAGGTCGTCGCCTTTTGTCAGCATAACTCTTTTGTCTACTCTGGGCTGTCTTGAGACGTTGTCTGATCACTTCAACTTGTTCTGACGTCTCAAGCACTAGATCAGGTCCTAGTAGTGCTTTGTCTCCTACCACTGTCCAACAAAGAGGTGACCTGCAAGGTCTGCCATACAGAGCCTCGTAGGGTGCCCTCTGCACACTAGAGTGATAACTGTTGTTGTAGACAAACTCAATCAAAGGCAAGTAATCTTCCCAACTTTCCTGCATATCCATCACACAAGCCCTTACCATATCCTCTAAGGTTTGAATGGTTCTCTCTGATTGACCATCCGTCTGAGGGTGAAAAGTAGTGCTAAAGCACAACTTAGTCCCCAACTCCTCTTGCAATCCTTGCCAAAACCTTGATACAAATCTCGGATCTCGATCAGATACAATGGATACAGGCACTCCATGCAATTTGACTACCTCCTTTAAATACAATCTACTTAGAGTAGCCAAGGAATCCATTTTCTTGATTGGCAGAAAGTGTACTAACTTTGTCAATCGATCAACTATTACCCAAATAACGTCGTTCTTCTTGGGAGATTTCGGAAATCCAGTTACAAAATCCATCATGATGTGCTCCCATTTCCATTCAGCCACTTCTAAAGGTTGCATCTTTCCACCAGGTCATTGATGTTCCGCTTTCACTTGTTGACAAGTTAAGCACTTAGACACAAAATCTGCTACCTCTCGTGTCATGCCCCAAACCCAAATGTGGGCCCGGAACGCGACTATTTTTTTTTTTTTTAAATAATAAACTCTAATCACCCAACGTCATAACTAGGTTGGATCTTCAAGTTTACCAAAACTCGATCCTAGAAAATGTCACATGTGCTCTTCACATATGGACTCAAACATATACCATATGTCCCCATATACAACCCATATTACACAACGAATATTTTCATTTGTCTCATCAGTATTACACAAGAAAACATAGTGGATATAATGTATACAACATTAAAACTTACAGACATAAGTTTCTTATGCCACATGAGGCATATTTATTACAAATACTCAAACATATTTAAGCAAGCAATTGGTTTCCACGTGCGGAAAACCTTAGGAACTTCTAAGTTCCGACTTTCAACGAGGAACCACTGGTCCCTCCAATCCCTCCTCTGGTTCATATCATGCATTGTAAGGGATGTGAGCAACAGTCCAGTGGGGAGAACTCACCATAAAATCCAATGATTGTAATGCAACAATGCATAAGCAATGCATGTCATAGAAAGGCATGTTATTAGCATATGCCATTTTCACCCTAGGATCATCTTCTAAGGTTTTACTCAGATTGTATTATTAACACTGGGGTCGGTCCCCAGCCATGTTACAACACAGGGTCAGCCCCCATTTAGAGTTCCAAGCAGAACTAATATTAATTCCTCCACGGAAATAATATAGCAACTTGCAAGTGCAAAAGGTCTCCACGACCCAGTCTACTAGCCCATCTAACACCAACGGCTGATGGCGGTCGACCACAGCCTACTAACACGTCCAACCCAACTGTTCGCAAACGGTGTTCGGCTAATGTCAGCAATTATAGCCCAACGGCAAATATCAAACTTTACAAAGTTGTTATCTTTTACAGATTTAACTTATGAACATAATTATCACATGCAAATGTCAAATGCATGATAATGCATGATTTCCAGTGCCCTCCTTACACAGGGATTTATTCTGAGAGAACCACCATATTTCAGCCTTACCATTTGGTGTTTCAAATACCAGTAAAAGAAATCAATAAAATAATCAATATCACACAAACATATAAAACTGGATTTAATAACATGAATGCCTTCACCCAGTTTTTACCGGACAATTCCCAGACACTCCATGGGTCCATATTGCGTTAGAGACTACAAATCCTCGACTCCCCAACACCATTTTAACGCCTACGTTCTAAACAGTTAGAACATTTACATCCCTTACATGTAGGCAGTGTCAGGTCTCGTATTCTAGACCTATATAGTCTTTTCCATCTTTAATTGACCATGGGTCCCATTTCAGTCTGGTATTAGTGGGTTTAACATATAACACAATACAAGTGTTGGTTCGAGTCTCCTCACCTTCTCCGGTTGAGTTTTTCACAGAAAATCTGTAAGATAGAGTAAAACGTATAAATTTTCTATTTATCAGTATATACACATAATAATTTCCCAAATCCCGTGCTATTTTTCCAGAAAATATGATATGTGTAATGAGTCACCTAGGCTCTTTCTACTCCTTTAAATTGTGTCAGAAAGTTAGTTGTCAGCGATCCAAAACATTACAATAAAATGAAAAATGTAAAGTACTCAGTGCCTTCTCTCGTATTGTCTTCTGGAGAAAGGACCATGGAGACGTATTGTGAGAGGCCTAGAGGGTACAGATACAGTAAAGTAAATAAAAGTACTCAGTGCCCTATCCTCTTATTGTCTTCTGGAATAAGGACCATGGAGACGTATTGAGAATTTGGCCCAGAGGGTACAGTACAGGAATTTAAACACACAAGGCGGAAGAATAAATACACAATAGTCAGCTGAGGTTAATCTTTTCCTCGATTTTACTTAGGGTCAAAAATTATATTTTGAACGTAAAAATAATACAAATCTTGAGGGTAAAATTTAAATTTTAAGAGGAAATCTATTTTTCCTCCATTTAAAAAAAGTCTCATTTTTTTGAACCCCAATATTAAGCTATTTTACTCCTAACTTGCTATGGAGTTAATAAAAATAAGAATAGAATTATTTCGATACCTTGGGTGCAAAATTCCGTATAAGATTGACTAAATTTAAAAATCCTTAAAAGAATGCGGGAAACCCGAACGTTCGGCTTCTGCTGGTATGGCGAAAGCAAGAGAAAGAAGAGGAAAGAAAAGAAAAATAGGAGAGAGAGTGCTTGTTGTTTTTGAAAGAGGGAGAGAGCAAAACGGCAGAAAAACTTTGAGGAGTTTTTTTTTTCCTTTACATTCTGGCTTCTTCTCCGATTACTCCTATTTATAAGCAACCGTATGGATTTTTTTAACCATACCAGTTGCCTAAGCTATTCATTAGCTTTATAGGTTTTTAATAACTATGCATTTATTATTATATATTTTATAATTATTATTACAACTACCACACAGTGACATAGGCAATTGGTGGTGTTGTAATCTTCCAGCACAGCTACAAGCTACATCCGTAGCTTTGAAACTTATCATTCATCTGTTTTCTGATATTATTTTATAATATAATATTAGTTTATTCTTTTTACTATTTACATCTATGTCCTTTCTTTTATCGGGGTATTTCAGGGTCTCACTAAATTGATACAATTGGTTCGGTAGGTCAGGTATTAAAAATTAAGCATGGTATTAAAATTTGGAGTGAAATCTATCTTAAAAACCCAGTGTTTTTGCTAAAAATCACCGTTTTAACAAAATCTCCTAATCTTCAAGATTCTTTTTGAAAGTATCCAACCTTATAGTTTGATAGAGTAAATTTGTCTGACAAAAACATTCTAAAGTTTCAAAGTGTTTTGAAGTCAAAAACCACATTTTCCAAGTGAAAGAATATTCAACGGCCCATATTTCATGGCTAAAAATAAATATCAAAAACTCACTATTTCAGAGTGTAAAGAAATAAACAGTTTAGTTATAATACGGATTGAGTACTGACTCTCTTTATATATTTTTAGGACTTCCTCTACCCTGTCAAATTGGGGTTTTACTACTTTAAAACTTAGGGGTAAAATAAATTAGCGAAATTATAACGAGATTGGCATGTCATTAGGTCCGGAATTTAAAAATAATACATAATCTAAAATTTGAAGTTCAAACTAAGTCAAATGACTGAATTTATACAGCAGCTAAGGTTTAAGCCTGAAATAATATTATTATTATATTCATACCTTGTCCATATACCTTTGGAATTTAATTAAAAGAGTTATCGGATTCGGATCGAGTCAAACTCAGATCCGTTGAAGAACTTATTTGATACTCTTTACGATTAGAGGAAAATAATTCATAATTAACGGATAAAAAAATTATTTAATTAATCATAATTAATCATAATTAATTCTTAAATTGGGATGGGGTATTACATCTCGCTCCATACCTTTCCACCAGAACAGTAGCCGTAAGTCATGATACATCTTCGTACCACCAGGATGCACTGCAAAGCGAGAAAGATGAAAGTGATCAAGTACCTTTCTCATGGACTCGTTCGACTTTGGTACAAAAAGTCTATATTTGAAAGTAAGACTTCCATCCACCTTGATCTTCCAATCTTCCAGAGTTGCTCCTCCTGAAAGCTGAGCCGCCAACTCCTTCGCTTCTGGATCGCTCTGTTGTCCTCCCAACACCAATCCGATTACCTCGGGTTGCAGAACCAAACTATGGATTCTTGTTGTCCTGCTTCCTTTGATCAGCTCCAGATCGTACTCAGACAGAACTTCCAACACATTTAACTTCTCACCATATAAGTAATGTCTCCACAACTTTAACTAGAATACAACGGCTGTTAACTCCAAATCATGAGTCGGGTAGTTCTACTCGTGTCCCTTCAATTGCCTAGAACCATAAGCTACTACCTTCCCGTCTTGCATCAACACACAACCCAAACCAAACTTGGACGCGTTGCAATACACATTGTAACCTCGTCCTTGCTCGGGTATCACCAGAACTGGAGACGTAGCCAGCTTCTCCTTCAGCTCCTGGAATGTTTTTCACAAGCTTCGCTCCACATGAACTTGACGTTCTTCCTCGTCAGCCGAGTCATCGGCACCGCGATCTGAGAGAAGTGTGGGATAAACTTTCTGTAATATCCCGCTAATCCTAGAAAGCTCCTAATCTCGAACACGTTCTTGGGACTTTCCCAAGTCTTCACTGTTTCCACCTTCGCTGGATCTACCAAAATTCCTCCTGGAGACACCACATGTCCCAGAAATTGCACTTGAGTCAACCAAAACTCGCACTTGCTAAGCTTAGCGAACAGTTGATGCTCTCGAAGAGTCTGAAGAACAATGCGCAGATGACGTTCGTGCTCCTCCTCTGACGACGAAAAGATCAAGATATCGTCGATGAAGACTATCACGAACTCTCGCAGATACGGTCGAAACACGCGATTCATCAAATCCATAAACATGGCTGGCGCGTTCGTCAAACCGAAAGGCATCACCACAAACTCATTTAAACCATACTGCGTCCGGAAAGCAATCTTAGGAATGTCCTCCTCTCGAATCCGTAACTGATGGTAACCTGACCTCAAATCAATTTTTGAAACGCACCTCGATCCCCTCAAAAAATCAAAGAGGTCGTCTATTCTAGGCAACGGATAATTATTCTTAATAGTTACCTGGTTAAGCCGCCGGTAATCTATACACATCCTCATCGATCCATCCTTCTTTTTCACAAAGAGAGTAGGTGCGCCCCACGGCAAGTTGCTCTGACGGATGAAACTAAGACTAAGAAGCTCATCTACCCGCGTAACTAGCTCTCTTTATTCAGCTAGCGCCGTCCGATAGGGTGCCATGGAAATTGGAGATGTTCTTGGCTATAGGTTTATAACAAACTCTATCTCTCGGCGTGGAGGTAGCCTAGCCAACTGGTCATGAAACACATCCATAAACTCACACACCACTCGAGGAGTAATAGACCCTACACCACCTACATCTTCCCAACTCATGCTCGCCACCACACTACATGTATCCTCTTGATGGAATTCTCCTCATCAAGGTATCCCCACAGTTGACTTACGGACGCCCCAATGGAGTGTGTTCTCCGGTTAGTTCTTGATGGATAATGCACGCCAAGGTCTTCCCACAAATGCCTTACGGACACCCCGACAGAACGTGGCCTCCGATTACAAACATCCCTCCCATGCCATGCATGAGATGTCACATGCTATGTAATAATATAATCATAGCATTTAAACCTCATATTTGAAACGTATCATTTTTACAACATAACTCATCAAAATAAGAATTGAAAACCATCATACATATCCCATGGTTTCAAAGAGGCAGAATCCTACCAATGACCACTAAAGTGTCCTTGCGTTTTAGTCCGGAAAACGCTCATTACCGTACACCGCTTGTGAGGTCCCATTACCTTATAACATATTAATAAATCAAAACACCGTTCCATTTATCCTCCAACCGTACTTAAGTCCATAAATATGTCTTGGTGGGGTTCGGCCATACAACATGGCCGAACCTCACCCACTTGGTTTTATTCCCTCTTTTTGATCCTTGATCATTCTAACCAATGTTCGTCCAAGGTCATGCCATCTTTGATTCATTAAACCAAACACATATAAGTTAATCATTTAACCTTATTAACACCCTAAATCCATAAAACTTTCCCCATGGGGTTCGGCCATACACCTTGGCTGAACCCATGGTCCATCATTTTCACCCATATTTACCTTTTTGCCATTATTCTTTCCATAGGTAAACATTCCACATATCTAAGTCCATAACCGATCCATATACATAGATATATGATTAAATCCACCATTTCTTAGTTTGATAATCCATTCATCTAAACTAATAGATCCATGAATGACCCATTAAATGGTTCATGGAGTTCGGCCATGGTGATGTCTCATTTCCACGTTCTCCATTAACTCAATTACAATATTTAAGTCATACACCAAGGTCCCTCCATGGGGTTTAATCATATACTTAGATTCATCAATTAACCCTAGGATCCATAATATATCCCTTAATTTTTCTCCATGGGGTTCGGCCATACAGCATGGCCGAAACCATGGTCCATGGTTCTTTCACCATTTACAACTTTGATACCATGTAAAATGATTAACATTCCTTCCTTATTTTCCTCCTTTAAAACCTTTTAAAATCCGTAACATACATCTATAATTTTCATGCTTTGAAACCCATTAAAATTATTAACCAACTTCCATGGTTTTCATCCTTCAAAACCCATAACAATTACTAACACACTTCCATCATTTCCATGATCTAAATACATGTACATAATTCAACACTTCTTAAGTATGGCCGAACCCATGGTCTAAGATTCTTCACCGACATACATCCATTTAAACCCTTTAAAATCCTTGATAAACACTAATATCCTTTCCATGGGGTTCGGCCATATTATGGTTCATCATCTCCATTAACATAAATGATACATCCATGATTGGTCCTTTGATGGGGTTCGGCCATACACCATGGCCGAACCTCATCCAACCCCTTTTTTTTGGTCCTTGTTGGTTCTTGTATATACAATTTAGGGTTTGGCCATGCAATGGCCGGACCATGTTTTCTTGACCATCTTATTTAATAAAAATTCTATCAAGTACTTACCGATTCCGCGACTCCTCCTGTTTCTTTCGCTCCGACTTGTTCCTTGGATCTTTTCCTTCCTTAGCCTCTTCTTCTTTCCTTCTTGATCCTTGTGAGAGGGTCGGCCTTAGGTTCTTGGGAGAGGGAGAGGATCTTGAGATGAAACTCTAAGTGTTCTTGTCTTGAGGAGTGAGAAAGAGAGAGAGAGAAAGAGTGAAATAAAACCCAAGTCCTTTATTTGATCAATGAGGGTCGGCCAAGGGTGGTGTCCTTTGGTGATACCCCTTTGTAACTCCTATGGCTCCTCACCTCCCTCCTTAATGCTCTATTTGGAGGTTTCATCCATGAGATGAAACTCCCATGTCTCCAACGGTGTAGCCTTAACTTGGATTGTGTAACAACAACAAACCCGTCCACCTCCCATTAATGATCCATTTTGGAGTTTCATCCCATGAGATGAAACTCCCATGTCTCCAATGTGTAGCCTTGTGTAGGCTTGTGTAACCACCACAAAACCGTCCACCTTCCCATTAATGGCACATTTGGAGTTTCATCCCATGAGATGAAACTCCCATGTTTCCAATGTGTAACCCTAGGATGTGTTTCTGTAACAACAAAAACCCTTCATCTTCCCACTCCACTCACTTAAGATGAAGGTCCCATTAACTACCCATCCCACTCACCACAACTCAATTATTTTTAATTCTTTTAAACTCAACTCACTTAACTCACTTAAAATCAAGTCAATTACTTGATTCCATTTCCAACTTAATTCAGCCCCAATTAAGTAAGCTTGAGCTCACTTGGTGGTCAACCAAGTGAATCACGACCCATTGGGTCCAAATTGGGTATTTTGACCCAATTAAATAAATCTCAGCCATTTAATTCAATTGAACCATATCCACCATCCGTTGGGTCTTAATTGGGCAATTGACCCAACACCTTACCCATCTAAAGTCTTTATCCATTAATTCACAAATTAAATGGGCAATTTCCATAAATGTTTATAACTTGAAAATCCGGGGTGTTACAGATTCGTGCTGGTCTGTCTCCTTCGATCAGCTCCAGATCATAGTCAAATAAAATTTACAACATTTTCCATTGCAAGGATGCCATACAAGCTATATTACCATGTGATTTCTTACTCAAGGCATCTGCTACCACATTAGCCTTTCCTGGATGATAGGAGAGATTGAAGTCATAATCTCCTAGATATTCCATCCATCTCCAATGTATCATATTTAGATCCTTATGAGTGAACAAATATTTGAGACTATGGTGATCAGAAAACACATTAAATTTCTCACCATACAAATAATGCCTCCAGAGTTTTAATGAGAAGACTGTAACTACTAATTCCAAATCATGAGTTGGATAGTTTTGCTCATGCCCCTTCAGTTGTCTGGAACCGTAAGCCACTACATTCCCTTCCTGCATTAAGACACATCCCAATCCAAACTTAGAAGCATCACAATATACATCATAACCTCATCCTTGTTTAGGTACAATCAGCAACTGAGTGGTAGTCAATTTTTCCTTTAAATCTTGAAATGCTTTTTCACATGCATCACTCCATTCGAACTTGACGTTCTTTCTCGTCAATCAAGTCCTTGGCACAAAAATCTGGGAAAAGTGTGGGATAAATTTTCTATAATATCCTGTTAATCCCAAAAAACTTCAAATTTCAAACATATTCTTGGGTTTTTAGCAATTCTTCCCTGTTTCCACCTTTGTTGGATCCACCGAGATCCATTCTGTAGACACTACGTGTCCAAAAAATTGTACATGAGTTAACCAAAACTCACACTTGCTCAGTTTAGCGTACAGTTGGTGATCTCTATGAATCTGAAGAGTAATACGTAGATGACGTTCATGTTCTTCGTCAGATGAAGAATATATCAAGATATCATCTATAAAGATTATCACAAATTCCATCAAATACGGTCGGAAGACTCGATTCATCAAATCCATAAACATGGATGGTGCATTGGTTAAACCAAACGGCATCACAAAGAACTCATAAAGACCATAATGCGTTCTGAAAGCAGTGTTAGGAATGTATACTTCCCGAATCTATAACTGATGATATCCCGACCTCAAGTCGAACTTAGAGAAACATTTTGATCCTTTCAACGAATCAAACAGATTGTTAGTGCCCCGGCCTGACGAGTAACCTATTTTCCAATTCCATGACTTATGTCAAGCATTGTCTCGGAAGTTTAAGCAATGATCAAGACTCAAGTGATGAAGATTGAATCAAGAACTCAAGCAATCACAAAGGTAATTTGGCCATAGACGACTTTAGGGGGAACCCAACACCTTAGGATGACTTTGCCTAGGTTTAGTCGAATATGTTGGTAATAGACATAAACAAGCCTTGAGGTTGCTTGGCAATGAATTGGATCCCAACTTGGAAATATGTATTTGGTTTCACTGCCAGCACGACCAGTCATTCTTACTAACCCCTTGGTGGAGACAAGATCGACCCGTCGTGGTCATAGACTGGTCGGCCAAATTGACAGAGGTTCTGGATCATAGAACTGTCATTCTGGGTATGCCTCTAATCGAGAGTCTCGTATGCACTGATCCCTCAGTGATGAGCTTATCGACCCATCATGGTCATCGACTCCTTGATCTGAAAAATGTGAGTTTTGGGTCTTAGAATTCAAAGGGGTACTCTCGGGAACACAGACCCGTCGGTAGATAGACCGGCCGAGAGTACCAAGACCAACCCCTCGGTGGGGATGACAGGTCGTTCTAGGCAGGACAAGTTTCGGGAGTTGAAACTCTGTCCGCAAAGTGTTCTCCCAGACCGAGACTCTCTTCTGGATTGGCCCCTCGGTGCCATGACTGTTGACCCATCGGTACCAGAGACTCAACCTAGGCTTAGAACAATCATTTGTAAATTATAAGCATGCATAGGGGAAATTGACTAAAGACTTGGAGCATCCATGAACAAATCTTAGGAAAAATGTTGAGTGTGAAAATGTCATGACTTGGGAGACTCTTTTCACCAACCAAATTCAGAAATCTACTGTTAAGACCTCCTTGTTGGATAGATCATTGAAAGAGCTTTTCATAGAGCCCAAGAACATTCAAAACGGAGTTCAGGAGAACAAGATATGGCCATTATGTTTTTATTGAAAGGAGTTAGTAAGACCGATCGTGAGTGCGACTAGTCGTGAGATCGAACAATCGCAAGTGACAGTTTTCTGCCCATTAAAGCGCAACAGTCACATTTCTCAACGGTCATATGCACGACCCATCACCCGTGTTTTACCCGAGATTCATTTGTATGCCAATATATACTCCGAACTCCTTTGAGTTGGGTTGGAGCATTGAATCTAAAATACTCTAAGGCATTCATAGAGGTTGCATACACTCCCAAGCATCTCCCAACCTCGTCTCCTTGCACTATACTCGGTGAATCAAATATCCAATCTTCTTGATTGTGATTAAGAGAAAGAGAGAAAGAAATATAGCTCTAGGAATCCATTGGCACATTTAGATCCTCCAGACCTCCCAAAGATTGTGATTGAGCATACACAAGGCACATATTCGACATCTCATTGGGAGAGCATCCTCAAGAAGCATACATCTACAAGTGAGCTCAAGCAAAGGCAAATGCTTCATAGTACTTCTATTTTATAAACCATCTTACGAAGTGGACTAAGGCAAGGAAGCCAGAACCACTATAAAAAATAGAGGGATAAGGAAGTAGACCTTGGGTTGGTCGAAACTTTCAAAATCTAGGACAATGGGATTAAGGAGGCTTGGCTCCGGAACCACTCCAGAAAATCTAGAGAGTTGTCTCTAGCACATGTGTGGGTGGAATTCCCAACCAATTGAGTACGACTTCCGTCGTACTCGACTTGTGAGGGTGTAAGTCGCCACAGTGAATTCGGGATAACCCAAGGTTGGGTGAGTCCTTAGAGTAGATGTAGGTTGTTTAATCGAACCACTATAAATTGATCTTGTTGGAGTTGATCTTTACTTATGTGATTATTCTTATAATTGTGCACACTTTTGATCACACAACCCATCTATCTTGATTAACATTATTAATCCGCTGTAAATTTGTTAATTAATCAAGAAATTTGTGAAGACCATCTCGGTCCTTGTTCTAGCACCCAAGGGAACTTTCATTTAGTATCAGATCCTTGTGCTCTTCATATAGGATTTAACCATCCGAGTTGATCTGTGCTAGAACACCATCATGGGTACTAAAAAATTTGGTCACTATTATCTATTGTTTGTTTACTCTTATTTGAAAACAAAAATAGAGAAATGACTTGCATCCCATGATGAAGATGATTGGACCTCTATCCAAGATGAGTCTATTGAAAATTCTTGCAAATCTTTGGATAGTTCAATGGAAGGTTCCATTTCTCATAATAAATTGGAGAATCATGAGAGAGGTGAAAATTTGAAATTTGTTATTGTCTCCATTGTACCCAACCAAGAGGGATCCTCAAGTGAAGATGAGGACAGTGTTGAGGATCTTGATGAGGATGATGATGACCTCCAAGAATCCTATAGTGCCCTATACTTTGAGAGTTTGAGATTCGCAAAGGATCTTGAAAAGGTAAAAATTGAGAATGCCAAACTCTCTAGCCAACTTCAATGTGTTAATGTGGAAAATGATCTTCTCTCATCAAATTTGAAAAATGCAAATGATGAAATTGTGAATTTGAGAGAAAATCAAAATTTGCTTCAAGAAAAACTAAAAGTTTTTGAAAATGAAAACTTGAAGCTCAAGGAAGTTGGAAAATGTCTTGGAGATAAGAATGTTATGAAATCTCAAGACATGGTTCTCCGAAGAAATAAAAAATTGGAAGAATTCATTTGGGTAAGCCTCAAAATGATTGGCATGGTTTTTGTAATTCTCAATCAACCTTAAGAGACCCATGAACTAATCCATACTAGGAAGAAGCCACACCACACACACTTTTGTATTAAAATGTTTCTATTGTGGTTTAACCGGACATTTCAAGCATGGGTGCAAGATAAAGAGAATGCAGGTTAAATCAAAAGTGGTTGATGGTCTTCCTCAAGGAGCAAGGAAGAGAAAAAAATGAGGTGATTGGAAATTCACACTATGCAAAGAAGAAAAAGGTAAATCTGTGATACCTTGCCCATCGATGTGAGAGTCCCACATCGGTGGAGAAGGAAAGTGAGTGGGGGTTTAAGAGAAGGCCAGCCCCCTTGACCAAGTAAGACTCGTTTTGGGCAGGGCCATGTGGGCCCGGGCCCAAAGGCAAAACGGTACGGGTTCGAACTGTGTGCGAGGCCCAGAGCGGACAATTTCTTACTGAGTCATGCCCTAAGCCCTGTATTCGAGTCAGGTCGTTACAAACTTGGTATCAGAGCCGAGTTCAATACTCGAACTGTACGGGCTTTTCCTCCTTTCCCGATGTTGTCGAGCCGGGGTTGACTCGAGGCTTTAGGGGGGGGTGATTGTGATACCTTACCCACCGATGTGAGAGTCCCACATCGGTGGAGAAGGAAAGTGAGTGGGGGTTTTAGAGAAGGCCAGCGCCCTTAATCAAGTAAGACTCGTTTTGGGCCGGGCCATGTGGACCTGGGCCCAAAGGCAAAACTGTGCGGGTTCGAACTGTGTACGAGGCCCAAAGTGGACAATTTATTACTGAGTCAAGCCCTAAGCCCTGTATTCGGGTCGGGTTGTTACAAAATCAATTTGTGAATGTTCCTAGGAAACAATTTTCACTTCACACTTCACATCGCCCCGTCATTGGCAAATCAAAAAAGGTAGACCAAGATCTCCTCATACTATGGTTAGAAATATGAGAAGGAGAGTCTTGCCTCAATTCATTGAATGTGGGCCAAATGTTTGTGATTGTAGAATCAAATTGCCGAAAGTTCAAAGATTTGAGAGGAAACGTCCAGATTTAAAATTTGTATGGATCACAAAGGGATAGGACCTTACTCTTACCCTACATTGGTCTAAGACTTGAGCTTAATTTGTGTATCTCTAGAACAATTGTAGTTGAACTCTAACTTGGTATAAGTGAGTTCAAACAACCAAGTGTTGTGGCATATGACATTTGACCTCTTGCAAGCACCTAGTTTCACTTTTCCTGGCTATAGTGTTTATCATGCTTGAAGGGTCATAGAGTTGTAGACTTAGATTCCAAGTCCCATAGTGTTTGTCCAAATGAGTTATGTTCTTTCTATGCTTAACACATTTGAATCATGTTTTAGAATCATCCTTGGTGTCTTGCCTTCATTCCATGTTCTTGTTTGATTGTTGGAATGATCATGTGCAAGATGCTTGTGTGGCATATATGCTCTTAATTTATAGAATTAAAATTTTCATATGCCATAGGTGTCTCATACTTCATTTCCATGCCTTCTATTGGTATATCATTTATGAAATGAATGTATGGATGTGTTCTTGGTATTCATTCCTATACTCATCATTGGTATACGTTATGAGGAATGATCTCGGTTCATAAGCACCAAGTTTTTGCTAAACTATGAATGCCTTATCATATGACATCACACACGGGCAATGGATTTTTAAAATGGTATATTAAAATGCCCAAGGATATTGTATTAGGATTGGATCAAAATTTATAAAGGATGGACTCTTAATGGTAAATGATCCAAAATCCAATCAATTTGTGCAAGTATTAGTAATTTGGTTGAATCATCAAATGACACAAATTGTTGTGTGAATGTATACGTTTTCGTTGGCATTCAAAGGTGGATTAGCAAACTTGTTGTCTTGTGGACTTACATTCATCACAAACACACACTCTTCATCCCTCAATTTGCAAATCTTATAGGGATGTATTATGCTACTTCCATGTCTTGATAATGCACTATCTTGGTAAGTCATTAGACATTGGAAATGTGTTCTTGGAGAAGTGTACAAGCAAGGAAAATCATCTTTCTCCAAAACCTTATGCACCTACGTTGTGGCTTTAATCTTTTAAAGGTGAATCTTAAAACCAAAAAGTCTTGGTAATGAAAGCCAACATGGTTATATGGTCCAACTGTTAACGGACTTGGTGCATTGTGCTCACAAATGTTTGAGCAAGAGTGAGCATGCCTTGGAATATTGTATGGGAAGACATCAGCCTCCATCTTCCAAATGCTTAATGGTGTTCCACGGATAGGTGTTTGTTCATTCAGTGTTCACTTAATGGAGCATGTTTTATTAAATGAATTGATTGTTTGATGCATTGTGCTCATTTTGGTAATTATTTTTGCATCATACTTGTTTTTGAAGATCAGCCCACAAATCTTGAAAACCATACATTTTGTTTTTAATATTTTCTTGGCTTCGTTGGATTCTTCATGGTTTATGAACTATGTGTTTCATTGACATATTGATATAGTTCATGTTGAATTCACTCATATGTATTCCTCATGGAAAATTCCTATTATGAGTGACTCCCTCCTTTTAACATGCATGAGTTGGTTTCATATTGGCATTTTTGAAAAACCAAATGCATGATCTGCTCCTTCTCCATCTCCTCTTAGTCCAACAATTGGGACTTGTTGAAGCACACAAAATCTAATATATTTGGGCTTAATACACTTTGTCAATTTATGAAAAAAAAAGGGGAGAGGTTTTGAAGCTTTATGAAATCTTTGGGGAGACTTTGGAAGCTTGAAAGAAAGCTTGTGTTAAGTGGGAGAAAGATTAGAAGCTTGATGTAAGCTTTGGAGGTGAAGCTTAAAGATCTTAGGGAGAGAAGATCTTTAAGGGAGGATAGTCTTTGATTAAGAGGGAGACTAATCAAGACTAAGCTGGGGTTTAGTCCATGTGTTATGGGGGAACACTATGTGCTTATGGACTAAAATTTGAGGGGGAGACTTCTATGGTTCCAACATTGCTTGCATTGTTTGTGTATACAGGTATATTGGCACACCATGAGGGGGAGCAAGCTGAGCAAAACAAGAAGGGTCTGAATCATAGAGTCTAGTGTCTTTTCATTTTAATATGTACTTATAATTGTTGTATCTTTTGTATTCAAATGATGTATATGGGTTCCGCTAAGTAATCGAGTCTATATTAAACAACTTCTAGGTGTTTTGTCATGGAAATTGACAAAGGAGGAGATTGTTAGCGCCCCAGCTTACCGAGTAACCTATTTGTCAATTCCATGACTTAGGTGAAGCATTGTCTCGGAAGTTTAAGCAATGATCAAGACTAAAGTGATGAAGATTGAATCAAGAACTAAAGCATTGGAGGATCAATTGCAGATTCATCATCACTATGTATGGCAATCACAAAGGTAATTTGGCCATAGATGACTTTAGGAGAAACTCAACACCTTAGGATGACCTTGCGTAGGCTTAGTTGAAAATGTTGGTAATGGACATAAACAAGCCTAGAGGTTGCTTGACAGTGAATTGGATCCCAACTAGGAAATATGTATTTGGTTTCACTGTCAGCAAGACTAGTCATTCGCACCGACCCCTTGGTGGAGAAAAGATTGACCCATCATGGTCATAGACTGGTAGGAACTGTCATTCTGGGTATGGCTCTGATCGAGAGTCTCGTATGCACCGACCCTCGGTGATAAGTTTATCGACTCATCGTGGTAATCGACTCCTTGATCTGAACAAGGTGAGTTCTGGGCCTTATAACTCAAAGGGATGCTCGCCGGAACACAGACCCGTCGGTAGACAAACTGGTCGAGAGTACCAGGACTGACCCCTCGGTGGGGACGACAAGTCGTTCTGGGCAGGACAAGTTTCGGGACTTGAAACTTTGTCTGCAAAGTGTTGTCCTAGACTGAGACTCTCATATGGATCGACTCGTCGGTGCGATGAATGTCGACCCATCGGTGACAGAGACCCTCCCTAGGCTTAGAATAATCATTGGTAAATCAGAAGCATGCCTAGGGGAAATGGACCAAAGTGTAACACCCCGTGTTTTCATTACTTATAAATATATTGGATTGGTCCATTTAAATTGCTAATTAATTAAATTTAAGATTAAATAGTTGAAATGGACCTTAGATGGGTAAGGAATTGGGTCAATTACCCAATGAATCATGTGTAAGCTTGATTTTAAATGAATTGGGTAAGTCTAATTAAATGGGTCAATTATCCAATTGGGACCCAATGGGTCATAGTGAACTTAATTTTAAGGTAATTGGGTAAGGCCAAAGTAATTGGGTCAGCTACCCAATTCAGACCCAATACATCAAATCCACCTCATCAAGTGAGATGGCACGTATGTGACGTGGCATTGCCATGTGGCATGCGTGGAAACCAACTAGACAAGGGTTCACATCATCAAATGATGTGGTTAAGATGGGACCCACGTGCCATGTGGTGACCAAGTCACCACATACATGGTCGGCTATGTCTTGGTTGACTTGGTCAACCACTAATGAGTTCAAATGAATTAAGTGTTTGAGTTGAGTGCCGTGAGTTGAGAAGATGGAGAGTCTCCATCTCAAGGTGACTCGATGGAAGTCAAGGAGTTTCTTGGCTTAAGCCAAGAGTCTCCTTGGTTAAGACAAGGGACACCTTGGTTAGATACAACCTTAATGAAGGGAAGTGAGAGGGGTTGGGCTGGTATACAAAGGGACACAACCAAGGGGCTACTCACACCCCTTAGCCGAATCCCACACACTAAAACAAAGAGATTTCTCTCCTCTCCTCTCCCACTCCCATTTTCATCTATATACTTGGTGAATTATTAAAGAGTAAAGGAAGAAGAAGGATTAAGGAAGGAAAGGACAGATCAAAAGAAAAGAAGGAGACGAGAAAGAAGGTTTGGTTTTGAGTTTAACAATATAGGATTAAGACTAAGGGAAACCATAGGTTTGGCCATGGTGTGGCCGAATCTATGGGTTCCATATTTTGTTGAAATGGATGGTCAAACTATTATGAGGCTATAGAGTTGAAAATCCATTCAATGATTGGTAATGGTTTGAAACAAAAGAAATGTGATATTTGAATCCATGTTATAAACCAAAGATTGAAAAAATAATGGAAAAGACTCTAACTTTGGCTAGAGGTTAGAATAAATTCACTAGGAGTGATATGAATGATGATATATATGTTTAAAAATGATAAGGAACGAATTTCATGAGGAAGGACCTAGCCATACAAGAAAACAAAAAGGACTGACAAAGAGTCAGCCGACTGAATCCTGGATTTAGTCGACTAAACTGGTGTTGGCCGAACATAAAAAGTGTTATCTAGGAGTTTCAGTCGACTGAATCATGAACATGGACTGGATTAAAATATATGGGATCTATTGGTGTTTCAACAGACTGAATCTAGGATTCAATCGATTGAACATAGATGTACCAAACAAGTAAAGTGATATGTTGTGTTTCAGCCGACTGAAGGTATGCTTACCAAAAACGTAATTGGTTGATTGATGATTCAAGATTCAGTCGACTGAATGTATACTGGCCAAACACACAGATGATCTGATCCAAAGCCAGCCGATTGAATCTGTGATTCAGTCGACTAAAAGTGGATTGACCGAGAACACATAAGGTTTGATCCAAAGTCAGCCGACTGAATCTATGATTCAGCCGACTGAAACGTTGCGGGTCAAATATATACAATATTTAGTTGGGTTTCAGCCAACTGAATATTGTATTCAGTCGACTGAAAATCTGCGGGTAAGGCAGAGAACAGTAACTGGGCATGATTTTGTCGACTGAATTGAAAAGTTTAATTTTGGTTAAATTTCCAGATATCTCTGCTTATCCAATGCGATGTAAGGGATGATGAAAATTAAATGGATAATCAATTAATATATATATATGTGGCTGAATATGCTAAGGTAAAGAGGTGTGATTCGTTTTGACGCGATCGTTAGCGTTGTTTGTGCGAAACAAGAGAATGACAGTAAATCGGACGTTGGTAGGATTCCTACCTTATTGAGGCACTATGGATTATATATTTATGACATTGGTTTCATTTTTAAATGTGATGTTTTACTTTGGTTTAACAAATGGTATAAGTTATGAATTTGTTTTCAATTATATTATGTAATTTGATATGAAATGACATTTGTGCATTCATTATCTCATGCATGGCATGGGAGGGAATACATGGGACAGCAAACCAAGCTATGAGCTGTCCGGACATGGAGTAGGTTGCACCAAGACAGCCCAAGAGTCAAAACCGTTGGGAGGGTTTCATCTCAAGGATGAAACCCCCAAATGGATTAAGTGAAGGAAATGAATGGGGAGGGGAGTTACAAGTGGTGCCACCAAGAGACACCACCATGGGCTGAATTTCATTAAGCCAAAGGAATTTTCATTTTCACTCTCTCTCTCTCTCCCTCCCTTGGCCGTTTTTCACATCTCAAGACAAAGAACCTTGGCTGGTTGTCTCTCACACAAATCAGTCCTTGGCCGATCCCTCCACCATGACAAGAGGACTTAGAGAAAAGGAGTTGCATCTCTAGGTTTATCACTTCCATCCAAGGCCAATTTTCTATCTCTCTCTCTCAAATCAATACTTTGGCCGATCAACTTCAAGGAGTTTCCAGTAAGATTAAGCTTGGCTAAAGGACAAGAAGGAAGGAGGAAGGAAGGACTAAGGAAGGAGAAGATCAAGAAGGAGTGAAAGAACATGAGGAGTCGCGGTATTGGTAAGTGCACTATAAACCCTTGTTAAATAAATTGGCTAAGGGAATATGATCCAGCCATTGTGGCTGAACCTATCAAGGGTTTAAATCATGGATAATGATGTTTAAAAAGGGTAGAAAATGGATCATAGGGTTCGGCCACTTTGTATGGCCGAACCCCATGAAAAGACTTGGTTATTTTTATGGTTTTTGAGAGATAAAAGCCATACATTGTTATCAAGGTTTTAAGGTGTTTTAAATGGAGAAAAGGTTAATGTTTTGGGTCGGCCATTGCATGGCTGAACCATGTTGTTTTTATGGCTAAGGTGTTGTGCTTAAACTATGTATAAATGTTGTAATGTTTGGATCAAGAAAACCATAGGGTTCGGCCATGTGTATGGCCGAACCCCATGGACCATTTTTATGGGTAATTGGAGTTAAGAGCATGGTTGGAAATTATTAATGGTTATATGCTTTTGAATAAGGAATCACATATGTTTATCTTGGGACTTAGTATTAAATAATTAGCCATTATAGATGATGGAAAAAGGGACAAAATTAATATGGTGAGGTTCGGCCATGTTGTATGGCCGAACCCCACTATTGGATAATTGGTGGATTTAGTTTCTTTGAAGTGGTTAACTTGTAATATAATTGCTCAAATCAAAATGGAGATTTGTCAAGGATTAAAAGGACCAAATTTAAGATGGTGAGGTTCGGCCATGTTGTATGGCCGAACCCCACTAAGGTGGATTGTTTTATGGACATTGGTTATTGGCAATATTGTAAATATGAATGAAAATATCAAAGGACTTGAAAAAGGGGTTCAAACCAAAATGGTGAGGTTCGGCCATGTTGTATGGCCGAACCCCACTAAGGTTTGTTTGGTAGATTGAGGTTTTAAATAAGTTATTTGGATGGTATTGATTAAATAAAAAGGGAGATCAAATTTAAGTGGGTGAGGTTCGGCCATCTAGTATGGCCGAACCCCACAAGGATGGTTTTTGGACTTATACTTAATTGGAAATCAAATGGATATTGTCTTGACTTGTTGATACATAAACAACGTGGCGGGACTTCACAAACGGTGCAAGATTGTGAGCGGTTGCCGGATTAAGAAGCAAATGACACTTGAGTAGTCTTTTGGTAGGATTCTACCTTATTGAAACATGGATATGTATATGGTTTTATTTTATTTGCTGGTTTATGTTGCAATTTATATTATGTTTCAAAAGTGAGGTTTTTAATGCTATGGTATTTACATTACATAGCATATGGACATGTACATCTCATGCATGGCATGGGAGGGGAATTTGTAACCAGAGGCCACGCTCCGTCGGGCGTCCGTAAGGAAATCATGGGAAGACTTTGATGTGGATAATGCCATCAAGTAGAATCCGGAGGCCACACTCCGTCGTGTCGTCCGAAAGACCATTGTGGGGTTACCTTGATGAGGAGAATTCCATCAAGAGGTTACATGTATGTGATGGGTGGGACTCATTGCATAGACATATGGCATGGCATGATTTTATTAAATTCTGTTAAGTTACCATGGACATGTAATAACTTAGATATTATTGTTATGGTTTGGAATGGTTTGATTGAATGATTAAGTTAAGGTAATTTTGGATAAATGACTAAGTACTTTGCTATCTAAAAGAAATGGACTAGAGTTAGGTTCCATTATAATCCGCAGTTAGACTAAGTAATATTCCGCAAGTTTTATTTAGTACCATATGTGAATCATTTTTCATGGACTTAGTCCATGCACATATGGGTTTTGGCCAGTTAAGGGCCGGACTTTAGAAGTCCGGACTTAACTCGCGTCGTGACACTCCTCTCTGATCACTTGTTTATTATTTAAAAAAGAAAATAAACTCTGATTTTCGTGTGAAAAGGGCGGGGTGTTACATGTGAACTACTGATATGTTGGCCTTGTCCGGGATTGCTAGGAATGGCCACGGTGTAGTCTGGGCCAAAGAACTACAAGGTAAATGTAACATCCCGGATTTTCAATGCATTATTATATTGGATATTATCTATTTTATTGTTAAATGTAAGATTTATAGATGGAATGAATGTTAGATGCGTAAGAATTGGGGCAATGGACCAATTATGATCCAACGGATCATGGATAGAGTTTGATTCTAATTAATTGGGTAAATGTAGTTAATTGGGTTAAATACCCAATTGGGACCCAATCGGTCAAGATGAATTGATGTTTAAGGTAAATGGGTAAGGAATTGATTTAATCGGGTCATGTACCCAATTAAGACCTAAGGCATGGGATCCACCTCATCAAGTGAGGTGGCAAATGTATGAGGTGACATGTAAGTGGCATAACCAAGTGGGACCCAAATCCACCTCATCAAGTGAGGTGGCGAGTGGTCTAAGGTCACATGTAGGGTCAGCTACCATGGTTGACTTGGTCAACCATGGGTGAGTTCAAGAGGGTTAAGTGAAGTGAGTTGAGTTAAGGAATTATTTAATTAAGGAATAAATTCAAAGTCTTGAGTTAAGAGTTGCATGGGTGAGTTCAAATCAAGATTAAGTGAATGGGAAGTGAGTTCAAAAGTGAGTCACATGGAAGTGGAAGAGACTTAGGCGAGTCAAAGGAGGACATGGATGGTTTCCATCTCATGGAAACCCTAGACAAAACCGTTGGGAAGGGGGAGGGAAAGCCAAGTGTAAGCCATGTGTCTCCTTGGTTAACCAAGGGACACATGGGAAAGACCACACCTTAATGTGGGTGGTTGGGAGGCTAGGGCTACCATAACCCATAGGCCGATCCTCTCTTGGAGACAAAAAATATAGAGTTTCATCTCATCCCCTCCCTCCCTCTTGAGCAAAAGAATCATATCTCTCATCTCTCTCCCTCTCTCTACACTCCTTGGCCGATTGCACCTCTAAGAAACTTAGAGATCTTCTTCTCTTCTCTATCTTTTTTCCTCTCCATTGCTACACCTAGAACACTAAGGAATGATTGGTCTTTCACATATAAGCTATTAGCTCAAGGGACACTCCACAATTGTGGCCGAGATCCATCCCTTACATTCAAGAGATTGGCATCATCTCTCTCTCTTTCCCATTTCGGCTCTAGAGGAAGAATAGGGACTAAGGGAGGAGAAGGACGGAGGAGCAAGATCAGACGTAAAGAAACGGAGGAGACGCGGGTAAGGTATGTAATACTTAACGAGGGGTTAATGGTTAAAAGAAGCTAAGGGAAACATGGTTTCGGTTCTGGAATGGCCGAAACCATGGGGTCCCATATTTGATGGACAAGATTGGCTAAACCATTGCAAGCCATGAAGGTGGATATCCATTTGAAGATGGATATGTTTTGGAATAAATGATCAAAACCATTGAATGATCAACGAGTCGGTATCCATTCAAGGAATGGGTAGGTGTTGAGGACCAACAACCAAGGGATGGAATGAAGAAATATGGATGATGTTTAAAACGTTTTTAAAGAATAAGGAAAAAAAAATTAAGAGGAAGGGTTAAGCCTAACATCAAACAAACGAGGACTGATTTCGGTTGACACTGTCAGCGGACGGGTATCACCGTCGGTGGAGTTGTCTTTACCTTCCGCGAGAAGGGTTTCGACCGTCCGTGGACAGGTAATGAACTAGACATGGTTTTCTGTGGACGGGTAATAAAATGGACAAGAGTTGTCTGTGGACCGGTATCATCGTCCGTGGACCGGTCTTTATCGTCCGCGAGACGGGTTTCAACCGTCCGCGGACGGATGATGGACTAAGACATTGGTTTCTGTGGACAAGTTGGATGGCTAGGACGGGTTACACTCTCTGTGGGACGGGTATCTACCGTCCGCGGGACTGGTGTGGATCGTTCGCAGGACGGATAACGGATAATGAACTGGACAGCAGGTAGCAGACAGCGGGTATCAGACCTCGGCTATGCGCTGTCCGCAGATGGGTATCACCGTCCGCGGGTTTGTAACAGACTTATGTGCTGTGTTGTCTGCAGATGGGTCACAGTCTGTAGGATGGGTTTCTGCCGTCCGCAGGATGGGCTGCGGACGGGTGACCGACTGATTTTAAAAAGTGAAGTTTTTTTATGGTGTTTTTCCTTTTCCAAATAATTAAGTTTAAATGGAGGGATGTATGGTATGTTTTAAATTAATTGGATAATTAATTTGACCAGTTTATATGATGGAATTAATTTAAGGTAACGGGATTTCACAAATGGGTGCACGATCGGCTTGATGTCATTAGTGACCTATATTTTAACGAAAATGCAAGGATAACAATACTTGGACGTGGGTAGGATTCCTACCTTGTTGAAACTCTTGGAATTATGTACATGTGATGGTTTTTATTTCTATGTTTGATGATCTATTTGTAGTATCAAAATGCAATGTTTTAAGGATGGAATTTCAATGTTATTATGTTTAATATGAAATAGCATGTTTGCACTCACATCTCATGCATGGCATGGGAGGGAACATATGAGAGGAGTCCACGCTCCATTCGGTGGGACTGATAAGGCATACGTGGGGAGTCATGACAATGAATACCTTGATGTGGTTTGTTCATCAAGAGGATTATCTATGTATTTTTGATATATGGTTGATGGGTGGGAAATCATGACATATGACACCCATGGCATGGCATTGATTTAGCATGATTTGATATTATGTATCTATTCTGATTTTTATACTAATCCATGTGTTTGACCCTACTCGGAATACCTACTGGGCGCGTTGACTAACGCCCTACTTCTACCTTAGATGATGATATAGGGAATGGACGGAATGATGGACGCGAAAGGAGCCAAGCTTAGGAGCTTGGATAATTTAGACTTACTTTATTTAAGTTTTATTTCAGACAATGTAATTTGAGTTATTCGCATTTTGGGACTGTAATAACTTAGAACTATTTTGCTATGGTTTGGTTATGTTTTTGGACACTTGAACTTAAGTTAATTTATGTGATGGACTTCCTTGCTTAAAAATGGATAGGGATAGTAACTCTAATCTTATTTTAATTCCGCAATTTGTTTAATTTCGCAAGTATAGCCTTAAAGCGTGTGAACTGTTTTAGTGGACTCAGTCCACACATACGTTTCGTTGGCTAGTTAAGGGTCGGGCTTTGGAAGCTCAGACTTAGCTCGCGTTTTAGCTTCCCGCTCTCTCTCACGTTTTATTTTTTTTAAAAAAAAATAGACTCTAATTTTCGGCTAGTGAAAAAGGGTGGGGCGTTACAGTAAACAGTCCCAAAACCCTGTGCAGAGGGAGGAGTCCACACTCCATTAGTAATTCCGATTAACATATGTGGGGAGGTATAACAGTGACTTGGTGGTGCCATCACAAAACACTACGGACGTAATTAGCCAAGTGCACAACTTGATAAGATGATTTATCAATGAAACTATTTATATATGATGTGATTGGATATGGATTTGGGTGAGGCATCATTTGGCATTGGCACCCATGGCATGTTGCATAAGTAAGCATGACTTGATATTGATATCATGTATGGTTTATTTCACTACTTATGAGATGTTTTTACAAACATGATATGATGTTTCTATATTGATTTTATATTGATCCTATGTGTACATAACCCTACTTGGAATTCCTACTGGGCGTGTTGACTAACGCCCTAGTTCTACCCTATAGATGATGGAACAGGGAATGACAAGGACATGGGATATGAAGGGAGTCAAGTATAGGAGCTTGTAATAACTTAGAATTATTTTGCTATGGTTTGATGATAATTAAGTTTCAGTTAATTATATGATGATTGGCTTCCTGGCTTAATAATGATGATATGTATATGAAGGGTACCTTACTCATATAATAATTCCGCAAGTATTCATAACGCGTATGAAATGTTATAGTGGACCTTGTCCATGCACACGTAAGGGTGGCCAGTTAAGGGTCGAGTTTTGGAAACTCGGACTTAGCTCGAGTCATGACGTTCCCGCTCTTCTCACTCTTTTATTAAAAAAAAAAAAATACTTTGATTTTTGGCAAGTGAAAAAGGGCGGGGCGTTACACAAAGACTTGGTGCATCCATGAACAAATCATAGGAAAAATGTTGAATGTGAAAATGTCATGACTTGGGAGACTATTTCCTCCAACCAAATTCAGGAAGATCGTTTTATAGAGCCTAAGAACAGTCAAAACGGAGCTCGGGAGCCCAAGATATGGCCATTATAGTTGTGAGTATTTTTGCTGAAAACATCCAGCACGACTAGTCGTGAGTTCGAACAATCGCAGGTGACCGTTGTTTTGCCTTTTACTGCCCGTTAGAGCACAACAGTCACATTTCTCAACAGTCATATGTGCGACCCATCAGGAGCATGACCCATCGCTCATGTTTTACCCGAGATTCATTTGTATTCCTATATATAATCCAAACTCCTTTGAGTTGGGTTGGAGCATTGAATCTAAAATACTCTAAGGCATTCCTGGAGGTCTTATACACTCCCAAGCATCTCCTCACCTCCTCTCCATGTACTACAGATGGTGAATGAAATATCCAATCTTCTTGATTGTGATTAAGAGAGAGAGAGAAAGAAATATAGTACTAGGAATCCATTGGCACATTTAAATCCTAGAGACCTCCCATAGATTGTGATTGAGCATACACGAGGCACATCTTCGACATCGTCGACATCACATTGGGAGAGCATCCTCAAGAAGCATACATCTACAAGTGAGATCATACAAAGGTAATTGCTTCTTAGTGATTCTATTTTATAAATCATACTATGAAGCGGACTCAGGCAAGGAAGCCCAAACCACTATAAAAGATAGAGGAGTAAGGAAATAGACCTTGGGTTGGTCGAACCTATCAAAATTTAGGACAAGTGGATTAAGGACGCTTGGCTCTCGAACCACTATAAAAAATCTAGAGCGTTGTCTCTGGCACATGTGGTGGGTGGAATTCCCAACCAATTGAGTACGGTGGAAGTCCTACTCTATTTGTGAGGGTTTAAGTCCCCACATAATGAATTCGGGATAACCCATGGTTGGGCGAGTCCTTAGAGTGGATGTAGGTTGTTTAATCGAACCACTATAAATTGATCTTGTGGACGTTGATCTTTACTTATGTGATTGTTCTTATAATTGTGCACACTTTTGATCACACAAACTATCTCTCTTGATTAACATTATTAATCCGCTGCAAATTTCTTAATTAATCAAGAAATTTATGAAGACTATAAAAGTTGGGGATTGTCTTATTCATCCCCCCCCCCTCCCTCCCTCCCTTCCTACTAGGGACAATCTCGGTCCTTGTTCTAGCACCCAAGGGAACTTTCACAGATCATATATTCTAGGCACTGGATATTTGTTCTTCATAGTTATCTGATTGTGTCGTCGGTAATCTATAGACATTCTTATCGATCCATTTTTTTTCACAAAGAGAGCTGGTGCACCAAAAGACGGTTACTCCATCGTATAAGACCGAGTTTGAGTAGCTCATCTACCTGTGTAGCTAACTCTTTCTGTTCAGCTGGCCCCATCCGGTAGGGTGCCATGGAAATAGGAGATGTCCCTGGCTTTTGATCAATAACAAACTCTATCTCTCGGCTCACATACCACCCGAGGTACATCAGATTATACGCCTCCTACATCTTCCCATCCCATACTAGCCACCACACTACCAGGGTATTAATTCTCTATGAACCCTTCATTGGTTGGAGAGACCCCAAAAATTCTCCTCTGAGAACAATCAATCAAGATTTGATATATTGCTAACCAATCCATGCTTAAGATGATGTGAAAGTCTATCATTTCTAAGACTAGAAAGTCATAGGACAAATCTACACCGCAAATTCTCAAAGTGCATGATTTACATTTTTGGTTTACTAACGTATTTTTACCAAAAGGTTATAGCACTGTCAAAGGTTTACTTACTTCTACAGGTTGCAAATCCAATTTATCACAGCAAGATCTAGAAATAAAGGAATGCAAAGCACCGGTATTAAACAATACACGTGCCAATAAGATGAAAATAGATAGTGTAACTTCCATCACCATATTCTCCATCAGCTCTTCCATCTGAATCCCAATTGTATAGACTCTCCCCGGAGTGGTCTAAGGACGTCCTTGTCCTCTTCCCTGTCCATTCCGTGGTGGTCCATTCCTAGATGCCACTGAGCCTCTGGAAGTTTTCTGAGATCCTCTGCCATAGGATGATTGTGTAACAGACTAAGCTAGCCCCGTGTTCTGTGAAAGTACAACCCTATCAAGATAGGGGCAATCCCTAAGTGCATGTCATGTTTGTTTGCAGTGATAGTACGTCTTTTCCCTTGGTGTTGGGGAAGTTCTAGTTGTATGCCCCGACTGGTTGCAAAAATAACACACTAGTTGTCACGCACCCGCTTGACTTGTCTGTCTGGCTGAAGGTTGGCTCCTTTTAATGAATGGCCTCTTGTGGTTGAACATGGCCTTCTTATTAGGAGATGGTTTCTGGAAACCTTCGGTATTCCAGTTGGTGGAGTCTACAGCTTCCACCTTTGAAGCCCGCTCTATGATTTCTTCCAACGTAATGAAAGTCAACCTAGCCACTTGTTGTAAAAATGGACGGAGTCCATTCTCAAAGTGTTGAATTTTCTCTGCTTTGTTAGCTGCTACCCAAGGCACATATTGCATCCGTTCAATGAATTTTGTGGCATACTGTGCCACGGTATCAAATCCTTGTTGTAAGTTGAGAAACTCTTTCTTCTTTGCTTCCTGTGCAGCTTTAGGGTAATAGCGAGCGAGGAAAACAATTTAGATTTCTTCCTAAGTCATGGGCTCATGATTGCGAAACAGACTTTTAGTTTCCCACCATTGGTAGGCGTTTCCTTCCAACTGATAGGTGGGAAAAGTCACCCACAAGTCATCTGCAATGGCCAGAGTATTGAGGATCCAGCCAATCTGGGTGACCCAATTCTTCACCACACTAGGGTCTTCGACTATGGAAAAACTCGTAGGGTTCAACCTTTTTAACTCCTTCAGAGTCGTAGTGGCTCTCTTTTCCTGGGTCCTAGCAGGAGGATTTCGCATATTCTTGGCAATCCTTTGGAATGCCTCCATCTCTATGCTCACAGCTTCATAGGGTACATCTTGATTGGCGCGGGGTTGAGGACCTGTCCTCTTTCCTCGGCCTCTGGTATTTTTGAATGGTCCTGATATTCTCTTTTCATTCACATTCGTAAATATCATACATAAATCAAGAGTTTATCAAGAGATACCATATGAGTTGTGTTAAAATAAAAACATGCATTTTAACGCACAACAATACATAACTTTCCATTACATAAGTTTTATTTATACACAGAAGTTGGTAGGGTCTCATACACCCTTAGTACAACACACTCATATATACATATTTATATTTGTACAATGTTTTCTCTCCCCTTCCCTTTCCCCCTATCTAATTCCCTGTAGAGGACTCCACATCAACATCATAGTTGGGGAGGATGTCGTCAGGACATGCTACATACATATGTCCTAACACTCCACATGTCATGCATGGAATGATCTCGGGTCCTCCAATTTAGGGACAGTTGGTCCTGTCCTTCCTATGTCCTCTGTACTCGTACACCGGGCGTACTATGCTGGCGGGGTATGGACAGTACATCTTAGTATGATCCATCTGATTGCACAACCTATAGGGGTATACATCAAGATTGGGGGTGGATGGTGTGTATTCGGTTCAGCCTATTTGCCCTATAGATGATGACTCCTCTATAGCTGGAAATACTCCAACATTTTCATTTTGGACACTGGAGTTGCCGGTGGATGAATCTTGTACTATTGGGAAGCAAGGGATTCCCTTGTCCCAACTCTCGGTGTATTCCACGTTACTTGACATATCTGTTCAACACAATTCATCAAGATTGTTAGATAATGTCAATTGCATAAATCAATCAAAAATATATTCTAAACCAAAGTTAGGTTCTAAGCATGTATTACCCATCACGGTCTTAGAGTTTGAACTAACGCTCTAATACCAAATGTAACGATCCGACCCGTTTAGTCTACTAACTTTTTTCTTTTTAAAAATCAATTAAACTCCTAATTGAGCTGCGTCATCAATGTAAATAGTTAAGCGTAGTAATAAAATGTCACACATGCTTTTCACATATGGACCCAAACATGTACCATATATCTACCCATTTACAACATACATCATACAAACAAATATTTCCATCACACGAATAAATGTAATCATATTCATATTCAAGACAGAGTTGCTAACACTAGCATGGTGGTCTAATACACAATTAAAAGATAATAAGTACCACATGCGATACTAATACAAAACATGGTTAAACAACCAACAAAACAAAAGAGATGGTATTTCCATCTATGGGAGATACAAGCAACAACAACTTTAACATCCTAAGCTTGCAATGGAGGTTCTTCTTCCTCAGGTAAATCTCCTGAAATGTGAGGGGGGTGAGCTAACTAGCCCAGTGAAGAGAACATAATATAATACAATTTATCAATATCAGGTTAACATGTGCAGAATATAACAATAACATCATGATGGTCTACTTATACCACATACCATACTTGAGATCATAATTCGTCTATTATACCAATATATCAAGTCACAGTATCACTGCCAATCCACCGTAACACCAAAGCACCACATTGACTATAAATGCATTCAGTCCCAACACGGTCAAAATGCAACATCTTGCAAGAGCATAACCAACACACCTGGACCGGTAATCGACATACCTGGGCTAGTACCCAACACACTTGGGCCGGCCTACTTCCAATATATGACCTATATGGTCCACTTATTGCAAATAATATATGACCTTCTCTGGTCTACCATAGCCCAGCAGCTAAGTGTACATGGAGGCAGTATCAATATCATAGTTTCATCATAACATGATTTTCAAAAGTATTTCATCATTAATATCACAATGTTGTATGTGAAAAACATCATCAGTATGAACAAGCACATCTCATAGTAATATAACATGTCTAGGCATATAAGTAGGGTCACCATGTCTAATTCATGAAGCCACTCATTGCACTAGATCTTTACAACCTGATTTACCCATGTTGTATTTATTAAGTATCCTCGTCGTAAAACGTAGAGTATCGCAGATATCTGTTACATAAATAGGAATACAAAATGAATACATTCATAATCAAACATAATACACATTTATAGACAGTACATGTAACGCCCCGCCCTTTTTCACTTGCATAAATCAGAGTATATTTTTTCTTTATAAGTGAGAGAAGACAGGCTGTTACGACGCGAGTCAAGTCTGAGATTTCAAAACTCGACCCTTGACCATGCACCATTACGTGTGCATTTATTAAGTCCACTAAAACATTTACACACGCTTATCTTATTGCTTGCGGAATAATTTATATGAATAAGATATTATTCATTCTCTTGTCATCATTAGGCAAGGAAAGCCAATCACTACCATAAAATTCCAATAAAACTTAAAAATTATCAAACCATAGCAAATAAGTTCTAAGGTGTCCCAAATAGTCTAAACTATTATAACCCAAAATGTAAGTCCTCCGAATACATCATTAAAATCAAAACTAAGTAATTTAAACTTAGATCTTTCCAAGCTCCTACGCTTGGCTCCCTTCCGGTCCCATGTCCTTTTCCTTAGCATTTCCTATTCCATCATCTATAGGGTAGAAGTAGGGCAAAAGTGTTATGTCATGGGGTATCAATGTCAAATGAAATCCCACCCAATGTCCATACCCAATCACATCATAAATCAATCAATGGTTTCCTTGGCCAATTATGTCCACAGTGTTTGAGGTGGCAACCACCAGGGCACTGTATAACCATCCACAAATTGATCGAGATTGTCAGTGGAGTGTGGTCTCCTCCCTCTGTGCAGGGTTTTGGGACTGATTACCCAGAAGCACTTTGGTCCAATTACGCAGTACTTTTCTAACAACCGGACGCGGCTAAATCTCAACAATTCATATAGCTTCATATAAGCTAATCTCAAGCCCAAGTTATGTCTGGACAGCTCAGAACTTGGCTTGTTGGTCATATGTGCTTCCTCCCATGCCATGCAGGAGGTCATGTATGCAAGAATGCCATTTCATTTAAAATACATAATATCATTGAAAATCAACTCATAATCATATACAATTTATTTAGCCAATGCATTCATCATATTTTGAATGAAACAAGTGTCATATTATACTCCATAGTGTTCTCAATGAGGTAGGAATCCTACCAAAGTCCGATATACTATCCTTTCTTGTCTTGCAAGGATAACGCTAACGATCACGTGAGATGAATCGTAATCCTTTTGCGAACCTCTTTACCTCATCAAATTCAAACATACATATTAGTTTGATTTTCCATTTCAATTTCATCATCCCTATTCCGATCTAAGTTCCATGTCCGTTTCTCAACGCATTAACGCATCATAGCCCATAACCAGTTTAAGACCCTCAATGGGGTTTGGCCATACAACATGGCCGAACCTCATTCTTTGGTTTTGGCCCTCATTTTAATCATCATATTATTTTAATCCATGTGAGTCAATCATTCATTTCTTAATCTAATAATCCCAAGTTAGACATTTAACCTTTAGACATACATAGGTCCATAAAAATCCTTCATGGGGTTCGGCCATACAACATGGCCGAACCCATTGTTCTTCCTTTTCATCTCCCTTCCATCCTACAAAATAGGCAGAGACTCTGGAAGAAAATCCAGAGTAAAACTTCTAATTCAGTCGACTGAATCATAAGATTCAGTCGGCTGAATTACATCCAGATCCCATTTGTGTTTGGCCAGTATACTTTCAGTCGACTAAATCATAAGATTTAGTCAGCTAAAACACAACCAAATCCCATATGTGTTTGGCCAGTATACTTTTAGTCGACTGAATCATAAGATTCAGTTGGCTGAAACACAACAGATCCCATCTGTGTTTGGCCAGTCTACTTTCTCAACTGAATCATAAGATTCAGCCGGCTGAAACACAACCAGATCCCATCTGTATTTGGCCAGTATACTTTCAGTCGACTGAATCATATGATTCAGTCGGCTGAAACATAACCAGATCCCATATGTGCTTGGCCAGTATACTTTCAGTCGACTGAAACATAAGATTCAGTCGACTGACTTTGGGTCAGATCTTTTGTGTGCTCGACCAGTGCACTTTTAGTCCACTGAATCATAAGATTCAGTCGGCTGAAACATAACCAGATCCCATGTGTGCTTTTCCAACTCCATGGCCTTATAACAATTTTGGCTATTCATTCCAACCAATCGTGGAACCCATGGGTTCGGCCATACCATGGCCGAACCTATGGTTTCTTTAGATTAATCTCCATTTTATTAAGTCTAGACATACCTTCCTTCAATCTGCTTATTTTCTTTTGCTCTCTCTCTTCTTCCTTAATTCTTCTTCTCCTTTCTATGTTCTTCAAAGTCTTCAAGTGTATGGGGGTAGAGATTGTAACACCTGGATTTTTCAAATCATAAATATATTAGATTGGTTTACTTAAATTGCTTAATTGGTTGAATTTAAGGTTAGAAATTGAAATGGACCCTAAATGGGTAAGGTAATTGGGTCAATTATACAATATAGACTCAACAGGCGATGGATAAGGTTGAATTGAAAAATAAATGGGTAAGCCTTGAATAAATGGGCCAATTGCCCAATTGGGACCCAATGGGTTATGATGAGTTAATTTTTAAGTAAATGGGTAAAAGATAATTGGGTCAAATACCCAATTAAGATCCAAGGCATGAGAATCCACCTCATCAAGTGAGGTGGCAAGTAAGTGACATGGCTACATGGGACCCCAAGTGCCATGTGTCATGGTCGACCGTGTCATGGTTGACTTGGTCAATATTGGAGAATTCATATGAGTTGAGTTAAAGGAATTAGACAATTAAATAAGTTTAAATGAAATAATATGTGGTTGAGTTCAAGTGTTTGAGTTGAAAAATGAGTTCATTTAAGTTGAGTTGAGATGGGAAGTGGGAGAGACTTCCATCTCAAGAGGCACAAACCCAAGGGACATGTTGGGAAGCAATGGGGTGCTTTGGTTCAACCAAGGGACTCCATGGTTGGATACAAATCATTAAGAGAGGGAGAGAAAGGGTTTAGTCTTTCACATAAAAGATATCAGCCCAAAGCGCACACTCCACCCCTTGGCCGATTGCATCTCCTTGAAACAAAGAGATTTTCTCTCTTTTATCTCTCTCCCCACCGACACCATCGATTTTACTTGGAGAAATCAATGAAGAACAATAAGAGAAGGAGAAGGACTAAGGAGTAAAGTTCAAATTTAAAAGAAATGAAGGAGACGTGGGAAAAGGTATGCAATGTTTAACAAGGATTAAATGAATGAAAGAAGCTAAGGGAGCCATGGTTTTGGCTATGGAATGGCCGAAACCATGGGGTTCATACTTGATTTAAATGGAGGGTCAAAATGTTATAGGACCATGGACTTTGAAATCCATTCAAGGAATGGTGATGAGATTGACATAAAAGTAAGGTGATGTTCAAATCTTAGATATGATGTTAGAGATTGAAAGATTAATGGACAAGACCCTAACTTTGGTTAGTGGGTAGAGTATGTCCACTTATTTTTATGTATAAATGATTTAATACATGTTTAAAAAGGATAAAGGGAGATTTCATGAAGAAAAGAATGTAAAAACATGCAAACAAAAGAAACTGAACACGGGTTACAATGTCTACTGGAATGGTACTACCATCCGCGAACGGGTAACAAACTTGGATAGGATGTTGTCTGCGGACGGATTGCACTGTCTGCGGACAGGTTTTTATCGTCCGGGGGACAGGTTTCAACCGTCCACAAACGGGTAACAGACTTGGATATGATGTTGTCTGCATACGGATTGCACTGCCTAGGGATGGGTTTCTATCGTACGCGAGACGGGTTCGACTTTCCTCAGATGGGTAACAGACATGGACAGGGTGTTGTTTGTGGACGGATTTCATTGACTGCGGACCGGTTTCTATCATCCGCGAGACGGGTTTCTACCATCTGCAGGATGGGCAGCGGACAGTAATCGCCGGGTTCAGTCGACTGAATTCTTGATTCAGTCGACTAACTTTAAAAGTGAAAATTGATTTTAAATAATTTTTTTCCATAAATGATGATTGACTCGCATTGTTAAAATAAAACAAGGATTAAAAAAAAAAAAGGGCTAAAAAACCAAAGAATGAGGTTCGGCCATGTTGTATGGCCAAACCCCTTTGATGGGTTGTTTGTAGACTTGAACACAGTTCAGCCATGATGTATGGCCGAACCCCCTTGAGGGTCTTAACCGGTGTAAGAACTATGATGTGTAAATGGAAATGAACATGGGATGATGTAGGGGAGGATGGAAATAAAATGGATCATCAAATTGATTTATTTATGTGCTAAATGTAATAAGGAAAAAGAGATTCGCAAAAGGGGTTTTGCAATTCAGTTTCGACGTGATCATTGAACGTGACCTTCACGAAAACAGCAAGGATATCATCTTGGACGTTGGTAGGATTCCTACCTTATTGAAATGCATAGGGATCTACATATGTATGAGTTTATGGTTTGATTTAAAAACATGATGAATCATTTTAGTTAAAATGAATGGAATATGTTTTGTGAACTGTTTTTCAATTAAATATGTATTTTGATACAAAATGACAATTGTGCATTCATGATCTCACAATTGTGCATTCATGATCTCATGCATGGCATGGGAAGGAACATGAGGGAGGAGTCCATGCTCCATTCGGTGATTCTGATTAACATACATGGGGAGGAGTCCACGCTCCATCGGTGATTCAGATTAGCATACGTGGGAGGAGTCCATACTGATTCCTAGTGCCATGTGGGAGGAGTCCATTGTAATGGCCCGAAATTTTTAAATCAATAAATATGTGAATATTATTTATTTTAATGATGAAAATTGGAAATTGGTGGAATAAATGGTAAATGGGCCAAAATTTGGACAAAGGCCCAAATATGGCCCAATTGACCATGGATTGCATTTTAAAGTCATTCAATGATGGCCAATTGGGCCATGGGTGGACAAATTGAGTCAAATACCCATTTGGGACCCAATGGGTCAAGATGGTTAAGCTCTAAGGTAAATGGGTAAGATGGAAATGTAATTGGGCCATGGGCCCAAATGGTGATCCATTTAGAATGAATTCAATGGAATTTAAATCACCTAAGTTAAGTTAAAATTTAACCAAGGTGGCGTGTGGGCCAAGGTTTGGTGGGGCCAACCACCATGGTTGATTTGGTCAACCATGGGTGGAATAATGGAATTAGGTTAAGTACAATGAATTAACCTAAGGTGATTTAAATAAATAAATGGGAATTAAAGTAACTAAAATATCTAAATATTAAATGATTAAAATTATCCAAATGAGGTGGTCAAAGTGGGGTCAAAAGGTGAAAACCAAATCACCTCATTCCAACTCAAAGTAAAACACGTTGGAACTTGGTGGTGGGTATCTAAACCACCACCATAAAGTAAGAAAATATCTCATAAGGTTGGTGGGCTAATTAATGTAAAGTGTAAAAAAAAAATGGGGATAAGCCTTGATTTCTTTTCCCATCCTCTCTTCATTTTTACTCTCTCCATTTTTCATTCTCCATTGCCGTCCCATGCTCTAAGTGAAGGAGAGGAAGAGAGCTAAGGAGAAGGGAAGAGAAGGAGGGAAGAAAGAAGTGGAAATTTAAGAAGAATTACTCTAAGGTCAAGGTTACCACCTCCCCTGTCATCATCTTTCCCTCTCCCTCTCTCAATACAAACCTTACCTTGGCCGACTCTAAGGTTGGGGGTTGCCACCATTGATCAAGCCTCTTGACCTATCAAAGATCAAGAGGAAGGAGAGAGGAGGCTAAGGAAACCGATGGGAGTGGCAGAAGTCGGAGGAGACGACGGATTGTGAGTATTTCTTAAACAAGAAATTTTGGGTTTTTAGGGTTTAAGAATTGGAATTTATTTTTGTGAAATTAATGGTGGTTAGATAATTCTATGCCATGGATTTTAAATCCATCAAATGAAAGGGTGGAAGATGGAGAAAACCCTAAATGGGTAAATTAGGGTTAGGGAAAAGAAATAAATAAATGGATTATGTGCATTGGATAAATTATGAAATTAAGCATGGAATTGGATGATTGGAAGAAAATCATGGGCCATAGGGTTCGGCCATGTAGCATGGCCGAACCCCATGGTGGGTGATTAGATAGTTGATGTAAATAATTAGGGTTTTAAAGAATGGAAGACAATGAGGGTTTTTAGCTAATGAAATTTAGGGTTGTAAATGAATGCATGTGGGTAAGTTTTTAAAATGGTTTTATGATGAAAAATGCAAATGGATTTTATGGCATTGGAAGGTATAAAAGAGAATGAATTATGAACCATGGGTTCGGCCATGGTGTATGGCCGAACCCTAGGTTGTTGTGTGAAGTTAATTAGGGTTTTAGGGTATGAAGCCATGGAAAAAAATGGGAAGATTGATGAAATTAATATTTTGGTGAATGTAGGTATTTTGGAGCAATGAATGGTGGATCATGAACCCTATGGTGATGTAATGGTGATCAAATGATGGGTTTAAAGGATGGTAAAGATGGATTAATGTGTTAATGAGTTAGGGTTTCAAATGAACAAATGTAGTGATCCAAATGGGGCTAAGAGTAGTGGTTTAAAAGTGTGATTTAAACCACCTCAAGGAAGGATTTATTTTGGATCTAAATGGTGTAAATAGATCCAAGAAAAAAATGGGGAAAGGACACCATGGGTTCGGCCATGGTGTATGGCCGAACCCATGGCCCAATTGTGATCCATTTTGGTGGGTTAAATTGGATGATGAATGGTGTGTGTGTGGCCTCCAAAGGAAATGAATGAGTAATGGACTCATTGAAGTTAAATACATGAGGTAAATCCCATGGGAAGAGTTGATGAATTAGGTAATTTGAACCCATTGCCATTGGTGAACCATTTAAAGGGTTTAAGTATGGGGTTATGGATGGGTTTAAATGAATAATGGTGAAATTAATAAAAAAGGCTAATTTTAATGATGTTATGACATGGTTCAATGGGTCATTAATGGACCTAAGTTAGGGATCTAAGTCTATGATCAATTATAGATTAAATCATGCATGGATAAACGAGTGTTTAATCATGGCAAATGAGGTAGTGGCAAAACCGTAATTAGTGGCCAAATTCAAGAATTCCATGGAAAATTGATCATGGACTTAGGGGATCTAATGTAATAACTTTATAAGTGATTAATAAAGCCTCGGGTGGCCGAATTTTAAGACTTATGGGATTAAAAGGTTTAATAGATGACATGGGACCCACAAACCTAAATAGTGACCGGTTTTTCATATGGGCTTAGAAATGGTTAAACTTGAACTGATTTGGAAATTTAATAAGGTATTGGATATCGCGGTCGGTATTCGGTAGGATTCTAACCTTTTTGTAAGCCATGGATTGAGTGATGGTTTCCTTGAATTCTTTTGGAAATAATATGGTATGTTTTAAGATTGGTTTTGAATTATGTATTATGTAGGGGTTTTTACTTGATTCATTCTGGTAAGCATATGATTGGTTTAAAATGGGTTTTAATGCTATGATGTGATTATTGAGGCTTTGCTTGATCTATTTTGGGTAATCAAGTTATATGTTTTATTGATGGGATTTTCTTTAAATGTCATGGTTTGTTATTATATTCATTACATGGCATATGGCATCTACATCTCATGCATGGCATGGGAGGGATATGATAGGGGAAGGATGAAATGAAACTGGAGTCCATGCTCCGTCGAGGCGACCGATAAACAGACATGGAGATATTTTGATGTGTTTGATGTATCAGGGATGTTGTATGTAATTATGATACCTTGATGATGGTTCTTCCATCAAGGGGGAGGACTTGTGATTGTTTTATATCTGGACGAGGTTTTTCCGTCCAGGGGGATGATTCGTGATTGTTTTATATCTGGACGAGGTTTTGCCGTCCAAGGGAATGATTTGTGATTGTTTTATATCTTTACGAGGTTTTCCAGTCTAGGGGGATGATTTGTGATTGTTTGTATCTTGACGAGGTTTTGCCGTCAAGGGGATATGACAGCATGATGGTATGGATGATGGGTGGGATTCATAACACAGACACCCATGGCATAGTATTCATTTTATGGTCTTCGTTTTGTATTATCTATATGCTTTGTTATCACTAATCCATGTGTTAGCCCTACTCGGAGTCCTACTGGGCGCATGGTCTAACGCCCTACTTCTACCCTAGCTGATGACACAGGAGATGCCGGAAGCGAAGGATGAGACGGGAGCCAAGCTGAGGAGCTTGGGAAAGCATGCTAGATAGTTTACTGATGTTATTTTGGGAAAATGTAAATTGAGTAATTTAGTTTGTCGGAATGTAATAATTTAACTTACTTGCAATGTTTGGATGTTATTTTGGACATTATCAGTTAAGGTATGTTAGAAATTAAATGAATGTATCTTCCCTGCTATCTAAGAATTTGTAGGTCAGACTTTTTTATAATTTTCCACAATTGGTTTAAGTGTTCCCCGATGCTTACTTCTACGTGTGAACCGTTCTCCGTGGACTTCATTCCACACACACGTAGGGTTGGCCAGTAAAGGGCCGAGCTTTAGAAGCTCGGACTTAACTCGCGTCGTGATGTCCGCGCCCTTTGTCACTTTAAAAAAAAAATTAGACTCTTATTATGGTGAAAAGGGGCGGGTGTTACATCCATGCTCCATTCAGTGATTCCGATTAACATACATGGGGAGGAGTCCACTCTCCATCGATGATTCCGATTAGCATACGTGGGAGGAGTCCATACTGATTCCTAGTGAGATATGTGGGAGGAGTCCATGCTCCATTCGGTGATTCCGATTAACCTACATGGGGAGGAGTTAACGCTCTATTCGGGGTTTCCGATCAACATACGTGGGAAGGTATTCAGTGACCTGGTGGTACATCACAAAACACTGTGGAAATAATTGGCCAAGGAACACTTTATATGACTTGTATGGTGACGATATGGAGATTGGGTGGGGCATCATTGGCATATGATACCCATGGCATTGACTGTAACGCCCCGCCCTTTTCACCCTTTCGAAAATTAGAGTCTAAAAATTTCTTTTGAAAGAAACATAGAGTGAACAAGAACGGGAGGCGCCACGACGCGAGCTAAGTCCGGACTACCCAAGTCCGACCCTTAACTGGCCACCCATGTGTGCGTGGACTAAACCCACGATAACAAACCACACATGGAACTAAACAATGACTTGCGGAATAAACTAGACTAACTGCGGAAATAGATTAAATAGATAGCAAGCACCAGTCTCAATTAATAAATAACATAAACCAACCATCCATTGTTAATATCCTAAACAAACCATAGCAAGGTATCAACTTATTACACGTCCATAAAATATAACTAAAAAGACAGTAATAAAGAAATCCCGAACAACAATCAAGCGCTTAGGCTTGGCTCCTCTCCTGGTCATCGACCTTCTCTTTCCCTTTCCTTGTTCCTGCACTATCCTCTGAGGATAGAATTAGGGCGTTAGATCAACGTGCCCAGTAGGTTCCCGATCAGGGCTACCACATGGTTAGCATATAAAACATGCATATATATATCATAGTACATGATTATCAAAAACATATAAAAACATGCTATGTATGTATGCAAATGTAATGAGCCCCACCCATCACACATACATAGCCATCACTTGACGGGACTCTCACCATCAAGGTAAATCACAATACACTTTCATTTGGGACTCACACGATAAGGTAATCCACAGTAATCCTCGTTACCTGTGGAAAAACACTTCATCATTGAGTTGTTTCACAGTATTCTTTCATTGGGACTCACATGATAAGGTAATCCACAGTAATCCTTGTTACCTGTGGAAAGACACTTCATCATTGAGTTGTTTCACAGTATTTTTTTATTGGGACTCACATGATAAGGTAATCCACAGTAATCCTTGTTACCTGTGGAAAGACACTTCATCATTGAGTTGTTTCACAGTGCTCTTTCATTGGGACTCTCAAGTCAAGGTAACCCTTAATCATCACCCCATACCATGCATGAGATGTCAATGTACATGTATGTCATTTGTAAATACATATCTCATCATTCAAAACCATATTTGAAACATAATATCAAATACAACATATCTCATGAAACATGATAAAACCAAATCATAAATGTGGTTACAAGTAGGTAGGAAACCTACCAAAGATTAACTTCGGTGTTTGTTCTTTCTTAAAGCGTCACCCGTTCACGACTAGCGCGTTGTTCAACTTCCGTTACCTTGTCCATATAACAATAAGTAACTCATACTATCATTTAAATATTCATTCACATCTAAGACCCAAAAACATCTTGTGGGGTTCGGCCATACCCATGGCCGAACCTCACCCACTTTAATTTGATCTCTTTATCCACTCATAATTGTATCATGCTTAAACTTTAGAACCACTAATTATTTCCATGAAATGTAATCATAAAACCCATAAACATGGTCATGGGGTTCGGCCATACATATGGCCGAACCCTATGGCTTTCCCATTTAAACTTCCATATCTTAACTTAGCCATAGAAACCCTATGGTTCGGCCATGAAATGGCCAACCCTTGTCCAATTGTTCACTTAGAATCCTTTTAAAATACTTCATATTGTTCCATAACCTTCAAACTTGAAACCCCTTGATTCAACCAAAATAGTCCATATAAAATGGTCCATGGGGTTCGGCCATACACATGGCCGAACCCAATGATTCCCTCCTATGTTCTTAACTTAGGTTCTACACCCTTTTACCAAGGTAATTACATGGTTCAGCCATATATTAGCCGACTAAAAACAGCAAACATATTTCCATTTTAAATCCCGTAAGCACCCATAAAATGACCCATGAGGTTCGGCCATTCACATGGCCGAACCTTAAGGCCCTTTTTGGTGTAATTCTTCCAACAATTCTACATTATTTATCTACTGTTTCTTAGCTATAAAAACAGCAAGGTTTAACCATCCTTTGCCGATCCCATACAATTGATTAATTACATTTTACAATCCTTTAGCAATCTTCACACATGGTATGGTTTTTATCCCCCAAAACCATACCATTTAATCAATTACTTTCATGGGGTTCGGCCATCCAAAGTGGCCGAACTCCATGCTCTAAATTTTCATCCTTTAAACCTCATCATAATACTTTACATCAGTACTTAATTCGGCCACAAAATGACCCAATTAACATATGTAAAAATCATCACAGTTGACATGGTTCTTGACTTTCTAAAACATTGAACTAAAACCTCTTTTTTCATGGGGTTCAGCCAACCAATATGGCCGGACCCAATGATATATTTTTTTTAATCCATTTGAGCCATCTAATCCAAGGTTTACTCCTTTGATATATTTGGCCAATCCATAGCCCAACATATGACACTCAAACCATGATTTTAGAACTTTTCCAAAACATGTAAATAATCTAACTTAACATCAAAAACAGTCCATGGTTTTGTCCTACAAAAACCACCCAATTTAACCCATTCTTTTCATGGGGTTAGGCCATCCCCAATGGCCGAACCTAATGATCAAATTTCCATCTTATTTATGAACTTCCATCTAAGGTCTAATCCTTGATGCATTCGGCCAAATGATAGCCCAAATCATACCCTTTTTTTACAACTTGTTTAACTTAAACACTTAAGAAAATCTTACCAATTTCCTTTGCTCCTTCCCTCTTGCTTCCTTTCTTTCCTTCTTCCTTAATCCCCTGCCGAAATGGTGCTTGATCTTATGGTGAAACACAGCAACTGGTTCGGCCAAGAGATGGAGTTCTTGAGAGGGGGAGAGGGATGAATTTCTAAGCTTTTCTTTAAGGTAAATTCGGCCAAATGGTGGTTGTTTATCCTTTTGTTAAATCAGCCAAACCTCCCTCTTTAATCCTCATTAACCCTTGTAAAAAATGATGGGATATTGGGTGCCATCCAAGGCACCCCTTCACCCAAACGTTGCATCCGTTCATGTTTAACACATGCATCTCATGAGATGAGATGAGATGATGCCGCCCAACCTTGGTGTCCCTTAGCTTTTCCAAGGCACCCCTTCACTCTCAACGGCTGGATTTGTTTGATTAAGATTTGGGTGAGATTAAAACTCCTTTTCACTTCCTTTTGACTCACTTGACTTATGATCTTTTTATTCCAACTCAACTCATCCAACTTAACACATTTAATGCACCATATTTGAGTCAACTCTATTCTTAATTAAAACTCACTCCAAATCAGTCCAACTCAAGCTGAACTAACTCACATTTGAGCTCCTCTGAGGGCCCACATGGTCAGCCGTGGTCAACTTGGTCAACCCGACCCATTGGGTCCCCAATCAGCCCCTTGACCCGTTTTGACAACATGACCCATTAATGGGCTGATTTTGCCATTTTTAAATGGTTTTCACTTGTGCATCAAGCCTACCCGTTTTTGCTATACTTGATTTCCAATCAGTTCAGCTTAACCCCATTTAATTTGAGCTTACACAATGGTCAAATCATCCATTATGACCCATTGGGTCCAATTGGGCCCTTTGACCCATTTAGCCATTTTCGACCCAATTGATGTACATTACCCATCCAATCAAATTTGGCATTTATAATGTGCTCATGTGATCTTAATTTGAGCAATGGGCCCCACCATTTCCTTATTTAACATCACAAAACATTTAATTTAACAAAGCAGGGGCATTTTCGTAATTATCCACTTCATTGAGAATTCTTCGACCCAATTAACCGTTTTGACCCAACTTGATGTTCATTACCCATTCATGATAAATTGGCCATTATAATATGTTCATATGATCTTAATTTGAACAATGGGCCCCACCATTTCCTCATTTGTAATCACATTTATTAAATTTACTAATCCAGGGGCATTTTCGTAAATATTCTTGTCTTTGAGAAATCGGGGTGTTACATTGACATACATGAGCATGATTTGGATATGATATCATGCACTGATTTTAATACTATGATATATTTATAGTTTTCTAATGTGATACTCTTATTCCGATTTTTACATTGATCCTCTACATGCATGACCCTATCTAGAATTCCTAATGGGCGCATTGACTAACGCCCTACTTCTACCCTTTAGATATTGGAATAGGAAATGGAATAGGCGATGGACGTGAAAGAAGCCAAGCTTAGGAGCTCAGATAGCTTATGCTTACTTTATTTAATATTTATTTTGGAACAATGTATTTGAGATAATTGCACTTTGGGACTGTAATAACTTAAATTTATTTTGCTATGGTTTGACAATGTGTTTAATATTTGAACCTCAGTTAATTTTATGTGTTTGACTTCCTTGTTTAGAATTGATGTTATGTTTATGGATGAAATCTTAATCCATATGTTTATTCCGTAATTGATGTAGCGTGTGAACTGTTTAGTGCACTTCATGTACGCACATGTATCGTTGGCTAGTTAAGGGTCGGGTTTGGAAACGCGGACTTTGTAACGCCCCGCCCTTTCCGAGATTTAGTCTAACTTTTTTTTTAACTAATAATTTAATAACACCGGAAGAGGGCGGGCGACGTCACGACGCGAGCTAAGTTCGGATTTCAAAGTCCGACCCTTAACTGGCCACCCATGTGAGCAAGGACTAAACCCATGATAACAATCCACACATGGAACTAATCAAGTCATGCGGAATAAAACTAGACCAATTGCGGAATTAAACTGAATAGATAGCAAGTACAAGTCTCCCATTAAAACTGCTTAAACCAAGCATCCAATATCAAACCATAAACAAGCCATGGCAAAGTTACTAGTTATTACATGTCCATAAAATGTAATTCAAATGACAGTAAAATATAAATCCATTCCAACACTCAAGCGCTTAAACTTGGTTCCCCTCCTGGTCCTCGACCTTCTCTTTCCTTTTCCCTTTTCCAACATTATCCTCTAAGGATTGAAATAGGGCGTTAGATCAACGCGCCAAGTAGGTTTTCCGATCAAGGTTACCACATGGTTAGTATATACAACATGCATCTATATAGTATATGATCATCCAAAAACATCTGAAATCAATGCTATGTATGTAAGTACAAATGTAATGAGTCCCACCGATCACACATATACATAGCCATCACTTGACGAGACTCTCATCGTCATGTTAAACCACAGTACTCTTTCATTTCTTTTTGATGATATTCCTCCTGGCGGGACCCTCATCTCCTAAGGAGGCCGATGTGACTCTCATCATCATGATATTCCTCCTGGCGGGACCTCATTGTCTGAGGAGGCCGATGTGACTCTCATCATCATAATATTCCTCCTGGCGGGACCCTCATCGCCTAAGGAGGCCCCACAGTTGCATCACGTTCATACCGATGGAGTGTGGGCTCCAGTTTCCATAATCATCATCCCATGTCCATGCATGAGATGCCCATGAATATATGCAACATGTAAATAAATCTCATCATTCAAATCCAATATGATGATAATAGTATAACAATGTCTCATAAAAACCATCATAAAACCAAGTATAAATGTGGTTACAAGTAGGTAGGAAACCTACGGAAACTTTGCTTAAGTGTCCGTTCCTTTTGAGCTTCACCCGATCACGACTCGCATGCCGTTCAAATTCCGTTTCCTTGTTTATACAATATCAAGTTAATACTTAATCTTCTTGATTTCTAATCAAGTTTAGATCCCATAAACCATCTTGTGGGGTTTGGCCATACCTATGGCCGAACCTCACCCACTATAATTGGATCTCTATTTTTATTTAATCCTCATTAAAACATCTCATATTACAAACATACCTTGGTAGGGTTCGGCCATACAACATGGACGAACCATACCACTTTGGTTTGACCCCTCTTTCAAGTCCTTTGATCAATCCCTTCATATTTATCATTTGACATGTATTTACGATTTTGCCATTGGCCTAACCGATGCTTAATTTTGCTTCATAGTCAAAGCCCATATGACCAAACCACCTTAGTGGGGTTCGGCTATATTACTTGGCTGAACCTCACCAATCCAAAGTTGGTCTCTTAATCCTTTATAATTAGGACTAACTACTCATCTATCCATGTGATTAACTAGCCCTTAATTTTCCATCATTTCCTTGGTTCCAATCATCACTTTCATCCATCAAAACTACTCCATGGGTTCGGCCATACATATGGCCGAACCCAATGGTTCTTTTATCCATTATACTTCATCATAAAGTCACAACTTAGACCCTTTAAAACATTACAAAACAATCAACAACTTTTAATCATATACTTGAATCCAAATACCCATTTAATGGTCCATGGGGTTCGGCCATATGTATGTGTGCTTAAATGGGTCAACTACCCAATTGGGACCCAATGGGTCATAGATGGGCTAATTAGAGGTAAATGGGTAAGGTTTGATAATTGGGTCTAATAACCAATTAAGATCCAAGGCATGAGATCCACCTCATCAAGTGAGGTGGCATGTATGTGTCATGGCTGAGAGGGACCCCAAGTGCCATGTGCCATGGTTGACTTGTAACACCCTGGATTTTCAAGTTATGAATATATATGAAAATTGTCCATTTAATTTGTGAATTAATGGAGATAGACCTTAGATGGGTAAGGTGTTGGGTCAATTGCCCAATTAAGACCCAACGGATTATGGATAAGGTTCAATTGAAATAAATGGGTGAGATTTATTTAATTGGGTCAAGATTGTCAATTGGGTCAAATGCCCAATTGGGACCCAATGGGTCATGGTTGACTTGGTTGAGCACCAAGTGAGTTCAAGCTTAATTAAATTGGGGCTGAATTAAATTGGAAATGGAATCAAGGAAATGAGTTGATTTTAAGTGAGTTAACTAGAGTTGATTTAAGGATATGAGTTGAGTTAAAGAGGTGAGTTGAATGAGAAGTTAATGGGACTTTCATTTTAATGAGTGGAGTGGGAAGATGGAGAGTTGCATCTCATAAGACCAAACACCACCATGTACACACGTTGGGGGAGGTGGGAGTTTCATCTCATGGGATGAAACTCCAAAGGAGAGATTAAATGAGGGAGGTGAAGGGTTTTGATGTTACACAACACATGTTCAAGGATACAAGTTGGAACATGGAGGGTTTCCATCTCATGATGAAACCCCAAGGGTCATACGGTTGGGAGTTTCATCTCATGGGATGAAACCCCCAAAGTAAATGATAATGAGGGAGATGAAGAGCCATGGTTGTTATAATGGGGCATCAACCAAAAGACACCACTCTTGGCTGAATTTCATAGTCTTCATCTCACTCTCTCCCTCTCACTCAAGGCGGACCACTCTCATTGACAAAGGAGAAAGGACTTAGAGTTTTCTATCTCAAGCTCCTCTCCTTCTCTCAAACGTACACTCTTTGGCCGAACCCTCTCCATGGGTTTTCATCTCAAGACCTCTCAAGCTCACTCTCGGCCAAAGATCAAGGAAGAAGAAGAGGCTAAGGAGGGAGAAGATCGGAGGAATAAGAAGGAGTGAAAGAAACCGGAGGAGTAGCGGAATATGTAAGTACTTGATGAGATTTTATTAAGTAAGAAAAGATGGTCAAGGAACAAGGTTCGGCCATGCATATGGCTAAGGACCTTATGCTTGTACCATGTGAGAAATGGTAAATGATCAAGAATCATGGTTTGGACCTTGCATGGCTAAACGCTAAGCTTATGTATGAGAACCATCAAAGGAACAAATCTTGGTTATATGATTTTCTAAGAGAAAGTGATGAACCATAGGGTTCGGCCATGTTGTACGGCCGAACCCCATGGAAAGGTTTTAAAATGGATATATGTCAATGATTTTAAAGGGTTTTAAAGGAGGGAAATAATGGAGAATTGTTAATCATTTTAAATGGTCTAAAATGTTATAATGGTGAAGAACCTTAGACCTATGGCCGAACCCCATGGACGTATATTGTTGATGTTTAAAGGGTTTTTAGGATGAGAATGATGGATGGACGTTGGTAAATGTTAATGTAACGCCCGCCCCTTTTCACTAAAATCAGAGTCAAAATTTTTTTTGGAAGTAAAGAGTGACAATGGGCGCGGATGTTACGATGTGAGTTAAGTCTGAGCTTCTAAAGCCCGGCCCTTAACTGGCCAATCCTATGTGTGCGTGGAATGAAGTCCACGGAGATTGGTTCACACATAGAAGTAAGCTCGAGGAATATTAAACTAAGTGCGGAATTAAAAATAGAGTCTATCCTACAAATTTTTAGATAGCAGGGAAGAATTACATCATTTAAATTACTAAATTACCTCAAAATGATAATGTCCAAAATAAAATCCAAAACATAGTAAGAAATCTAAATTATTACATTCCGATGAGCTAAGCTATTCAAATTACATTTCCAAAATAAATTAAATAAACTAAGTAGTCCGCCTTCTTAAACTCCTAAGCTTGGCCTCCGTCTCGTCCTTCGTGTTCGCCATCTCCTGCGTCATCAGCTAGGGTAGAAGTAGGGCGTTAGACAAAGCGCCCAGTAGGACTCCGAGTAGGGCTAGCACATGGACTAGTAATAACAAAACATATAGATAATATCATATCCAAAACCATGCAATTTGGTGCAATGTCATGCAATGGGTGTCCTATGTCATGAATCCTACCCATCAAGCTCATTATCATTGTACAATGTCCCTTTTTCAACTATACATAATGTCCCCCTTGATGGCAAAGCCTCCTCAAGGTATAACTACAAATATGAATACCCCCCTTGATGGAATAACCATCATCAATGTATAATAATAAATACAACATAGCCCTTGATGGAAAAACCATCATCAAGGTATAATAATAAATACAACATGCCCCTTTATGGAAAAACCATCATCAAGGTATAATAATAAATACAACATCCCCCTTGATGGAAAAACCTCGTCAAGATATAAACAATCACAAATCATCCCCCTTGAAGGCAAAACCTCGTCAAGATATAAACAATCACAAATCATTCCCCTTGACGGCAAAACCTCGTCAAGATATAAACAATCACAAATCATCCCCCTTGACGGCAAAACCTCGTCAATATATAAACAATCACAAATCATCCCCCTTGATGGCAAAACCTCATCAAGATATAAACAATCATAAATCATCCCCTTGACGGCAATGCCTTGTCAAGGTGTCCCCATGTTTGCTTCTCGGTCGCCCCGACGGAGCATGGACTTCGGTTTCTTTATTTTCATCCTTTTCATGCCATATCCCTCCCATGTCATGCATGAGATGTAGATGCCATATGCCATGTAATATATATGATAGCACAAACCATGGCATTTAAAATCCCATCAATAAAACATATAATTTGATTATCAAAAATAGATCAAGCAAAGCATCAATATACACATCATAGCCTTAAAACCCATCTTAAAACAATCATATGCTTATCAAAATAAATCAAGGAAAAACTGATACATAACACATAATCCATGGCTTACAAAAAGGTAGGAATCCTACCGAATACCGACTAACGTTCCTTTGCGTTTCTCCCTCCACAAACCCGGTCGCCGATCGCGCACCGCTTGCGATGTCCGGTACCTTATTATATATTATCAATTAGACTCACGTTTTAATCATTTACGTCCATTAATCATACCTTAGCGGGGTTCGACCATACACCATGGCCGAACCTCACTAACTAGGTTTGTGGGTCCCATTTTAGTCCATTGATTATCTTAATTTTGTGAGTTTAAAAAACTAGCACCCTAGGCTTTATTAAACCACACATAAGGTTATCTTAAAAGCTTTTAAGTCCATGATCATCCCCCATGGGGTTCGGCCATGTAGCATGGCTGAACCCATGGTTCTTCATTTTTGGCCAATATTTACGGTTTTGCCACTACCTCCTTTCCATGACTAATCACTCATTCATCCATGCATAATTAAGTCCATAATTGATCATTAACTCAAATCCATTAGTGACCCATTTAATCATGCCATAACATCATTAAAATCAACCATTTAATTAACCTAATCCATATTCATTCAAATACATACATAACCCCATACTTAGCCCATCAATTGGTTCATAAGATGGGTCATGGAATCATTAACATCAACCCCCTTAATTTAACCTATTTTTCCATCCATCTAACCACATACATAATCCCAAATTTACTCACAAAATGACTTACAAAAGGGGTCATGGGTTCGGCCATACACCATGGCTGAACCCATGATGTTTTTTCCCCAATTTTCTTGGACCCTTTTTTTTTTTTTCATCATTTAGGTCCACCACAAGTCCCTCCATGAGGGGGTTTACATCATGCATTTAAGTCATTAATTTTGATCATCACTAACTACATTTATTCATTACCACCTTAAAATCATAATTCATCCTCCATGTCTTCCATTCTTTATAACCTCATTAAAATCATTCAATCACCTACCATGCTTAAGTAAATTTTAATACATAAAATCCTTAATGCATCCTTCATTTTTTTTTAACCTAATTTACCCATTAGGGTTTGCCCACTCTTCCTCCTTTCATTGGATGGATTTGAGATCCAAGGCCCATGACAATTTGGCCACCAACCAATCCAAGAAATGGGTTCCATAATTACCTCTTAACCCTTAAAATGTAAAATTTTTATTTAAGAATTACTTACAATCCAACGACTCCTCCGGCTTTTCTTTCTCCTCCTGATTTCCTTAGCCCTTTCTCTTCTTCTTCTCTTTGATTGGTCGGCCAAGATGAGCTTGATCAAATGAAAAACATCAAAGCTTGGGTCGGCTAAGATGGAGTAGATTTGAGAGAGGGAAAGGAGGAGAAGATGGAGAGAATTACCCTAAGGTCTTGGTCTTGGAGTGGTGTCTTATGCTTTGAGTTTTTTTTTCTCTTCTTCTAAGTCTTCTTCTTCTTTTCTCCTTAGCTTTCTTCTTCCTTCTTTCCTTGGTGTGGGACGGTTTTGAGAGAGATGAAGAGAGGGAGAGATTGAAAGAGCTCGATGGAAAAAGATGAGGAAAGAGATAAGGTTCATCTCATTTGGTGGAGTGACCTACACTCCACCATTTAATTTCTCCACCAACCAACATGAGATCTTTTTTATGCTTTACCACCAAGCCCAACGTTTTTGAGCTTTGGAGATAAGATTGTTTGGGTCTTCCATTTGACCATTTGACCCACTTTTTGAATAGTTTAATTATTTAATTAATTAGATAATTAACTTGGGTTAATTAATTCCCACTTAACCTAATTTCTTTATTCCACCCATAGTTGATCAAGTCAACCATGGTGGCCGGCCCCACCAATCCTTGGTCCACACGCCACCTCATTTGGTGAGGTAGAGGTGGGCCCCATTCGGCCATGTCACCTTGGTCTATTCACCACTAACTTAGGTGATTTAATTAAATCCATTTTCAACTACTTGGATCACCATTGGCCCATGGCCCAATTACATTCACCCTTACCCATTTACCTTAGAGCTTACATTATCTTGACCCATTGGGTCCCAAATGGGTATTGGGCCCAATTTGACCATCTTTGGCCCAATTGACCATCATTGACCATTTACATGATTTTAAATCCAATCCATGGTCCATTGGGCCATACTTGGGCCTTTGTCCATATTTTGATCCATTTACCATCTATTCTATCAAATTTCCCAATTTTCTTCATTAAAATAAATAATACCCACATATACGTTGATTTAAAAATTCCGGGCTATTACAATACAATCCTCTTTTGAAATTTTTGTCCCAAAAATTCGAGCGAAAGTAGAGGTTCAAAACAAACTCATACAAAGAGCTCCGGATGAGCGGCTCTCATCTCAGACTCAAGTTCCCAGGTGGTTTCTTCATTGCCATGTCGTTCCCATACCACCTTGACCAACTGAATAGCGCGGTTCCGCAGCACTCTTTGTTCTCTCCCGATCACTCTGATCGGCTTCTGTACATACGTCACTTCGCTTTGCACATCGACGTCCTGCACGTTCAATACATGTGAAGGGTCGGGGTTGTATTTCCTCAACATGGATACATGGAATACAACATGTAGAGATGATAACTGTGGAGGGAGCGCCAACTGATAAGCTACCCCCCCCACCCTCTTCAGGATCGAAAACGGCCCCACAAATCTAGACGACAGTTTCCCCTTCTTCCCGAACCTCATGTGCCCCTTCCGTGGTGAGACTTTCAAAAACACCAAGTCTCCCACCTCAAACTCGAGGAACTTTCTCCTCTTGTCGGCGTAACTCTTCTGACGGCTCTGTGTAGTGAGTAGGTGTCGCCGTATCACCTTGATCTGCGCTGTAGTCTCCGTAACTAACTCCGGTCCAATCAGCGCAGGCTCACCGGCCTCTGTCCAACACACTGGCGATCTACATGGCCTACCATATAAGTCCTCAAATGGAGCCATCTAGAGGCTTGCCTGATAACTGTTATTGTAGGAGAACTCCACCAGTGGCAAATGATCCTCCCATCCACCCTCGAAATCCAGCATACATACTCTCAGCATATACTCCAATATCTGTATTGTCCTCTCCGACTGTCCATCAGTCTGTGGGTGGAATGCTGGGCTGGTCATTATGTCGGTCCCCATAGCCGACTGCATGCTGTGCCATACTCTGCTAGTGAATCGGCCATCTCTGTCGGACACAATAGTCCGGGGTACACCATGTAGTCTGATAATATCTCGGATGTACCGTCGACCCAAGGTCTCCGATGAATCTGTTGTCTTGACAGGGAGGAAATGTGTAGACTTGGTCAACTGATCCACCACGACCCATATTGCATCGTTGCCTTTGGAAGACCTTGGCAACCCTGTCACAAATCCATGAAGATGTGCTCCCATTTCCACTCCGGTACTGGTAAGGGTTTGAGTAAGCCCGGTGGCTTCTGATGTTCTGCCTTAACGTGCTGACAAGTTAAGCAGTGAGCAACAAACTCTGCCACATCTCTCTTGAGTCCATGCCACCAGGAGTGCCTCTTAAGATCATGATACATTTTGGTGCTGCCCGGATGGATAGAGAGCTTGGTTTGGTGTGCCTCAACCAACAACTCTCTTCTGCAGCTCTCAGGCACATACGTCCTACCTCGGAATACAAGACCCTGTCCCGATCGTAATTCCCATTCCGGTACCACCTCGCCTGTAGATATCTTGGTCCATATCTCCTCCATTTCTGGGTCTATTCGCTGTTCCCGTTCATTCTTGTCAAGTACCTCTTAATTACATCAACATCACTCATATCAACCTATGAGTTTCATTCTTGCAGAATTTACTCTGTCTCACGTTATCTCTTTTTCTCATGAACCCATTTACGATCTTATGTAGATTAATGTATTCCATTTCACTTTACCTGCTACCAAGACATTTCCCATACGTACTCATTCAACACATTCTTTCGTCTACTCTCTGTGTTAAGTAGCCTGCCAGTACGAGCCTATGCTCAAGTCCTTTGCAGATTCCATTTCAACTAGGTTTCTACCTGCACTCTCCTGGAACTCCATCGGCTAACTATAGAGAGCTAGCTAGACTAACTCGGCAGTCACCCATAGCTTCCCATTCGAGTTTCACTAGACTTTTATCTTTCCCATTAATTACATCTCCAAAATTTTGCACCTCTTCATTTGCACATAAGTCACGATGTGACTAATGTAACGCCCCTCCCTCTCCGAGAAATCAGAGTCTAATTTTTTTTTTATAATAATAGAATAACATCGGAAGAGAGCGGGCGGCGTCACGACGCGAGCTAAGTTCGGACTTTCCAAGTCCGACCCTTAACTGGCCACCCATGTGTGCATGGACTAGACCCACGATAACATTCCACACATGGAACTAAACAAGTTATGTAGAATAAACTAAACTAACTGCGGAATTAGACTGAATAGATAGCAAGTACAAGTCTTCTTTTCAGATTACTTAAACCAAATTAAGATTCATCAAGTCATACTCAAACCATAGCAAATAACTACATTATTACATGTCCATAACAAAGTATTCAAATAACAGCAATTATAAACCCATTCCAGCACTCAAGCATTTATGCTTGGCTCCCCTCCTGGTCATCAACCTTTTCTTTCCCCTTCCTTGTTCCTGCATTCTCCTCTAAGGATAGAATTAGGGCGTTAGATCAACCCGCCCAATAGGTTCCCGATCAGGGCTACCACATGGTTAGCTTATAAAACATGCATATATCAAATATATGATTATCAAAAACAGGTAAATCAATGCTATGAAATATGCACATGTAATGAGTCCCTGCCAACATGCATATACATAGCCATCACTTGACGTGACTGTCACCGTCAAGGTAAATCTCAATAACATTTCTCCTGGCGGGACCTGCATCGCCTAAGGAGACCAATGTATTTCTCATCTTCATAACATTTCTCAAACCAAGTGTAATGGTAGGCTTATTGAACATAGGAGAAAATTCCCCGATTTCACAAATGGAACGAAACATAGATACTTGGGAAGTTTTCCCCAAACAAAGTGTGCTTATTTGGCAATCTTCCCAAAAAATGAGAAACAAAGTATATTGTTTAGTATTTTTTTTTTTTCTTTCTTCTTTTTCCTCCATTTGAAAAGGAACTAAGTCAGTGTTTTCGATGACTAGGAAATGGCTCCGAAGAGAAGGACTCGTCGCAACCAGAAAGAGGTATCACCACCTCGCCAGGAAGAGGAGGTACCCCATCGGGAAGAGGAACAGAATAATATAAACATACAAGGTGTACCTCCCGAGCTAAAAGATGTAGTTCAAGCGGCAGTCGCTGCTGCTCTTCAGCAACATTTGAGCGGAAATGCGACTACTAGCGACGGAAATGCTACTACTAGTGACACTAGTAAGCGGAAGATGGTTAAAGACTTCCAGCAACAGCGTCCTCCCTACTTTAGAGGAAAAGAAGGGGCTGTAGGAGCAGATCACTGGTTAAAGAAGATCACTCAGATCTTAAATCTGCTTCAGGTTTCCAGTCCGGCTGACAGAATCTTATTGGCAACATCTCAACTGATTGAGGATGCCGGTAATTGGTGGGAAGTGGTAGAAAAACAACAATCACTGGTGCCGGAAAGGGAAAGAATTGCCATGACTTGGGAATGGTTCTCAGCCACTTTTCTAGAGCAGTTTTTCCCGGAGGAAGAAAGGGAGAGTCAGACTGAAGCTTTTATATCATTAGTACAAGGCAATATGACAGTGGCAGAGTACCACCGGGAGTTCCTTCGACTATCTGTCTACGCGTTCTACATGGTGGACACTGAGCACCGGAGGGCCCGTAAGTTTGAACGGGGCCTTCGACCGAGCATCAAAACTAGGGTGACAGTATTCAAGGAACCTACATTGGCAGGGGTGGTTGGCAGGGCCACTATAGTGGAGCGGGAATTGAATGAGGAAGCGCGGCGTGACAACCGCCGATGGCAGAGTGGGCGGGGTACATTTCAACCCAATAAAAGGTTCCGCCCGAGTTTCGGCAGACCCTCATCCGCTACTGGATCTACAGGGGGCTTTCGCCCCAATCAGCCCTCCCAGTCAGCATCAGTTACCCAGGTTCCTAGAGGTGGGAACACTTGCTATCAGTGTGGCCAACAGGGTCACTTCAAGAGGGAGTGTCCGCAGCTCAGCAGACCCTCTAACTTCAAGGGTTCCTCTCGCCCTCCAGTTAGATCAGCTCCGCCGCGAGGGGGCAGAACATACAATCAGGCAGGACGGGCGCCAAACCCTACGGGATCAGGACGACTTTTTGCTATACCTTCTCCAGTAGCAGTGGACCGCTCGGTGATTCAAGGTATGGCCGTAGTTGGTAGTTCTTATGCAGTTACATTATTTGATTCTGGAGCTTCCCATTCATTTATATCTGCTGCATTCATATCTGCTACGGGCACATTAGTACAGAATCTGTCCACCTCACTTACTATTGTATCCCCTGTCGGAGACACATCTTTGGGGCTCATATGCACGGCACTGAACACTGAACTCGCTGGATTCAGATTCGAGTTCAATTATTTAGTAATCGATATGGCTGAGTACGATGTTATATTTGGCATGGACTGGTTGGCTACGTATCAGGCCCATATTGATTGCCATCTTCGTAGAGTGATATTTTGGTCACCCGAAGGAAGGCGGTATATAGTGCCCGCTGACCGACAGGGCATTCCTAGAAGGCTGCAGGAAGAATTGAATCATCTTGCCTTGAACACCCTCAGATTAGATAAGGCACCAATAGCTGAACTTCCGGCAGTGGTAGTAGATTATGCCGAGGTATTTCCAACAGAGCTCCCTGGTCTGCCACCTAAGAGGGAGATAGACTTTGAGATTAAATTATACCCCGGCGCAGCTCCAGTATCGTTACCTCATTACAGGATGGCACCGGCTGAGATGACTGAGTTGAAAAAGCAGATTGATGAACTGCTCAGGCTGGGCTTTATTCGGAACAGCACATCCGCATGGGGAGCCCCGGTATTGTTTGTTAAGAAGAAGGACGGTACCCTTCGAATGTGTGTGGATTATAGAAAATTGAACCAGTTGACTGTCAGGAATAAATATCCCCTACCCAGGATTGATGATCTGTTTGATCAGCTTAGGGGTTCCTCTCACTTTTCCAAGATTGATCTGATGTCCGGATACCATCAAATCCGGGTTAGAGAGGAAGACATTGAGAAGACAGCCTTCAGGACACGATATGGATTATATGAGTATGTAGTCATGCCGTTTGGGCTTACTAATGCACCGGCGGTGTTCATGGACCTGATGAATAGGATATTCCGTCCTTACTTGGATCAGTTTGTAATTGTATTTATTGATGACATCCTGATCTATTCCAAGAGTCAGGAGGAACATGCTGAACACCTGCGGATAGTTCTGAACACCCTGAAGAGGAACCAATTGTATGCCAAAGCCAGCAAGTGTGAATTTTGGCTATCAAAGGTCAATTTCTTGGGGCACGTTATATCGGAGGAAGGCATAGCTGTAGACCCGACTAAGGTAGCGGCAGTGAGGGAGTGGAAAGCACCGACGAATGTGACCGAGATCCTCAGTTTTCTGGGATTGGCCGGTTACTACAGGAAATTTATTATGGATTTCTCCAAGATTGCAGCCCCACTTACCCGACTCACTCAGAAAGGAGTCAAATTTGAATGGTCAGATCTGTGCAACCGGAGATTTGAGGAGCTAAAGGAGAAGCTTACAACCGCTCCTATTTTGATATTGCCGGAAAGAGGCAGAAACTATGAGGTGTACTGTGATGCCTCAGGAGAGGGACTGGGGTGTACGCTCAGTCAAGGTAATAGGGCGGTGGCGTACGGGTCAAGACAGTTGAAAATTCATGAGCGCAATTATCCCACACATGATCTGGAACTGGCAGCAGTGGTCTTCGCTCTTAAAAGCTGGAGACACTACCTTTATGGTGAGAAGTTTGAGGTATTCTCAGACCATAAGAGCCTAAAGTACCTATTTGATCAGAAGGAACTCAACATGAGACAACGTAGATGGATGGAATACTTGGCAGATTATGAGTTCACACTCCGGTATCATCCCGGCAAGGCGAACAAAGTGGCGGATGCTCTCAGCCGCATATCACCTGCAACAGTAGCCAGTATGATCAGAACAGAATGGGAGGTGTTGAATACCATCAGAGAGTTTAAACTCTATCTGGATATTCATGGAACCATATATAATCTGATCATACGATCCCACATGGTCTCCGAGATTGAACGGGAACAACGAACAGATCCAGAGGTGGAAGAGATATGGGCTAAGATGTCTACTGGTAAAGTTGTACCGGAATGGGAATTACGACCGGGACAGGGTCTTATGTTCCGAGGTAGGACATATGTGCCTAAGAATTGCAGAAGAGAGTTGCTGATTGAAGCACACCAAACAAAACTCTCTATTCACCCGGGCAGCACCAAGATGTACCATGATCTTAAGAGGCACTATTGGTGGCATGGACTTAAGAAAGACGTGGCCGAGTTTGTTGCTTGTTGCTTAACCTGTCAGCAGGTTAAGGCAGAACATCGGAAGCCACCGGACTTACTCGCACCCTTACCGGTGCCAGAATGGAAATGGGAACACATATCCATGGACTTTGTAACAGGGTTGCCAAGGTCATCCAAGGGCAACGATGCAATATGGGTCATAGTGGACCGGTTGACCAAGTCTGCACATTTCCTTCCCATCAAGATGACGGATTCATCAAACACTTTGGGTCGACGGTACATCCGGGAGATCATCAGGTTACATGGCATTCCCCGGTCTATTGTGTCCGACAGGGATGGCCGATTCACCGGCAGAGTATGGCAGGGCTTGCAGTCGGCTATGGGGACCGACGTATTAACTAGCACAACATTTCATCCACAGACTGATGGACAGTCGGAGAGGACAATACAAACATTGGAGGAAATGCTGAGAGCATGCATGCTAGACTTTAAGGGTGGATGGGAGGATCATTTACCACTGGTGGAGTTTTCCTACAATAACAGCTATCAGTCAAGCCTACAGATGGCTCCGTTTGAGGCCTTATATGGTAGGCCATGTAGATCACCAGTGTGTTGGACAGAAGCCGGTGAGCCTGCGCTGATTGGACCGGAGTTGGTTGCAGAAACTACAGCGCAGATTAAATTGATACGGCAACATCTACTCACTGCACAAAGCCGACAGAAGAGTTACGCCGACAAAAGGAGAAGGTTCCTCGAATTTGAGGTGGGGGACTTGGTGTTTTTGAAAGTCTCACCACGGAAGGGACACATGAGATTTGGAAAGAAGGGGAAACTGTCACCTAGATTTGTGGGACCGTTTCCAATCTTGAAGAGGGTGGGGGGGGGTAGCTTATCAGTTGGCGCTCCCTCCGCAGTTATCATCATTACATGATGTATTCCATGTGTCTATGTTGAGGAAGTACAACCCTGATCCTTCACATGTATTGAATATTCAAGACATCGATGTGCAAAGCGATGTGACATATGTGGAAAAGCCGGTCAGAATAGTCGGGACCGAGCAAAGGGTGCTGCGGAACCGGGCCATTCAGTTCGTCAAGGTGGTATGGGAACGACATGGTAATGAAGAAACCACCTGGGAACTTGAGTCGGAGATGAGAGCCTCTCATCCGGAACTCTTTGTGTAAGATGTTTTGAACCTCTACTTCGCTCGAATTTTCGGGACGAAAATTTTAAAAGAGGATTGTATTGTAATGGCCCGGAATTTGTAAAGTAATATATATGTGTTATTATTTATTTTTTTATGGTGGAAATTAGAAAATTGGTGGAATAAATGGTAAATGGGCCAAAATTGGATAAAGGCCCAAGTGTGGCCCAATAGACTATGGTTTGGATTTAAATTTATTTAAATGGGTCAAGAATGGTCAAATTGGGTCGAATACCCATTTGGGACCCAATGGGTCAAGATGGTTAAGCTCTAAGGTAAATGGGCTAGTGGGAAATGTAATTGGGCCATGGGCCCAATGGTGATCCATTTAGAGTGGGCTTAATGAAATTTAATCACCCTAAGTAATTTGGAATTAAACAATGGTGGTGTGGCCAAGCGGGACCCACCTCCACCTCATCAAGTGAGGTGGCGAGTGGGCCAATGATTGGTGGGGCCAGCCACCATGGTTGACTTGGTCAACCATGGGTGGAATAATGGGAATTAGGTTAAATAAAAATGAATTAACCTAAGTTAATTACCAAATTAATTAAATACTTAAATTATTAAATTGGTGGCTAAATTGGTCAAATGGGAGACCAAGCTACCCCACCTCAAAGGCAAGACACGTTGGGCTTGGTGGTGGTTTAGATAACCACCACCATAAAGAGATTAAAATATCTTAAAATATCTTTGGTTGGTGAAAAATTAATGTAAAGTGAAAATGAGGTCATCAAATGGGGATAAGTTTGATTTTTTTTCTTTCTCATGTTCATTTTCACGAACTCCATCCCTCCCACTCCTCCATTGACGTCCCATGTCCAAGTGAAGGAGAAAAAAAAAAAAAGGAGAAGAGAAGAAGGAAATTAAGAAAAGGAAGCTAAGAAGAGAAGAAAAATTCAAAACAAAAGGCCACCACTTCAAGATTAAAGGTTGAGATCTTCTTTCCCATCATCTCCTCCTTTCCCTCCCTCAAGTAAACCCTACCTTGGCCAATTCTAAGCTTGGAGGTTTCCACCATTGATCAAGCATCTTGACCTACCAAAGATTAAAAGGAAGGAGAAAGGAGGCTAAGGAAGCCGACGGGAGCGGCGGAAATCGGAGGAGACGACGGATTGTGAGTATTTCTTAAACAAGAAATTTTGGATTTTTAGGGTTTAAGATTTGGGATTTATTTTGTAAATTTAATGGTGGCCTATTGATTTTATGCTATGGATTTAAAATCCATCAATTTGAAGGATGGAAAGTGGACAAAACCCTAATGGGTAAATTAGGGTTAGTTTAAGGAAAAAATAAATGGATTAAGGAATGTAATGTAATTAAGTTATTAAGCATGGAATTATGTGGAATTGGAAGGTAATGTGTGATTTTCTTAGGGTTTTAAGGTATGGAGGACATTGTGTAATTTAATTATGTAAAAATGGAAGCATGGAGAATGTTTATGGTTTTAGGGTTTTAAAATGATTAAATGTAGGCAATTGAGGAAATTATAATGGAGTGTTTAAGGTTAAAATTATTGGATCATGAACCATGGGTTCGGCCATGGTGAATGGCCGAACCCTATGGTGGTGTAATGGTAGTTTAAATGAGTACAAAAAATGGGGAAAATGATGGTTTGATGATGGTTTGATGATGATTGTAAATGGATTTAAAGTGTGATAAAGGATGATGATTGAAATGTATAAGTTAAGCCCCTTCATGGAAGGGCTTGTGATGGGTTCAAATGTATAAGTAGGCCAAAGAAAACAAAATGGGAAAAATTGATGAATTGGGTATTTTGAACCCATGGCCCATTGGTGAACCATTTAAAGGGTTAAGTATGGGGTTTTGGATTGGTTTAAATGAATAAGGTTAGATTAATTAAATGGCTAATCTTAATGGTCATGTGACATAATTGAATGGATCATTAATGGACCTAAGTTAGGTATCCAAGTTTATAATCAATTATGAACTTAGTTAGGCAAGGGTGAGTGGTTGATTAACCATGGAGAAGAGGTAGTGGCAAAACCGTAAATATTGATCAAAATGAAGCAACCCACTAAGATATGATGTATGGGCTTAGAAATGGTTAAAATATGGACTAATTATGTGTATGTAATAAGGTATTGGATATCGCGAGCGGTACGCGTGTCGGTAGCCGGATTATCGGACGAAGCCGAAAAAGGACGCGAGTCGGTATTCGGTAGGATTCCTACCTATTTGTAAGCCATGGATGTGTGATGGTATTTTTGTCATATTTTATTGATTTTGGTATTTATCTTATGATGGGTTTTTACAATTATGGATGCTATGTTTAAGATGGATTTTATTTAATGGCTATGAACTATGATTAAGGTTATGCATTATAAATTAAGGCTATGTATGATATCTTAAGGTTATGAGTTATAAATATTACATAGCATAATGCATTACATCTCATGCATGGCATGGGCGGAAAAAAAATAAACAAACCGGAGTCCATGCTCCGTCGGGGCGACCGAGAACAGGCATGGGGACACCTTGACGAGGGTTTGCCGTCAAGGGGGATATTTTGCGGTTGGACATATCTTGACGAAGTTTTTCCGTCAAGAGGGATATGACAGTATATGGCAGGAATGATGGGTGGGATTCATAACATTGACACCTATGGCATATCATTTACTTATATTTCAGTATATGGTGGTTTATAGTTTTCACTGTGTTATTATCTGTATGTGGTTATTACTAACCCATGTGCTAGCCCTACTCGGAATCCTACTGGGCGCGTTGTTCTAACGCCCTACTTCTACCCTAGCTGACGATGCAGGAGATGGCGGACCGGAAGGGCGAGACGGAAGCCAAGCTTAGGAGCTTGGGGAGGCGGATTAATTATTTTGTTTTACTTCATTTTGGAAAAGATGTATTTGTATAGTTAGCTTGTCGGAAATGTAATAATTTAGGTAGTTTGCTATGTTTAGGTATTATTTTGGATAATACAGTATAATGGCATTTTCGTAATTAATTGGGTATTTCTTCCCTGCTATCTGAAGAACTGGTAGGATAGTTCTATGATCATCCGCATTTATTTTTATGTTCCGTGAGCTTACTTGCTACGCGTGAACCGTACTCGTGGACTTATGTTCCACGCACGCGTAGGGTTGGCCAGTTAAGGGCCGGGCTTTAGAAGCTCGGAACTTAACTCGCGTCGTGACGTCCGCGCCCTTTGTCACTTTTATTTAAAAAAAAAAATTAGACTCTGATTTCCGGTGAAAAGGGGCTGGCGTTACAACCAAAGAGATAAAATAAGTTTGTATCTTATTCTTCATTTCACCCTCATCTCATTCTCTCCATCTTTTTCACTCTCTCATGGCCGTCCCACACTAGGAAGGGAGAAGAAGAAGAAGTGCTTAGGGAGAGGAAGAAAAACACAAGAGTTGGCCCACCACCTCAAGGTAAAAACCTTGAGACACCTTCTCATCTCCATTCTTCCCCTCTCACTCTCAAGCAAACCCTACCTTAGCCGACCCCAAGCTTGGAGGTTTTCACCATTGATCAAGCATTTTGGCCGACAAAAGATTAATAGGAAGGAGAAAGGAGGCTAAGGAAAACAAGAGGAGGAGGAAAAATCGGAGGAGCCGTTGGATTGTGAGTATTTCTAAAACAAGAGATTTGGATTTTTAGGGTTTAAAATTTGGGATCCATTCTTGTTAAATTTGATGGTGGGCAAATGATCATAGGCCTTGGATTTTAAATCCATCAAATGGAAGGATGGAAAGTGGACAAAACCCTAATGGAAAATTAGGGTTAAGAAAAAATAAATGGACTAAGGACATTGTGTAATTAAGTTAATTAAGCATGGAAATATGTGGATTTTGAATGAATTGATGGACCATAGAGTTCGGCCATGTAGTATGGCCGAACCCCATGGTAAATGGTTGATGAAATTAATTAGGGTTTTAAGGTTTAAAGCCATGGAGAGTGATTATGATTTTTAGGGTTGTAAATGATTAAATGTTGGAAAATTAAAGGGGTTTAAATGAGGAAAAATCATGGAGTGTGGGAATGATTTTTGTGGCCTCAAGAGGCATAGAAAATGATGGATCATGAACCATGGGTTCGGCCATGGTGTATGGCCGAACCCTATGGTGATCAATGGTGGATTTAATGGTTATGAATTATGGAGAAATAAATGGGGAATGTTGGTGGTGTTGATGGACCAATGTGAACCTAATGTTGATAGTTGGAATGGGAATGTGGTTAAGTTAAATGGACTTAAATGTGATTAAGGAATGATGAATCAAATGTATGGTTTAGGTTCTCTCAATGGAAGGGCTTATGATGAATCTAATATGTAACCAAAGACCAAGGAAAATGGGGATTTGGTTAAGAAGGGGTTAATTTTAATGAACCCAATGGTAGATCATTTTGGCCTAAGACTAATGTGTAGGTGTATGTTTAAATGAATGGACTTTAGGTTAAATTAAATGGCTGATGTAAGTGGTCTTGTGATATGGGTGATGGGTCCATTATGGACCCAAGAATGTGGCTAAGAATGATGATTTAATTGTAAGTCATTTTATGGGCTAAGGAAGGATGTATGTATGTGATTAATTAATGGGGATTAGATTAATTAAATGGCTAATTTTAATGGTCATGTGACATGGTTCAATGGGTCATTAATGGACCTAAGTTAGGGATCCAAGTTTATGATCAATTATGAACTTAGTTAGGCAAGGGTGAATGAGTGATTAACCATGGAGAAGGGGTAGTGGCAAAACCGTAATTAATGGCCAAGTTCAAGAACTCCATGGGAGAGGACCATGGATTTAGGGGCACTAAGTAATAAGTTTATGTACGGTTAAATAAAGCCTAGGAGGCTGATTTTTAGACTCATGTAATTAAAATATGTAATGGATTAAATGGGACCCACAAAACCTAAATAGTGACCGATTTTTCATATGGACTTGGAAATGGTTAATGGGCTTAGAAATAGTTAGAATATGGACTGATTATGTGTATGTAATAAGGTATTGGATATCGCGAGCGGTACGCGTGTCGGTAGCCGGGTTATCGAACGAAAACGAAAAAGGACGCGAGTTGGTATTCGGTAGGATTCCTACCTTTTTTGTAAGCCGTGGATTGTGTGATCGTTTCTTTGATTTATTTTGGGAATTTTATGGTTTATTATATGATGAATTTTAAGATCATGGTTTATTTATCTTATATGTCATAATGCAAGATTATGAATTATATGCCAAGTTATGAATTCTATATTATGACTATGTATTATACATATTACATAGCATAATGCATTACATCTCATGCATGGCATGGGCGGGAAAATAAAGGAACCGGAGTCCATGCTCCGTCGGGGCGACCGAGAACAGGCATGGGGATAGCCTAATAGGCTATAACCGGAGTCCATGCTCCGTCGGGGTGACTGAGAACAGGCATAGGGATAGCCTAATAGGCTATAACCAGAGTCCATGCTCCGTCAGGGCGACCGAGAACAGGCATGGGGACACCTTGACGAGGCCTTGCCGTCAAGGGGGATATTTTATGATTGGATATATCTTGACGAGGTTTTTCGTCGAGGGGGATATGACATCATGATGGTGGGGATGATGGGTGGGATTCATAAGACAGACACCCATGGCATGGCATTCACTTTATAGTTTCATTATATGATTGTCTACCAGTTTTCACTATATTATTATCGGTATGCTTGTTATCACTAATCCATGTGCTAGCCCTACTCGGAGTCTTACTGGGCGCGTGATCTAACGCCCTACTTCTACCCTAGCTGATGACGCAGGAAATGCCAGAGCAGAAGGACGAGACGGGAGCCAAGCTTAGGAGCTTGGGGAGGCGGACTGTTTACTTTATTTAAGTTTATTTTGGGAAATGTATAATTAGATTACTTGCGATATTTTGGTTTTAATTTTGGACATTGTGATGTTGAGATGTTTTTGTTAGTTAAATGAATGAAATCTTCCCTGCTATATAAAAATTGTAGGTTAGCCTCTATTGTAATTTCCGCACTTAGGTTAGTATTTCCTTGAGCTTATTTCTACGTATGAACTGTTCCTCGTGGACTTCGTTCCACGCACACGTAGGGTTGGCCAGTTAAGGGCCGGGCTTTAGAGGCTCGGAATTAACTCGCGTCCTGACATCCGCGCCCTTTGTCACTCTTCTTACTTTGTCACTTTAAAAAAAAAAAAAAAAATAGACTCTAATTTTTCGGTGAAAAGGGGCGGGTGTTACAGGTTCGGCCATCCCCAATGGCCGAACCCAATGATCAAATTTCCATCTTATTTATGAACTTCCATCTAAGATCTAATCCTTGATGCATTCGGCCAAATGATAACCCAATCATAACCTTTTCACAACTTATTTAACTTACACACTTAAGAAAATCTTACCAATTTCCTTTGCTCCTTCCCTCTTGCTTCCTTTCTTTCCTTCTTCCTTAATCCCTTGCCGAAATGGTGCTTGATCTTATGGTGAAACACAGCAACTGGTTCGGCCAAGAGATAGTGTTCTTGAGAGGGGGAGAGGGATGAATTTCTAAGCTTTTCTTTAAGGTAAATTCGGCCAAATGGTTGTTGTTTATCCTTTTGTTAAATCAGCCAAACATCCCTCTTTAATCCTCATTAACCCTTGTCAAAATCGAAGAGATATTGGGTAACATCCAAGGCACCCCTTGGTACCCACCGTCGCCTCTCTTCATGTAAATCCATGCATCTCATGAGATGAGATGCATGCCGCCCATGCTTGGTGTCTCTTGGCTTTTGTCAAGGCACCCCTTCATCCAATGGCTAGGATTTGTCTATCTAAGAGTTGTGTGAGATTAGAACACCTTTCCACTTCCTCTTGACTCACTTGACTCATGATATTTTTATTCCAACTCAACTCATCCAACTCAACACATTTAATGCACCATATTTGAGTCAACTTTTTTCTTAACTAAAACTCAATCCAAATCAGTCCAACTCGAGCTGCACTAACTCATACTTGAGCTCAGTTGAGGGCCCACACGGTCAGTCGTGGTCAAACTAGTCAACCCGACCCATTGGGTCCTTGATTAGCCCTTTGACCCGTTTTGACAACATGGCCCATTAATGGGCTGTTTTAGCCATTTTTAAGTGGTTTTCACATGTGCATAAAGCCTACCCATTTTTACTCCACTTGATTTCCAATCAATTCCTCTTAACCCCATTAAACTTGGGCTCACCCAATGGTCTAATAAGTCCATTATGACCCATTGGATCCAATTGGGTCTTTTGACCCAATTAACCATATTGATCAAAATTGATGTTCATTACCCATTCAATCAAATTTGACATTTATAATATACTCATATGATCTTAATTTGAGCAATGGGCCCCACAATTTTCGTCCTTAACATCATAATTAATAAATTTACCAATCCAGGGGCATTTTCGTAATTATTTCAATCATTGAGAAATTGGGGTGTTATAGACCTAATTTGATGTTCATTACCCATTCAATCAAATTTGACACTTATAATATGCTCATAGGGTCTTAATTTGAGCAATGGCCCCCACTATTTTCTCATTTAACATCATAATTAATAAATTTACCAATCGAGGGGCATTTTCGTAATTATCCATTTCATTGAGAAATTGGGGTGTTACAACTAACCCCTTTGTTCATAACTTCTACGATACCAATACCCGACATCAATCCAAACCACCATGGGAACCCTCATCCATGGTTATACACATCCACGGTTAATAACCATCCATGAATATAACCCTCCTATGGGTATAATCCATTCATGGGCATAACTAATACCTTCATAGGACTGTTCTGTCTATCCTAGGGCTAATAGGTCTAACATACGACCCATGCGTCGACTTATGAAATCAAATGTCTATCATAAGACCCATGCGTCAACCTATGGAACCAAACTGTATCTATCGGAGAATCGATATACCCACCAATGGTCGTCATCATCTACCAATAGGGAATACTATAGTAAGTTCAGTGGACATTTATTGTGCTAAAGTGCTAGTAATAGATGTGAAGGCAGTAGATACAAGAGACTAGAATGTTCCCAAATTAAATAATGCATAAGCATATGAACTACAAACTACTGCTATACCTTGAATCACCGAATGATCCATTGTCTCTGGAGGAGAAATCGTAGTATTCAGTTGTCCCGATGCTGTCGGAGTAGGTGCCCTTCCTGTCGGGTCATGTGCTCTAGGTCCCTGTGGCTAAGCTGATCGAGTTAGACGACGGGGAGAACCTCTGAAGTGCGAAGATTTTTCGTTCTGTGGGCACTCTCTCTTGAAATGCCCCTGTTGACCACACTGGAAACAGGAACTTCCAGTAGAGGCTAATGATCTCCAAAAATGGGGTCTGTATCTCTTGTGAAGGTGAAATGCATTTCCCTTACCCTGACCTCTTTGGTCCCGTGTTTCATTTCCGTTCAAGAGTTGCTGTAAAACCGAAGTGACTATAGCTTGCACTAAGCTTTGTAGCTCGGGGGTTATCACTGGAATATTTATGCCATTATGCTCCTTTTCTTGGCGTGGCTGCTGCACTTCTTCCTCCTGATGAGGTCGTTGTACCTCTTTATTGGGATGAGGCGGCTGTACCTCTTTTTCTTGATGAGATGGTGACACCTCTTCCTCTACCCGTGGGTTTCGGCGGGTCCTTTTCTTTGGAGGCATTTCCTAAGGCATCGAAGAATATTGATTTAGTTCCTTCATAAAATTGTCGTATTTATATTTCGGGGAAAGATTTTCCTAAGTATCAAATATTTTCTTCCATTTGGGGGAAAATTACAGACTAAGTATACTTTGTTTTTTTTTTTTTTGGGGGGGGGGGGGGGGGGGTGAATTTCCTAAGTATCAAACATTATTCTCATTTTGGGGAAAATTACCAACTAATCATACTTAGTTTTGGGGGATTTCTTATGTATAGTACAATGCATTTTGTTTGAGGGAAGTTGTCAAATCATCACTCTTTGCTTTCCTTTGTTTCGGGGGGGAAATCTCTAATATTCCTACTGTTGTTGTTCACTTTAGGGATACCGGGGAAATGTATTCTACTTTGCTACTTTTGATAAATCTATGTTTCATCAATTTGGGGGGAAATTTGCTAAGTGAGTATACCTTGTTCTTGGGGGAAAATTTCCTAAGTATCAATGTTTGTTCCATTTGGTGAGATCGGGGAAATTTTCCTACATTTGATAATTCATCATTGTTCCATCAACTTGGGGAAAATCTAGATTTGTTTTCTCATTTTGGGAGAAATAAGCCCTATTTGTTATGTTTGATAAAACCGTCACTATTCCATCAATTTAGGGGAAAATCTAGATTTGTTTTTCTCATTTCTAGGGAAGTAGACCCTATCTTGCTATGTTTGATAGATCTAACTTATAGTGATTATACTTCCCTTGCCATCATTCCCTTCCATCAAATATGGCTTTCAGATTTAATACTTCAGTTTGAGTCAATTGAAGTAAATTAACCCAGCCCCCGTGCAGCGGACTCCGAAGAGTAGGTCAATTGGGATTCTTAGCTGTCAGTGAGACATGCAACCGTCTTAATCTTACTTCGAGAGATTCATTCTTCCGATTTCGCTCTGATAGCAACTATAACGCCCGCCCCTTTTCACTAAAATCAGAGTCTAGTTTATTTTTTGAAGTAAAGAGTGACAAAGGGCGCGGACGTCACGACGCGAGTTAAGTCCGAGCTTCTAAAGCCCGGCCCTTAACTGGCCGACCCTACGTGTGCGTGGAACGAAATCCACGGAGATTGGTTCACACATAAAAGTAAACTCGAGGAATATTAAACTAAGTGCGGAATTAAAAATAGAGTCTATCCTACAAATTTTTAGATAGCAGGGAAGAATTACATCATTTAAATTACTAAATTACCTCAAAATGATAATGTCCAAAATAAAATCCAAAACATAGTAAGAAATCTAAATTATTACATTCCAATGAGCTAAGCTATTCAAATTACATTTCCAAAATAAATTAAATAAACTAAGTAGTCCGCCTTCCCAAGCTCTTAAGCTTAGCCTCCGTCTCGTCCTTCGTGTCCGCCATCTCCTGCATCATCAGCTAGTATAGAAGTATGGCATTAGACAATGCGCCCAGTAGGACTCCGAGTAGGGCTAACACATGGATTAGTGATAACAAAACATATAGATAATATCATATCCAAAACCATGCAATTTGTAACGCCCCGCCCTTTTTCACCCGTTTTACGAAAATCCGAGTCTTTTTTTTTTTTTTTTAAATAGGAGAGTGAGAGAGGGCGCGGACGCCACGACGCGAGTTAAGTTCGAGCTTCTACAGCCCGACCCTTAACTGGCCAACCCCACGCGTGCGTGGAACTAAGTCCACGAGAATGATTCACGCGTGGGAAGTAAGCTCGCGGATTATAGTTATTGCAGAACATGGTAATAGAGTCTATCCTACCGGTTTTTAGATAGAAGGGAAGATATAACATTGAATTTACCAAAATGCCCCTACGTTCATGATTATATCACAAAATGCATCATCCATAAGTAACGTCCAAACCATCGCAGGAAATGTAAAATTATACAACCCGACAAGCTAAGCTACTTTAAAATTACATCACCAAAATGTAAAATATAATATAAACTAGGACTGCGCTTTCCAGCTCCTAAGCTTGGCCTCCGGTATGTCCACCGCTTCCTGCCTCTCCTGCGTCATCAGCTAGGGTAGAAGTAGGGCGTTAGTCAACGCGCCCAGTAGGACTCCGAGTAGGGCTAGCACATGGATTAGTGATACACACATACCGATAACATAAAATACAACAAAATAAGTATGTGATGAATGCTATGTCATGGGTGCTTATGTCATGTGTCCCACCCATTATCCGTATGATCATACAATATGTTATTCCCCATGTTTGCTTCTCAGTCGCCCCGACGGAGCATGGACTCCGGTTATCGAACTATCCCCATGTGTGATTCTCGGTCGCCCCGACGGAGCATGGACTCCGGTCATAGCCCTCAGGCTATCCCCATGTCTGATTCTCGGTCGCCCCGACGGAGCATGGACTCCGGTTTCATTATTTTCCTGCCCATGCCATGCATGAGATGTACGTGCATTATGCTATGTAGTATATAGATAAATCATAATTTTGATATACCATACATAGCCATATAATGCATAATATAAAAATATAATCCATAAGATTCATAGCTTAAAACTCATCATAAGAATAAAACATAATCATAAATAATTTAAAACACCATCACATATCCATCGCTTACAAAAAGGTAGGAATCCTACCGAATTCCGTGTAGCGTTCCATTACGTTTTCCGCTCGTTAATCCGGTCGCCGATCGCGTACCGTTTGCGACGTCCGATACCTTATTACATTTACCGAATTAGTCCATACGTTATCCATGGTTAAGTTCTTAACTAGTTATAACTCTAGATCCATTCAATGATCTTTAATTACATCATAAGTTTATCGAAAATCGGCCCTTAACTTAGCCCATTATCCATTGGTTTAATCACATACATAAAATCTGATTTTGACCATTTTCGAATATTCAAATGAGCGAGCCTAAAACGCAGCATCTATACGTTTCTTTTCATCATTCATATTGCATTGAATTTTACTTCTAATCCACATAGGGTTCGGCCATGTACCATGGCCGAACCCATGGTTCTTCAAAGTGGCTAATAATTACCATTTTGCCACTCTCTCCTCTATGATTAATCATTCACCCACTTATGTCTATTTTAAGTCTAAATTTCGTCCATAACTTAGACCCATTTATAATTCCATAACATATCCAAAATCAGCCACCTATTGTTTAATTTTTGAAAAACATTTAACTCCATATGTCCTTTCACATTTGGCCCTCAAGGTGGCCCACAAAGGGATCATGGGTTCGGCCATATACCATGGCCGAACCCATGGTACCCTATCTTCATTTTCTTGGGTCCATCTTACTCCCTTTAATCCAATCTCCAATGAATTTAAATTATCCATTCAAGTCCCCATTTTCATCCCATTTAAAACCTCACATATCATTTTTATAAATCCACTAAAATCTAGTATTCCCCTACATTATTTTCCATTTATTAAATCCACTAATCACTACCCTAAGGTTCACCTTTATGGATACCATTTTCAAAGACTAAGTTTTGTCCCAAAATAATCCATCTAAATTTTCATTTCCATCAAAAAGATTACCACACACCATACTTACTCATCTATCCAAATTCTCATTCTTCCATGTTATTTTCCATGCCTAAAAATCTCAAACCATTACCATAGGGTTCGGCCATACACCATGGCCGAACCCATGGTTCATGGCCCACCTTTCTTAGAGCCATTTAAGACCAAAGTTCTATGAATATTTGTCCATGATTTTTCTTGTTAAAAATTCCATTTAAAATCATTAATATCATTCATTTGGTCCATTTAAAACTTGTGTCATACATTTTGGAAATCCATTTACAACTATCATTTTCTCCATCATTTTCCATCTTTCTATTCTTATAAAAATAATTAACCATCACCATAGTTCAAAAAAAAAAATTCTAAAACATCATCCATGGATTTCATCATAAAACTTTTTCCAAAAATTTGCCTACATTTAACCCTTGAAACCCTAACCATTCTCCATCATTTTCAAACCTTAACATCTTAATAAATTCATCACCATTTACCATGGGGTTCGGCCATGCTACATGGCCGAACCCTAAGGTCCATCCAATCCATCAAAATTTCCATTTTCCTATGCTTAATAAAGACTTAAAAATTCTATTTAGAAATTCCATTCTTCCATTTCTTAATCCATTCCTCCATTTTTATCCAGTTCTTATCTTATCTTTTGATGGATCTTAGATCCATGGCCCACCACGTTTTTGGCCACATTTAGTCTAAGAAATGGATTTTATATTCCTAAAATAAAATCTTGTTTAAAGAAATCTTACCGCCCGACGACTCCTCCGGTCTTTGTCGCTCCCGTCAACCTCTTTGGCCTCCTTTCTTCTTCCTCTCCTTGTTTGATCGGCTAGATGGGCTTGATCAATGGTGGGACATGCTTGGATTGGCTAAGATAGGGTTAGGTTGAGAGGGAAAGAGTATGGAAATGAGGGAGAAAATTCTTCAAGGATCTTGATCTTGGGGTGGCCCAAGACTTAATCTTTTCCTTCTCTTTTCTTCTTCTTTCTTTCTAAGTTTTTCTTCTAAGCTTTGTTCTCTTTTCCTTAGTGCAAGGGACGTTTTTTGAGAGTGGAGAAGATGGAGATGAGTGAAATGGGTTAGTTTGACATGAGATGGAGGTGGTTGGAGTGGTCTTCACTCAAGCATTAACTTTCTCACCAACCAAGCATGGGTTGGCTTGACTTTGGTGGTGGTGGTTGAAACCCAACCACCATTCAAGCACATGGTTTTAATTTGTGTTTTCTTGAGGTGGTTTGTGTTTGTTGGAGTGGTTTTGACCATTTAACCATTTGACCATTTTAATCTTAGGTTGATTAATTTAGATCACCTTGATCCCTTGATTAATTTGATTAATCACCTTCTATATAATTTAATCCCATTAATTTCCCTCTATGATCCACCCATGGTTGACCAAGTCAACCATGGTGGTCGGCCCCACTACTCTTGGGTCCACACATCACCTCAATGGGTGAGGTGGAGGTGGGCCCCATTGGCCATGTTGCCTTGGTCCATTTATCACCTAATTTAGGTGATTTAAATTTTATTAATTATATCCCTTTTATTGGATCATCATTGGGCCCATGGCCCAATTTGATTCTTGTCTTACCCATTTATCTTAGGGTTTAGTTACCTTGGCCCATTGGGTCCCACATGGCTCTTTGACCCAAATTGACCAATTACATGTATCAATTTCAATTCAAGGTTTATTGGGTAACCATTGGGCCCATGGCCCAATTAGATTCCCTCATTTTCCACTTACCTTAGGGTTTGAACCGATTTTGATCCATTGGGCCCCACATGGCTATCGGGCCCACTTTGACCATCGTTGACCCGATTAGTCCTCATTGACCCATTTAATGGATTTCATCCAACCCATGGCCCAATTGGGCCATCCTTGGGCCATTGTCCCAAAATTTGGTCCATTTGGCATTTTATTACATCAAACTTCAATTTAAAATGAATAAATGCCAATATATATATTTATCAAAAATTCGGGTTATTACACAATTTGGTGCAATCTCATGCAATGGGTGTCCAATGTCATGCATCCCACCCATCAAGCTCATCATCATTGTACAATGTCCCTTTTTCAACTATACATAATGTCCCCCTTGATGGAAAAGCCTCCTCAAGGTATAACTACAAATGCGAATATCCCCCTTGATGGAAGAACCATCATCAAGGTATAATAATAAATACAACATCCCCCTTGATGGAAAAACCATCATCAAGGCATAATAATAAATACAACATCCCCCTTGATGGAAAAACCTCGTCAAGATATAAGCAATCACAAATCATCCCCCTTGACGGCAAAACCTCATCAAGATATAAGCAATCACAAATCATCCCCGTTGACGGCAAAACCTCGTCAAGATATAAACAATCACAAATCATCCCCCTTGACGGCAAAACCTCGTCAAGATATAAACAATCACAAATCATCCCCTTGACGGCAATGCCTCGTCAAGGTGTCCCCATGTTTGCTTCTCGGTCGCCCCTACGGAGCATGGACTCCGGTTTCTTTATTTTCATCCTTCTCATGCCATATCCCTCCCATGTCATGCATGAGATGTAGATGCCATATGCCATGTAATATATATGATAGCACAAACCATGGCATTTAAAATCCCATCAATAAAACATATAATTTGATTATCAAAAATAGATCAAGCGAAGCATCAATATACACATCATAGCCTTAAAACCCATCTTAAAACAATCATATGCTTACCAAAATAAATCAAGGAAAAACCCATACATAACACATAATCAATTGCTTACAAAAAGGTAGGAATCCTACCGAATACTGACTAACGTTCCTTTGCATTTCTCCCTCCAAAAACTCGGTCGCCGATCGCGCACCGCTTGCGATGTCCAGTACCTTATTATACATTATCAATTAGACTCAAGTTTTAATCATTTAAGTCCATTAATCATACCTTAGCGGGGTTCGGCCATAACCATGGCTGAACCTCACTAACTAGGTTTGTGGGTCCCATTTTAATCCATTGATTATCTTAATTTTGTGAGTTTAAAAAACTAGCACCCTAGGATTTATTAAACCACACATAAGGTTATCTTAAAAGCTTTTAAGTCCATGATCATCCCCCATGGGGTTCGGCCATGTACCATGGCTGAACCCATGGTTCTTCATTTCGGCCAATATTTACGGTTTTGCCACTACCTCTTTTCCATGACTAATCACTCATTCATCCATGCATAATTAAGTCCATAATTGATCATTAACTAAAATCCATTAGTGAACCATTTAATCATGCCATAACATCATTAAAATCAACCATTTAATTAACCTAATCCTTATTCATTCAAATACATACATAACCCCATACTTAGCCCGTCAATTGGTTTATAAGATGGGTCTTGGAATCATTAACATCAGCCTTTTTAATTTAACCTAATTTTCTTTCCATCTAACCACATACATAATCCCAAATTTACTCACAAAATGACTTACAAAAGGGGTCATGGGTTTGGCCATACACCATGGCTGAACCCATGATGTCTTTTCCCCAATTTTCTTGGACCCTTTTTTTTTTTCATCATTTAGGTCCACCACAAGTCCCTCCATGAGGGGGTTTACATCATGCATTTAAATCATTAATTTTTATCATCACTAACTACATTTAGTCATTACCACCTTAAAATCATAATTCATCCTCCATGTCTTCCATTCTTTATAACCTCATTAAAATCATTCAATCACCTACCATACTTAAGTGAATTTTAATACATAAAATCCTTAATGCATCCTTCCTTTTTTTTTTAACCTAATTTACCCATTAGGGTTTGCCCACTCTTCCTCCTTTCATTGGATGGATTTGAGATCCAAGGCCCATGACAATTTGGCCACCAAGCAATCCAAGAAATGGGTTCCATAATTACCTCTTAACCCTTAAAATGTAAAATTCTTGTTTAAGAATTACTTACAATCCGACGACTCCTCCGGCTTTTCTTTCTCCTCTTGATTTCCTTAGCCCTTTCTCTTCTTCTTCTCTTTGATTGATCGGCCAAGATGAGCTTGATCAAACGAAAAACATCAAAGCTTGGGTCGGCTAAGATGGAGTAGATTTGAGAGAGGGAAAGGAGGAGAAGATGGAGAGAATTACCCTAAGGTCTTGGTCTTGGAGTGGTGTCTTATGCTTTGAGTTTTTTTTTCTCTTCTTCTAAGTCTTCTTCTTCTTTTCTCCTTAGTTTCTTCTTCCTTCTTTCCTTGGTGTGGAACGGTTTTAAGAGAAATGAAGAGAGGGAGAGAGTGAAAGAGCTCGATGGAAAAAGATGAGGAAAGAGATAATGTTCATCTCATTTGGTGGAGTGACCTACACTCCACCATTTAATTTCTCCACCAACCAACATGAGATCTTTTTTATGCTTTAATGGTGGTGGTTGGAATTAACCACCACCAAGCCCAACGTTTTTGAGCTTTGGAGATAAGATTGTTTGGGTCTTCCATTTGACCATTTGACCCACTTTTTGAATAGTTTAATTATTTAATTAATTAGATAATTAACTTGGGTTAATTAATTCTCACTTAACCTAATTTCTTTATTCCACCCATGGTTGATCAAGTCAACCATGGTGGCCGGCCCCACCAATCCTTGGTCCACACGCCACCTCATTTGGTGAGGTAGAGGTGGGCCCCATTCGGCCATGTCACCTTGGTCTATTCACCACTAACTTAGGTGATTTAATTAAATCCATTTTCAACTACTTGGATCACCATTGGCCCATGGCCCAATTACATTCACCCTTACCCATTTACCTTAGACCTTACATTATCTTGACCCATGGGGTCCCAAATGGGTATTGGGCCCAATTTGACCATCCTTGGCCCAATTGACCATCATTGACCATTTAAATGATTTTAAATCCAATCCATGGTCCATTGGACCATACTTGGGCCTTTGTCCATATTTTGATCCATTTACCATCTATTCAATCAAATTTCCCAATTTTCATCATTAAAATAAATAATAGCCACATATATGTTGATTTAAAAATTCCGGGCTATTACAGTTAATGAGTGGTAAAGGATGAAAATTATGCGAATATGTTAGTGATCTTAAATAAAGTTTACATCTTGTAAATGATAAGCTTGAAATGAGGAAATAAAGAAGAACCAAGGACCACGGGTTCAACCATGTTGTATGGCCGAACCCCATGGAGAGGTTTCGACCTAACTTGGGGAGACCCTCACCTTCCACTGGGTCAACAGGGGGCTTTCATCCCAACCAGCCCTCCCCATCAGTATCAGTCACTCAGGTTCCCAGAGGTGTGAACAACTGTTTCCATTGTGACCAGCCGAGCCATTTCAAGAGGGAATGCCCACAACATAGCAAACCCTCTTATTTTAGGGGTTCCTTTCGCCCACCAACTAGACCAACTCATTCACGAGGAGGCAGGGCATATAACCAGGCGGGACTGGCGCCTAACCCTACAGGATCTAGACGGTTGTTTACTTTAGCCTTTTTAGCGGCAGTGGATCACTCCGTGATTCAAGGTATAGCAGTAGTCAGTAGTTCCTACGTCTTTGCATTATTTGATTCTGGAGCATCTCACTCCTTCATATCTACTGCATTTATAACCGTTACTGGCACATTAGTACAAAAACTGTCCACATCACTCACTATTGTATCCCCCGACAGAGACACTGTAACGCGCCCCCCTTTTTCACTCTACGCTTTCCGAAAATCAGAGCATATTTTTTTTTTATAAATAGAAGAGTGAGAGAGAGCAGGACGTCACGACGCGAGCTAAGTTCGAACTTCTAAAGTCCGACCCTTAACTGGCCAACCCTATGTGTGCATGGACTAAGTCCATGAAAACGGTTCACACATAACAATATAAACATGCAGATTAAAATTATAACCGCGGAATTATAATAGAACCTAGTTCTATTCCATTTTAGATAGCAAAGTACGTCAAGTCTTTAATCAACATTATCATAACATAATTATTCAAATCAACATCCAACCATAGCAATTATCTAAATTATTACATGCCCGAAGTGTAGTTACTCAAATACAAGTCTATAAGTAACTTAATCAAAATAACTAAAATCATCCAAGCTTCTATGATTGGCCCTTTTCGCGTTCATCGTTCTCCTTGTTTCCTGTATCATCCACTAGGGTAGAAGTAAGGCGTTAGAACAACACGCCCAGTAGGTATTCCAATTAAGGCTAACACATGGTTAGTACAAAACATGCATAATACTATCATAATGTCAAAAACCATATAAAACAATGCCATGTTATGATGTCAATTGCAATGAGTCCCACCCATCACAAGTACATATAAGTACCCCCACATAGGTCTTTCGGACGCCCCGACGGAGTGTGGCCCCTCCGGTTTCTTCCTGATGGAAAAGCACATCAAGGTAACCCACATAGGTTTTTCGGATGCCCCGACGGAGTGTGGCCTCTCCAGTTTCTTCCTGATGGAAAAGCACATCAAAGTAACCCACATAAGTTTTTCGGACGCCCCGATGGAGTGTGGCCCCTCCGGTTACATGTCCTTCACCCCATGCCATGCATGAGATGCCAATGAAACACATGTTATTTTTTCATATAAACATAGCATTAAAACTCACATTTTGAAACACTATCATTTACAGCATAATTCATCAAAATAAGATAAAAACATTGTACATAAACCTGTGGTTTCAAAGAGGTGGAAACCTACCAAAGACCACTACGTGTCCTTGTGCTTTCGTCCGGTAACCGCTCACAATCGTACACACCTTGTGAGGTCCCGTTACCTGTCCCATTTGATTTAACATTAGGTCTAAGTCCACAAAACAGTCCCCCTAGGGTTCGGCCATACACCATGGCCGAACCCATGGTCCATTAATTTTACTTAATTACCATATTGCCATCCCTGGCTAACATTCCATTAATCTAACCATTCATGCATTAAATCCGTAAGTCATTCCCCATGGGGTTCGGCCATACACCATGGCCGAACCCATGGTCTATCATTTTCACACTTATTTGCATTCTTGCCATTACCTTATGTTTATGTCCAAACCGATCCATAATCAAAACACTCCTCATGGGGTTCGGCCATACACCATGGCCGAACCCATGATCTTTCATTTTTAGCCTATATTACAATATTGCCATTACCTCCAATAACTTATGTTTAGGTTCCAACACATAGGTCCTTTCATTTATTTAAACATGCATAGCACTCCAAATAACCCTTTAAATGATCCATAACCGATTCCTTAATCCAAATATGATCCACCAATGAAGGACCCATTAAAAATTATTTCATGGGGTTCGGCCATACACCATGGCCGAACCCTATGATTTCTAACTTTCTAATTATATCAATTCCCATTTTTTAATCCATAAATCAAAGTTTCTTCCTTTTTTATTCAAAAGTCCATCATTAGAAACGTTCTAATTTAATAACCATCCTCCATGGGGTTCGGCCATACACCATGGCCGAACCCTATGGTTCATGGTCTTCTCTTTAAAAAATCATTGATATTCCTTCCATGGTTTTCATGATCAAATTGCATCTAAAACCATCAAACCTTCCATCCATTTAAATTAATTCATAACTAACCTTTTGTAACACTTTGGAATTTCATATTATTAATATTTATGAAATTTGTCATTTAATTGTGAAATGATTGGATATGGACCTTAGATGGGTAAAGGATTGGGTTAATTGCCCAATTAAGACCCAACGGATTATGGATATGGTGGCAATTGGATTAATTGTGTAAGATGTATTTAATTGGGTCAAAATTGTTAATTGGGTCAAAATGTCCAATTGGGACCCAATGGGTCGAGTTTGACTTGGTTGACCACCAAGTGTAACGCCCCGCCCTCTCCGATATGTTCTTCTTCCTTTGGAGACATTTATCCTAAGTCATGGAAACATCAGTTGACTTAGCTTCTAAGTAAAGTTTTGTGTTCTTCATAATTTGGGGAAATTGCCAAATCAGCACTCTTTGTATTTCTTTGTTTTTGGGGAAACTTCCTAAGTATCATGTATCATTTCTCAATTTGAGAAAATCTTAATGTTCTCCTGTTCTCGGGGAAAGCCTCCCTAAGTATCATGTGTTACTTCTCAATTTGGGGATATTGGGGAAGTATATCCTATTTTGCTATGTTTGATAAATCCAAATTTGATGACTGTACTTGCTTTGCTATCTTTCATTGTTGTTCTCAGATTAATTGTTCAGTCTGAGTCTATCAAAGTAAATTAATCCGGCCCCCAGTCAGCGGACTCTGAAGAGTCGGTCAGTTGGGATTCTTATCTGTCAGTGAGACATGAAACCGTCTTAATTTTACTTCGATGATTCAACTTCCCATTTCGCTCTGATACCAACTGTAACTCCCCGCCCTCTCCGATATGCTCTTCTTCCTTTGAAGACATTTTTCCTAAGTCATGGAAACATCAGTTGACTTAGCTTCTAAGTAAAGTTTTGTGTTCTTCATAATTTGGGGAAATTGCCAAATCAGCACTCTTTGTATTTTTTTTTTTTTTAATAATAATATAATAACACCGGAAGAGGGCGGAAGACATCAAGACGCGAGCTAAGTTCGGGCTTCCAATGTCCGACCCTTAACTGGCCACCCATGTGTGCATGGACTAAACCATGAATAACAACACACACGGAACTAAACAAGTCATGCAGAATAATACGAGACAAATTGCGAAGCTATCTGATTGTAGAATTATACTGAATAGATAGCAAGTACAAGTCTCCCATTAAAACTTGTTAATCCAAATATCCATTATCAAACTATAACAAACCATAGCAAAGTTATTAGCTATTACATGTCCGTAAAATGTAATTCAAAAGACAGTAACATATAGAATCATTCCAATATTCAAGCGCTTAAGCTTGGCTCCCCTCTCAGTCCTCGACTTTCTCTTTCCCTTTCCCTGTTCATGCGTTATCCTCTAAGGATAGAATTAGGGCGTTAGATCAACGAGCCCAGTAGGTTTTCCGATCAGGCCTACCACAAGGTTAGTATATAAAAACATGCATATATCATAATATATGATCATCAAAAACATATAAAATCAATGCTATGTATGTAAGTGCACATGTAATGAGTCCCACCCGTCACAAGTATACATGGCCATCAAGTTATTTCACAGTGTTCTTTCTTTGGGACTCTCACGACAAGGTAATCCACAGTACTCCTCATTTCCTGTGGATAGGACTCTCATCATTGAGTTATTTCACAGTGTTCTTTCATTGGGACTTTCACGTCAAGGTAATCCACAATACTCCTCATTTCCTGTGGATAGGACTCTCATCATTGAGTTATTTCACAGTGTTCTTTCATAAAAAAAAAAATTAGACTTTGAATCTCGGAAAGGGCGGGGCGTTACACCAAGTGAGTTGAGTTAAATTAAATGAGTTGTGTGGGACGATTTGAAATTTAAATTTAAATTCAAACAATGGAAAGGATGGTTTGTATTTTAAATTTAAATTCAAATAATGGGTTGGGCGGTTTTATATTTGAAGTTCAAATTTAAATGGGATGGACGGCTTTGACATTTCAAAAATTCAAGTTCAAACAATGGTTATAGGTTGGAGAGATAAAGGTGGTTTAAAATTCAAAATAAATGGGGTGGACGGTTTTATGTTTGAAATTCAAACAAATAAGATGGAGGATCTATGTTTAATTCAAAATTCAAAATAATGATACACGTTGGTGTAACGCCCCGCCCTTTCCGAGAGTTTCAGAGTCTAATTTTTTTTTTTTTTTTTTGTTCTTGTTTATAAACAACGGGAGAGAGCGGGCGGCGTCACGACGCGAGTTAAGTTCAGACTACCCAAGTCTGAACCTTAACTGGCCACCCATGTGTACATGGAATAGACCATGATAGTGATTCACACATGGAACTAACATCAACATGCGGAATAAAAAGATGAGATAGCAAGTAATATTCTTAAATATTAAATAACATAGATCAACCATCCACAAGTTATGATCCTAAACAAACCATAGCAAATAACGAATTATTACATGTCCAACAATAGTATTCAAATGACAGTAATAAAACGTAATCCAAATCCATTATTTAAGCACTTAGGTTCAGCTCCCAAAAAACCTCTCAATTCCTCATAACTTCTTGCTCAAAACGGTGAGCATTGGGTGCCATCCAAGGCACCCCTTGGCACTTCCAACACACCCTTTGGCACTCCCATGCATTTCATCCAATTCCCATGTATTCCCATTTAAATGCCATCATGAAAATCACCCCAACAAGTCCCCAACGTGTGGGACTTGTTTGGGTGGTTAAAGCTGGGCAAAACTCTTCCAATTCCCACTTGAACTCACTGATTTACAGTCCCATGGGTTTCCATTTTGACTCACCCAACTCAAGGTATTTTTATTCCAACCCAACTCATCACATTTAATGCATTTCATTTAATGCACATGAGTTAACTCACCTTTTTATTTTATTCCAACTCACCTCAGTCCCACTCAACTGATTTGACTCGTGTTTGAGATCCCTTGAGGGTTCACACGGTCAACAATAGTCAACTCGACCCGCTGGGTCCACTTTTAGCTCCTTGACCCGTTTTTGACTCCATGACCCAATTATGGTATTTTGGTCATTTGTAAATGGTTTTCATATGTGGATCAAGCCTACCCATTTCTTTTCTACTTGATTTCCAATCAAATAAGCTTATCCCCATTTAATTTAAATTCACAAAACGGTCGAATCATCCATTTTAACCCGATAGGTCCCATTTGGGCCCTTTGACCCATTTAGCCACTTTTGACCCAAATGATGAAAATTACCCAACCAATAAAATTTAACATTCATAATATGCTCATATGATTTTATTTTGAGCAATGGGCCCCACTATTTCCTTACTTAACATCACAAAATAACTAATTTAACAACTCAGGGGCATTTTGGTAATTTTCCACTTCATTGAGAAATTGGGGTGTTACAATATAACCCTCTTTTTAAAATTTTCGTCCCGAAAATCGAGTGAAGTAGGGTTCTCAAATTAAATTACACAAACAATTCGGGGTGAGCTGTTCTCATCTCCGATTCAAGTTCCCATGTGGCCTCTTCATCACCATGACGGTCCCATACCACTTTTACGAACTGAATCGCTCTGTTTCGCAACACCCTTTGTTCGGTCTCCACTATCCTGACCGGCTTCTCGACGTACGTCACGTCGCTTTGTACTTCAATATCTTGAACATTTAAAACATGGGACGGATCCGGATTGTATTTCCTTAGCATCGACACGTGGAACACATCGTGTAGAGCTGCTAATTGCGATGGAAGTGCTAATTGGTAAGCTACATCCCCCATCCTTCTTATGATGGAAAACGGTCCCACATATCTTGGCGACAGTTTTCCTTTCTTACCAAACCTCATATGTCCCTTCCGTGGTGAGACTTTTAGAAACACCCAGTCTCCCACTTCGAATTCCAGAAACCGTCTCCTTTTATCAGCATAGCTCTTCTGCCGACTCTGTGCAGTCAACAAGTGTTGACGTATCAACTTAATTTGTGCAGTAGTTTCGGCGACTAGTTCCGGTCCGATCAATGCAGGCTCACCTGCCTCTGTCCAACATACCGGTGACCTACACGGTCTACCATATAAAGCCTCATAAGGAGCCATTTGAAGGCTTGCCTGATAGCTGTTATTATAGGAGAACTCCACCAATGGTAAGTGGTCCTCCCATCCTCCTTTGAAATCTAACATACACGCTCTCAGCATGTCTTCCAAGGTTTGTATTGTTCTTTCAGACTGACCATCAGTCTGTGGATGGAATGCGGTGCTAGTCAATAGCTCAGTCCCCATGGCTGTCTGCATGCTTTGCCATACTCTGCCGGTAAAACGGCCATCTCTGTCCGATACTATCGTTCGGGGAATACCATGTAGTCGAATGATTTCTTTAATATAACGCCGACCCAACGTCTCAGACGAATCCGTCATCTTGATAGGAATGAAATGTGCAGACTTGGTCAGCCGGTCGACTACGACCCAAATGGCGTCATTACCCTTTGAAGACCTCGGCAACCCGGATACAAAGTCCATGGAAATATGTTCCCATTTCCATTCTGGCACGGCTAAGGGTTTGAGCAACCCTGGTGGCTTTTGGTGTTCAGTCTTAACTTGTTGACAAGTTAGACAGTGTGCCACGAATTCCGCCACATCCCTTTTTAGTCCATGCCACCAATAATGCCTCTTTAGATCGTGATACATTTTGGTGCTACCCGGATGAATAGAGAACTTGGATTGATGTGCCTCAATCAGTAGTTCTTTCCTGCAACTCTTTGGCACATAAGTTCTTCCCCGGAATACAAGACCCTGTCCTGGTCGTAGTTCCCATTCCGGTACAACGGTGCCAGTAGACATCCTGGCCCAAATGTCCTCCACTTCCGGGTCTGCTCTTTGTTCTTGTTCAATCTTGGTGACTATATTGGACCGTATGATTAAATTGTGCAAAACTCCACGGTTTGTAATGTATAGATTGAACTCTCGAATGGTATTCAACATCTCCCACTCGGTTCTGATCAGACATGCCATGGATGCATGTGATATGCGGCTAAGAGCATCAGCCACCTTGTTTGCCTTGCCTGGATGGTATCGAAGTTCGAACTCATAATCCGCCAGATACTCCATCCATCTACGCTGCCTTAAATTAAGCTCCTTCTGATCAAATAAATATTTCAAACTCTTATGATCAGAATACACTTCAAACTTCTCGCCATACCCATGCTCATTGGTGTGATCATTTTGTGGTTAATGGTGATGGTTTTGAGAGATAAAAACCATACATTATCATGGAGTTTTTATGTGATTTACATGAAGATTATGTACTGATTTTGGTTGGCCAACATATGGCTGAACCATGGTAATGTTATGGTTAAGTTGCTGATCTAAAACAGTAGATTAAAACTGGAAAAATGGACCATGGGGATTGGCCATCTTGGATGGTCGAATCCCATGAGGTATGATGGTTATTTGGACAAAATAATTAGATGGTTTTGAGAGGTTAAAGTGCAGCAATGATGTGCTGATTTTATATGAATAAGTGACACCAAAAATATGTATGAAAGACCAAAACATGGACTTAGGGTTCGGCCACCTTGGATGGCCGAACCCCATGTAAGTCTTTCATGTGTTTGGTGAGTTAAAAACCATATGAAGATATGGTGTTTTTATGGTAATAAATGGATTAATATGTTACTGTTTTGGTGGGTTAATATGCGGCTGAACCATGTTTAAATCATGGTTGAGTTAGCATGATTAGACCCTGAGTGATCATGGTGTTGGTTGGATCAAGTGAACCCTAGGGTTCGGCTATGAGTATGGCCGAACCCCATGGGGCTGTTTTGAAATAAATGGGCTGTTTTGAATGGGAACTTATGGTTGTTTTAATTAAGGAGACATACATGATAATTATGGACTATGTAATCAACCATTGATGATGATGGAAAATGGGATAAAAACCCATAGGATGTGGTTCGGCCAAGTAGTATGGCCGAACCCAATCAATGATTAGTTGATAAGTTTGGAGATTAAAGTTGACGAATGAAGAACCCCACAAGATGTTTGGGTCTTATATGTGAATGGATATTTAAATATTAGAATGATTTACTTATTGTTACATCACAAGGTGACGAGAGTTGAAGGAAGTGCGAGTCGTGACCGAGTGAAGCTCAAAAAGGAACGGACATTTAATCAAAGTTTAAGTAGGTTTCCTACCTACTTGTAACCACAGTTTTTACCCAATATTTCTTATGATACTCTTGTTTTAACATATGTGTTTCAAATGATATATTATGCATTAACAAATGGCATACAGGCATTGGCATCTCATGCATAGTCATGGGATAATGAATGAAGTTCTACAGTGATGGATACGATGGTACATGATGGGGGTTGCTCATTACATGTACATCGCTTATAGAAGAGATGAAGGTGTGTTGTAATTTACCTTGTCGGTGCGAGGCACGTCAAGTGATGGCTATGAAAGTACATGATGGGGGATGCTCATTGCATGTGCATATTTCATAGCATTGTTTTACCTGTTTTGATGATCATGTAATATGATATGTATATGCATGTTTTATATGCTAACATGTGGTAGCCCTGATTCGGGAACCTACTGGGCGCGTTGATCTAACGCCCTAATTCTATCCTCAGAGGAGATTGCAGGTACAAGCAAGGGGAAAGGGAAGGTCATTGACCAAGAGGGGAGCTGAGCCTAAGTGCTTAAATAATGGATTTGGATTACGTTTTATTACTGTCATTTGAATACTATTGTTGGACATGTAATAATTCGTTATTTGCTATGGTTTGTTTAGGATCATAACTTGTGGATGGTTGATTTATGTTATTTAATATTTAAGAATATTACTTGCTATCTCGTCTTTTTATTCCGCATGTTGATGTTAGTTCCATGTGTGAATCACTATCATGGTCTATTCCATGTACACATGGGTGGCCAGTTAAGGTTCAGACTTGGGTAGTCTGAACTTAACTCGCGTCGTGACGCCGCCCGCTCTCTCCCGTTGTTTATAAACAAGAACAAAAAAAAAAAAAAAAAAAAAAAAATTAGACTCTGAAACTCTCGGAAAGGGCGGGGCGTTACAGTTGGAGAGATGGAGTAGTATCGGTTTAATCTTTAAATCCAAACAAATGGAAGAGTATTGGTTTAATGTTCAAATTCAAACAAAGAGAGGAGTATGGGTTTATTTCAAATTCAAAGGCACATGATGGAAAGATAATGGAGATAGTTTTTCATTGAAAAATATTCAAATTTCAAAGGGCATACACGTTGGAGAAGATGGAGTATGGATTAAAGTTTAAATTCAAACAAATGAGTTGGGCTTAATATTTGAAATTCAAGCAAGTGGAATACATTTGAAATTCAAATGGGGTGGACGGTTTTAATATTGGAAATTCAAACAAAGGAGATGGAAGAGTATGGTTTTATTTCAAAATTCAAATGTTGGAGAGATGGAAGAGTTTGGTTTTATTTTAAAATTTACACGTTGGAGAGGGATGAAGATGTTTATGGATTAATCTTCAAATTCAAACAAAGGAGATGGAAGAGTTATATCTGATACACGTTGGAGGTGGTTTAAAGTTTGAAATTCAAGCAAATGGAGATGTTTATGGTCTAACTTTCAAATTCAAACTCTCCCTCTCCCTCTTGGCTATCTCTCCCTCACACTCTATCTTGGCCGGTCAGCAACCTAAGAGAAAAAGATCAAACACTTGGAAAATTCTTATCCCATTTTCTTCCTCTCTTGGCCATTCCTCTCAAAGACTTGAAATAATTTTACCATTTCAAGTTTTTCTATCTCTCTCAAATCTATATCTTGGCCGAACCAGTCCTTGGTGATCTCATTTTAAGCAAGCACACAATCGGCCAAAAGATCAAGAAAAGAAGGAGAAGCTAAGGAAGGAAAGAAACAAGTGGGAGTGAAGAACAAATTAGAGGAGTTGAGGAATTAGTAAGTGCTCTACTAAGTCTTGGTAAATAAGAAAATGGTTAAGACATGGTTCGGCTATGTATATGGCCGAATCTACCAAAAGTTTAAATTATGGATGATGAGGTTTAAACGGATAGAAACATGGATCATAGGGTTCGGCCACTTTGGATGGCCGAACCCCATGAAAGTATTTGATAATTTTGTATGGTTTTTGGAGAGATAAAACCATACCAATGTATGAGAGTTTTTAAGTGTTTTAATTGGAAATTAAAATTGATGTTTTGGGCCAACCATTGGATGGCTGAACCATACTACGATTATGGCTAAAATATGGGGTATGAACCATGCACAAAGGATGGAATTTTTGAGTCAAGAGAACCATAGGGTTCGGCCATGTGTATGGCCGAACCCCATGGACCCTTGTATGGGTATTTGGATTTAGGATTATGATTAGAAATTGTTAATGGTTTTTATGATGTTTTAAAAGGTTAACATAGATGAAAAATGATGTTAGAATATGCTATGGATCATGAAAGTGCATGAATGGCAAAAGTGTAAATAGATGGAAATAAGGAACCATAGGGTTCGGCCATACATGGAGTGATTTTGATGGGTTTAAGTAATTTTGGAACCAAGAAAATGATGGAAGATTATGGCCTAGTTAATTACATGAATAGATTGGTAACTAGCCTTACGTATGAAGGATTAAAGGACCAAGATTGAGATAGTGAGGTTCGGCCATGTTGTATGGCCGAACCCCACTAAGATGGATTTGTTTTGGATGATGGTGGTTAGCAAAATTAAACATTGGTTAGACCAATGGAAAAATCGTAAATACAAGTCAAATTGTAAATATGAATGGATTGATCAAAGGACTTGAAAAAAGGGATCCAAAACCAAAGTGGCAACATGGCCGAACCCTACCAAAGTGTGTTTGAAGTGTGAGGTGGTTTAATATGATTAAATAAAAAGAAAGGACAAAATCAAATGCTTAGGATCTTGACTTGCTGTTATATAAACAAGGTATCGGGACTCCTTGAACGGTACGCAATCGTGAACGGGTGACGGATTGAGAAGAAAGGACAACTTAAGTGACTTTCTGTAGGTTTCCTACCTTTTTGTAACCACACTTATATTTGATGTTTTATCTTAATTTTGATGAAATATGTGCTAAGTTATTATGTTTCAAAGTGGTTTTGTATGTTAAGATGTATTTACAAATGGCATGAACTCATGGACATCTCATGCATGGCATGGGGTGATGATTTTGGGAACCAGAGGCCACACTCCATCGGGGAGTCCGAAAGACCACTGTGGGGTGTAACACCTTGGAAGTTTATATTACTTATATTTATGAAATTTGCCATTTATTGGATAAGGTTACAATTGGAACAATTGGGTAAGATATATTCAATTGGGTCAAAATTGCTAATTGGGTCAAAATGTCCAATTGGGACCCATTGGGGCGTGTTTGACTTGGTTGACCACCAAGTGAGTTGAGCTAAATTAAATGAGTCGAGACGTTCGGTTTATATTTCAAATTCAAATAACGAGACGTACGGTTTGTATTTCAAATTCAAATTCAAATAACAAGACGTACGGTTTATATTTCGAATTCAAATAACAAGACGTACGGTTTGTATTTCAAAATCGAATTCAAATAATGAGACGTACGGTTTATATCTCAAATTCAAATTCAAACGACGGGACGTACAATTAATATTTCAAATCCAAATTCAAACAAAAAGAAAGGACGGTGTACATTTTGAACGTAAAGGGATGGACGGCTCCATGTTTAAAATTTAAATGAAGGAGATGGACTCAATATTTGAAATTCAAGTAAAGGGAATATGTTTAAAATTCAAAATAAATGGAGTGGACGGTTTCATGTTTGAATTTCAAACAAATAAGATGGAGGAAGCTATGTTTAAATTCAAATTAATGGTATACGATGGAGAGATGGAAGGATATAGGTTCGTTTCAAATTCAAAGGCAATGGATACACGTTGGAAAGATGAGGGAGGTTTAAAAGTTTAAATTGAAACAAATGAGTTGTGTTTAATATTTGAATTTCAAACAAATGGAATATGTTTGAAATTCAAATGGGATGGACGGTTTTTAATATTGGAGATTCAAACAAAAGAAATGGAAGAGCTAGAATTGATACACGTTGGAGCTGGTTGTAAAATTTGAAATTCAGAACATATGGAGATGTTTATGGATTGGGTTATTTCAAAATCAAGACAAGGATGCTCATGGAGGGATAATGAGATAATTTCACATTTAAAATATTCAAATTTTACATGGCTCACACGTTGGAGTCTTGAGAATTTTATCTCATGTAGGAAAGATAATCCCTCTTGACCATCTCTCCTTCACACTCTACCTAGGACGGCCAGCAATCTAAGAGGAAAGATCAAACACTTGGAGAAATTCTCATTCCATTTTCTTGCTCTCTTGGACGTCCCCCTCAAAGACTTGGAGTAATTTTTACCATCTCAATGTTTCCTATCTCTCAAATCTATACCCTAGCCGAACCCCATGGAAGAAAATGAATGGTTAATGTTGTTTAAAAGGAGTAGGAATTGGGTCATAGGGTTCGGCCACCTTGGATGGCGGAACCCTATGAAAGAATATGGAACTTTTTATGGTTTTTGAGGGATAAAAACCATACTAGGTTTTGGAGGTTTAAAGGGTTTTTAAAGGGAGTTAAGGTTATTGTTTTGGACCAATTATTACATGGCTGAAACATGTGGTTATCATGGCCAAGTTGCTGGTCATAGACCATGGAAAAATAATGGAGTAATTGGGTTAAGAGAACCATAGGGTTCGGCCATGTGTATGGCCGAACCCCATGGACTGTTTTTATGGGTTAAGTTAAAGTAAGAACATGGTTGAAATTTATGGACTATGATGTGCTTTGCTTAAGAATTATACATGTTGATTTATGGACCTAGTATAGGTAATTAATCAGCCATCATGGATGATGGAAAGTGGAACAAAAACCGGTTTGGTGAGGTTCGGCCATGAAGTATGGCCGAACCCCACTAATGGTTATTAGTGGCTTAAATGTGTAATTAATAATGTGATTGAAGTGGTATTTAAGAATGATTCAAGGGATCAAATTGTGATGGTGAGGTTCGGCCATGTTGTATGGCCGAACCCCACCAAGTGGATTGGTTATGGTTATTTGTTTTTTTTTAAGAAAAAATTAGACAAAGGTTAGGATAGTGGCATAATGGTAAATATAGATGAAATGACCAAAGGATTGGAAATATGGGCTGAAACCAAAGTGGTAAAGCTCAGCCATGTTGTATGGCCGAACCCTACCAAGGTTCCTTGGGAAGTTGAGTTAATTGATTGGTTTTAGTTAAATAAAAAGAGAGACCAAAAAGTTAAGTGGCTGAGATTCGGCCATGGGGTATGGCCGAACCCCACAAAGTGGATTTTTGGGATTTAGACTAAGTTGAAATCATATGGTTAAAAGTTTGATTTGCTGTTATACAAATAGGGCCACGGGACTTGCTTGAAGGGTGTACAAGTTGTAAGCGAGAGACAGTTCAAAAGAAAGGTCAAAACTAAGTGAACATTGTGTAGGTTTTCCTACCTCTTTGTAACCACTCTTATATGTGATGTTTATCATGAATTTTATGAGTAGTTTATGTTAAAGTATTATGTTCATATGGGATTATGAAATGTTAGAAATATTTCCAAATGGCATGTATCATGTATTCATTGACATCTCATGCATGGCATGGGGTGATGGTTATGTAATCCGGAGGGTCCACACTTCGTTGGGGCGTCCGGAAAACCTGTGTGGTGGTATCATGATAATAAGAATTCTCATCAAGGGAAACCGGAGGGTCCACACTCCGTCAGGGTGTCCGAACAACCAATGTGGAGGGAGGCTGTGTATATTTGTGATGGGTGGGACTCATTACATTTGCATCACATACATAGCATTGTTTGTAAGATTTTGATGATATGTACCTTTATATTATTCGCATGTTTTATACTCTAACCTTGTGGTAGCCCTAATCGGAAACACCTACTGGGCGTGTTGGTCTAATGCCCTACCTCTATCCTTAGTGGATGATGCAGGAAAGGGGAAGGACGAGGATCGTGAAGGAACCCAAGCATAGGAGCTTGGGCTTTTGAAGAGATTAATTATGGATTGATTTATGGACCTTTTATTTATGTTTATTGGACAATGTAATTTGACAGTTTGATGACTTTGGGCATGTAATAATTTAGTTAAATAATTGCTATGGTTTGGATTGATGATTATGTTAAGACAACTATGGTAAAATGACAATGTACCATGCTATCTAATAAAATGGTGTAGTCATAGGTTCCATTATAATTTACTATGTGAGAACCATTCTCATGGACTTAGTCCATGCTCACATAGGTTTGGCCAGTTAAGGGTCGGACTTTAGAAGTCCAGACTTAACTCGCGTCGTGACATTCAGCCCTAATCACTTGTCTATTTATTTAAAAAAAAAAAAATTTAATCTGATTTTAGAGTGAAAGGGCGGGGTGTTACATGGGGTACCTTGATGATGGGAATCCCATCAAGAGGAATCCAGAGGCCACACTCCGTCGGGGCGTCTGAAAGACCACTGTGGGGTACTTTGGTGATGGCTATGTATATTTGTGATGGGTGGGACTCATTAAATGTGCATAACATACATGGCATTGTTTTATGAGATTTTGATGAACATGTATTATCATATTATTTACATGTTTTTGTACTAAACTTGTTGTAGCCCTAATCGGAAACACCTACTGGGCGCGTTGATCTAACGTCCTATCTCTATCCTTAGTGGATGACGCAGGAAAGGGGAAGAACGAGGATCGTGAAGGAAACCAAGCATAGGAGATTGGGCTTTTGAATGGACTTTAATTTATGGATTGATTTATGGACTTTTATTTGGACAATGTAATTTGATAGTTAGATGATGTTGGCATGTAATAATTTAGTAATATTTGCTATGGTTTGGTATGGGTTGGAATGATTGATTAAGTTAAGTTAACTTTGGAAAAATGACAATGTACTTTGCTATCTAATAAAATGGAGTAGATTTAGGTTCCATTATAATCCACCGTTAGATTAAGTTTTATTCCGCAATGTTTATACTTTATTATGTGAGAACCATTCTCATGGACTTAGTCCATGCTCACATAGGTTTGGCTAGTTAAGGGTCGGACTTTAGAAGTCCGGACTTCACTTGCGTCGTGACACTCCCGCTTTTATCACTTGTTTATTTATTAAAAAAAAAATAGACTCTGATTTATAGTGAGAAAGGGCGGGTGTTACACTTTTCCATCACTTTCCATGATCTAAATACATGAACATAATTCCATAATCACTTATGGGGTTCGGCCATACTCCATGGTCGAACCCATGGTCTAAGGTTCTTTATCAAAACATCCATTAAAACCCTTTAACATCTTTATTACATTGCCTGGTTTTCATCCTCCAAAACCTATAAATTAAACCATGTCTTTCCATGGAGTTCGGCCATGCACCATGGCTGAACCCTATGGTCCATCCTTTTCACTAAAATTACTATATTCATCTCCCAATTCTCTTCCATGGGGTTCGGCCATACACCATGGCCGAACTCTATGGTTCCTTATTTCAAACAAATTTATCAAAATACTAACCGATTCCGCGACTCCTCCGGTTTTCCTTTGATTGTTCTTGCTCTTCCAATCCTTCTCTTCCTTGCACACTTGCTGGTTGCCCTCTCCTTCTCTTGTTATGCCGTGAATGAGTCTTGATGAAAACCCTTTGAATGTGTAAACCGTGCGCCCCTTGCTACCTCTCTTTTTAATACTTCCAATTGGTCTTAATTAGAAGGTCCCATGTGCCCCTTGTGTCTTAATGAGATAGCAATTGTCGTGTATATGCTTCCCACTTTGGAGAGTCATTTATTTAGAAGGTGCCTTGCGCCCCTTGTTTAGCCATTGCCTTAGTGCCATTTTTAACAAGGAAAGGACCCCTTTTTAGACACTCCAACCCATGCACATATCTTCTATACACGGCCTAAGCAATTGTCTCAATTTAATCTATTCCCTAATGTCGTTTTTAATCACTAGGAAACACACCTTTCAGCGCATCCTTATGGATTGCGCAAATCCCACACACATGGCCATGCATCTTTTATTTATAGATATTGCATTACCATTTTAATTAAGGCCCATTTAATTCTATTGAAAACATTTCCACAATCCGTTGGGTCTTAATTGGGCAATGACCCAACACTTTACCCATATAAGGTCCATATTTTAATAATTCACATATTAAATGGGTAATTTTCATATATATATTTATCACTTGAAAATCCGGGGTGTTACAATACAACTCTCTTTTTTAAAATTTTTGTCCCGAAAATCGAGTGAAGTAGGGTTTCAAACATTTACATAAATAAATCAGGATGAGCTGTCCTCATTTCCGACTCAAGTTCCCATGTGGCTTCCTCAATGCCATGTGGATCCCATACCACCTTGACAAACTGGATCGCTCGTGTAATGCCCGCCCCTTTTCACCAAAATCAGAGTCTATATTTTTTTTTATTATTATTATTTTTTTAAAGAGTGACAAAGGGGGCGGACGTTACGACGCGAGTTAAGTCCGAGCTTCTAAATCTCAGCCCTTAACTGGCCAACCCTACGTGTGCGTGGAACTAAGTCCACGAAGAACGGTTCACACGTAGAAGTAAGCTTGCGGAGTATTAAACTAAGTACAGAATCATAATAGAGACTATCCTACGAATTTTAGATAGCAGGGAAGATACATTCATTTAATTACCAAAACACCTCAAAATAATAACATCCGAACATACAGTCCAAACCCATAGCAAGAAATAGAAAATATTACATCCGACCGAGCGAAGAGCTCCTCAAATTACATTTCCAAATAAATTTAAATAAACCTAAGTAGCTCGATTTCCCAAGTCTCCTACGCTTGGCTCCCGTCGCGCCCTTCTGCTCCGCCATCTCCTGCGTCATCAACTAGGGTAGAAGTAGGGCGTTAGACAACGTGCCCAGTAGGACTCCGAGTAGGGCTAACACAGGGATTAGTGATAACAAGCACATAGATAATCCTATATATGAACACCATTAAAATGAATACAATGCCATGGGTGTCTTATGTCAGTGTCCCACCCATCATCCATACCATCATGATATCCCATGTTTGCTTCTCGGTCGCCCCGACGGAGCAGGACTCTGGTTATATTTCAACACATCAAGATATCCCCATGTTTCTTCTCGATCGGCCCCGACGGAGCATGGACTCCGGTTATAGCACATCAGGCTATCCCCATGTCTGCTTCTCGGTAGCCCCGACGGAGCATGGACTCCGGTTATAGCACATCAGGCTATCCCCATGTCTGCTTCTCGGTCGCCCCGA